>ML788355.1:323327-382524 GCA_009831015.1 Picea engelmannii
CAAATACAGATATATTCTCAATCTCTTGCAAATCTGATCTATCAAGCACAGAGAAGGATCAAATATCTCAAAGTAGAAACTTTTTTTAGAATGTAAAACTTGAGGAAAGGTTAAAGGTTTTCACCCCTAAAGATTTGATCCCTCTTGATATATTTGGAGTTAACATGGATCTAGAGTAGTGGTATTTTCAATGGTATCAATATTATGTAAAGTGACCACTTTTATTCCCCAATGCTTTAACTAAGATATAGCATCATTTGTTAAGTCATAAGCAACTTTCACTTAAGTTTGAAAAAATCCCAAGAAACTTTTGATTTTTCATATTATTTATTTTATATTTGTACATTAAATATTTGATCTATTAAAATAATTCATTTAAACATGTTAATATTAAATTCAAATATTTAAAATTTAATTTTAATTTTCCAATTTTAAGAAATATTTAATTAATACTAGGTAACCTCCCACATAATGTACACTCTTATCTCCATCCATCCCCCTCTCAAATAAAATAGAAAAGATAGTTCACGAGTTCCTAATAATTGGTATCATCAACCCTAGTACCAACCCTTATTCATCAATGATTATCATGATTCTCAATAAAGAAGGCACTTGGTGCATGTGTCCTGACTTCTCAGTTTTGAATAATCTGATTATTCACCAAACTCAATCTTCACTTGGGGGGATTTTACCAAATTCACATGAAAGAGGTGTAAATTCATGAAACTACTCTTTGCACTCATGACAACATTTATGAGTTCTTGGTGATGTCCTTTGGCCTTTGTAATGCACATTTTTCCTTCAGACTCCCATGAAGAAAATATTTAAACCCTTTTCTACAAAATTTTGTCTTTGTCCTTTTTAATGACATCTTGATCTATAGCAAAACTTTGTAATCCCATGTCACCATGTGGATTAGGTCTTACAAATACTTGTTGATCATCAACTCTTTCTTAAGTGGTCCATTACTAGAATGTCAATTTGGGTTTGTCTTCCCAAATTTTCATTACCTTTATGGTATATATCTATTTTTGAGGATATTGGAATACATTGTGTACTTATATAAAATCACATCTTGGTAGAATTGTAACGATTTTATACATATATGCACCTATATATGTTGAGATGGACCTTAGTAAGGGACTTCTAGATAAAATTACTCTCAACTGGAAAATGTTAAAAGACACATATGCCTTGTATTAAGAGAACATAATTTTTAGGTGGAGGATATCTCATATTCCACAGCATTTACAAACTACTCATCCATATGCTCAAAGTCATCCTCCCAAGAAAAGAGAGACCAAAGAAAAACTAAAGTGATGAAATTTTCTAGAGGAAATGAGTTTACATACTAACATTGATTGGAAATAAAGTAGATCAACAATGGAATACTAAGATTGATATGAATGAGGTAAATTAACTATTGAATGTGTTTATTGGGTAATCCATTCATTTCTCTAGGGATAAAGCATAAGAAATGGATACAAGGTTTTCCTCCTTTAGGGAGGTTGTAGTAGCTAAAACCTCTCTAAGTTGAATGAAATTACATAGTGAAACTAATACCGACAAGAAGGTAACAAAAAGGAGAGGAAGGAAATATTGAGAATTATTTTTTAAAGGGCAAAAAATGACATGTGCACTAATTATTTGAATTTATTTTTCTATACGTGTACTTGCTTGAATATTTATATCATGCTTTAAGCATATGAAAAATGGGCCATGATTTTATAATGGAATAGAAATTGTGATTTTTTTATGGAAAAAAACCAATTTTATTAATTTAACTTTAAGAAAAATGATATATAACTAGGTAACTTTAACTTTATTCAACTTGAATGAGGTACTTATTTAACTTTTATTTATTTTTTTCATGGCTTTTATTAGTTCACACTTGTTAGGGTTGCAATTATTTTGAAATTGGGATTTATTTTTTATAAGAGTTTTTCTATCTAGATATGTGAATTTGCTTTATTTTAACAACGAGTTTTTCTATAGATATGTGAATTTGCTTTATTTTAACAATGAGTTTTTCTATAGATATGTGAATTTGCTTTATTTTAATAATGATGATTTTCTTCTTTCAACTACTCATACAAAAAAGATACATATAATTTTCTAGATTTGAGAAACAGTCTTTTTAAAATAATTTATCTCTCTTATGCTTTATTTCTTCATTGCATCATCATTTTTTTTAAATTTAGATGTGATTAGCCCAGTGTGGGGAGATGTTCATGTAACATAACGCATTAAAATAATAATTTAAAATATTCTCAATCTCTTGTAAATCTGGATCTAGGGCCGAGAAGAATCAAATATAGAGTGCAAAACTTGAAGAAAGGTTAACATGGATCCAAACACTTGATCCGGAGTTAACATAGATCTATTGGTGGTATTTTCAATGATATCAATATTATGTAAAATGGCCTCTTTTATTCATCAATAGAAGCAACTTTCACTTAAATTTGAAAAAATCCTAAAAAAACATTCTTTTTTCATATTATTTATTTTATAGTTGTACATTAAATATTTGATTTATTAAAATAATTCATTTAAACATATTAATATTTGATTAAAATATTCAAAATTTAATTTTAATTTTCAATTTAAAAATATAATTAAATATATTATTATTCTTAATATTTAATTTAAAATTAAATATATAATTATAAAATGTTTGATTTTTAAAGTATCAACAATACTTTTTAGTGCTTTACAAAAGGTCTATTCCCTTCATTAAAAAAAATTCTATGCAACATTATTTTTTTAATCTTTTCATTTTACCTTATATTTTTAAGGCAATTAAAATGGAAAAACAAGTTTAAATCTGGTGTTATTAATTATTCACAAATCCATTAATATAAGAAAAACACATAATTTTTTTAATCTTTTCAGCTTACCTTATATTTTTAAGGCAATTAAAATGAAAAAACAAATTTAAATATAGTGTTATTAATTATTCACAAATCCATCAATATAAGAAAAACACATAAAATATTTGATCTTCAAGTATATTAAAAATACTTTTTAGTGCTTTATAAAAGGTCTATTCCCTTCATAAAAAATTTCTATGCAACATTATCTTTTTAATCTTTTCATCTTACCTTATATTTTTAAGTCAATTAGAAAGAAAAAGCAAATTTAAATCCGGTGTTATTAACCACTCACAAATCCATGAATACAAGGCAAGTTGTTTGATCATGTTCTTATAACATTGATTATAATATTCTTTTTTTTCCATTAAAGAACTTGTTTGTTGAAGCAACTAATCCATGGATACAAGGCAAGTTGCTTGATGATGTTCTTATAACATTGATTATAATATTTTTTTTTCCATTAAAGAACTCGTTTGTTGAAGCAATTTATGGTAATGTAATTTTTAATAGTAGAATATCATAAGTCAATGTATTTTATGTATCATTTTAGTTTGTCATCTATAAGGTATATGCCAAAGTTTAAAAAATGCATTTCATGGATAGAAAAAGTAGACACACTTATTAATGCAAAAACAAAGAAGAAACACATCAATGCAACTAAGGATGAGATGGGTAAACAGTAATGGATATAAAACAAAATTTAGATAATCACATCTTAAATGCAAAACTGCTTTATAGTGTTAGTCATCACTACAACAACTTGAGAGCTTCTCCATAAAAACCATTGTTGTGATTGTAAGCTTTGGAAATAATCAACCAAACACAATCTTTTTAATCCATTTAGGTAGAAAAATTATAATAGAAATATACAAGTACTTAGGGTTGAGGCTTGTAATCAAAGACAAACCATTGATTGTAAGCATTGGAAATAATCAACCAAACACAATCTTTTTAATCAATTATCTGCAATCAAATTACGGCGATACCAGTTAAATAATGCGATACGGCGATACCAATACAAATTAAGCAACGGAAACTAAAGACGAGTTTTAGAGAAACTTCTTAAAAAAAGCTTCAGCGGGAGTGTCCGCGGAACAAACCTGGATCGAAATAGAGCAAAGGAACGAACGAGGCACAGAGCAGAACCAGGATGGAATGGCTGAGTCAGCCAATGTGCGAATCGAATCCCCTACCCCTCATCGTTAAATAATGGATTTTATGCGCATGACAGCTATGCGAATTAGTCACGGATTCACGCTAAAGTCGTAATTGGAAATTTCTTAGCAATTGTTGGGTGGGTCCATGGTATTAAATGGGAGTCTGGTACAACGGAATAAAAAATGAAAGTAGAGTTTAATGTTGTGGCTATAGTTTCCTTACCCATCGCTAGGCGGGTCCGTGGCGTAGGGTAGAATCCTAAGAAAAATATATAGTGAAAAGCCCATCATTCGAAAAGCTAGTGTATGTCATGTCTAATCGTATGTGGAATTTGACCAAAATGTTTGGAATTCTAGGAGTGGTGAGGGCATTCAATACTTAGAACTAAGTTGGTGGCATAAGTGTTGTATACGAGGTGCATTGTATTTATTGAGTGGTGAGATTACTAATAATAATTTTGAGATGGGATAAAATCAGATAGATAAAAAAATAAAATTGACCATATGTTTTAATGAGAGAAAGCAATTATATTTATAGATTAGATCACACTCCTTGAGTTTACCAAGAGGTATGGTAAATATATTAGCCATATTATTATTGGTATTACAAAATATCAAACCAATTTTGTTTGATTTAATCTTCTCTCTCATGAAGTGATGTTGCATTTCTATTTGTTTTGATTGTGCATGATATATTGGATTGTGTGAAAATTTGATAGCACTTTGATTGTCAGAGTTAATGGATGTTGGACCATTTTGCTTCTCTTCGACATCTGCAAGAATTCTCCGCAACCAAACAACTTCACAGGTAGCACTGGTCAAGGCTTTATACTTAGATTCTATTGATGACAAAGAAACAGTACGTTGCTTATTGCTACTCCATAATACAACCCTCGATCCTATATGAAATGCATAGCCTGAGGTAGAACTTATATCATTAGGATTTCCTCCCCAATCTGAATCTGAAAAACTTGTTAGATCAACATCAAATTCATCAGTGTACATAATATCAAAATTTATTGTTCCTTTCAAGTATCAAAGTACTTTCTTTGTAGCTTTCGAGTGACTCTCTGAAGGCTTAACCATGGATTGACTAAGGATGTTAACTGAGTATGCAATGTTTGGTCTTGTAGTGGTGAGGTAGTTCAGACTTGCCACCAACTGACGATATAAAGTACCATCTGTCGCTTTAGTTCCATCTTCACTGTATAACTTTGCATTATGTTCTAAGGGAGTTGACATAGCTTTACATTCACTCATGTTGAACTTTCTAAGAATTTCTTTTGTATATTTACTTTGAGTGATCAATGTTTTACTAGGATCTCTCCAAACCTCAATTCCTAAGGAGTAATGCAAATTTCCAGGATCTTTCATTTCAAATTCTTGAGACGACTGAATTTTAATCTCTTCAATTAACTTGCATGCACTACCTGTAATAATGAGATCATCCACATATAAAGATATTAAAGCAACATTTCATTCTTCATCTTTCTTAACATATAGGTTAGGCTCATTTTTACTTTTCACAAACCCATTCTAATAAAAGAAGGTATCTATCTTTACATACCAAGATCTCGGTGCCTGTTTCAATCCATATAATGTTTTCCTTAACCTGACTAGATGCTCTTGTCCCTTCTTGACAAATCCTTCAGGTTGAACCAAATACACCTCTTCTTTTAAATCATCATTCAAAAAAGAAGATTTGACATCTAACTGGTGTATTTTCCATTTATGTTTTGTAGCTAAGGCAATCAATACTCTAATTGTATTCAATTTAGCTACTCGTGCAAAAGTATCTTCGTAATCAATTCCTTCCTTTTGTGAATATCCTTTTGCAACTAATCTTGCCTTAAATTTATCAATGCTACCATCTGCTTTAACTTTAGATTTATACAACCATTTGCTTCCAATAGGGACTTTGTTTTCAGGCAGTTCAACTAATTCTCATGTTTTATTTTTCATAAGGGAGTCATATTCATCATTCATAACAATTCTCAACTCTTCGTGTTCTTTAGATTGATCATAGTTTACAAGTTCTACAACATTCATTACATGAGCATCAATGCATAATATTTATACCTTATAGGTGGATGAGTTTGTTGTGATGACCTCCTTGGTCCTTCACTGCTTTCATCTAGTCTCCTTCTCTGTGGTGACTCTTCTCCACTTGATGTATCTGACTGCTTGAAGTGTCCATACTTATTTCATTATGTTCTCGAACCTGTACATGTTCTTTTTCCTATTTAACCATTGTATCTATTTTGGCATGTTCATCACTATCATTATGCCAAGCATCTGCATCATTATTGTATCAACTCTATCTGCATTCTCATGAAACATTACATCTCTACTTGCAAAGAGTTTATGTGAAATGGGATCAAACAATTTGTATTTTTTTTATTAGTACAATACCCAATAAAAACACACTTGATTGACTTTGCATCAAGTTTTCTTCTCTCATCCTTTGGAATATGTGCAAAGGAACTAGATCCAAATACTCTTAAATGACTAACATCAGGTTTATAGCCATAAAGAATCTCAAAGGGAGTTTGGAAATCTAGTTTCCTAGTTGGACTTCGATTTTTTAAATAAACAACAGTATTAATGACTTCTTCCCAAAAACCATTAGAAATGTGTTTACCTTGAACCATACTACGAGCACACTCCACAAGTGTTATGTTCCTTCTCTCAGGAACACCATTCTGCTGAGGTGTATGAGGTACTGTAAATTGCTGTTGGATCCCATGAAATTTACAATAACTTTTAAATGCACCTGATGTATATTCACCACCCTAATCAGATCTGAGAACTTTAATACATTTGTCTGTCTATTTTTCAGTCATAGTTATGAATTCTTTAAAGTACTCAAATACATCACTTTTTCTCCTTATGAAATAGACTCATGTATATCTAGATCTATCATCAACAAAAATAAGAAAGTAGGGAGCACCAAGAAATGACCTAGTTTGCATAGGTCTGCATACATCTGTATGAATTAATTCAAGTATATATGTTTGTATTTTCCCTATATGTATGGGAAACTCCTCTCTATGTTGCTTACCAAGTGCACATGCTTCACATAGAAAATGATCATTCTTCATAACAGGAAGACCTTCTACCATTTTTTTCTTTGCAACAACATCAAATCATTGTAATTTAGGTTCCCATACATGTGGTGCCATAACTCTTATGTTGACATTTTTGTGGATGTCAATGCAACTTGACGGTTCATTGTCACATCCAACTTATACAATCCACCAACCCTGGTACCTATGGAAACAACTCTATAGTGATCATGGATATCTTTTACAACACACCTCAACTTACCAAATTCCATTGTTAGATTATTATTAGTGATAGTTGAAACATATATCAAAATATTTTTAATACTAGGAACATACATCACATTATGAATTTCTCTCAATTTTCCATTAGGTAAATTCACTTTATGTGATCTGTTATGTGATCTATTATCTCCTAAGTAAATGTGTGTTCCATCATTTTTCTCATAATATTCATCATACCATTCTTGATTACGGGTCATATGAGCTTATGCACCAGAATCTATGAACCATGCATTCTCATCATCAGTGTCAGCAGACAATGTAGCTTCATAAATAAACAGCTTAAGATTTTTAAATCCATCATTGACTGAAGTGTATTTATGCACAAAATTTCCATTATGCCTTTTATATCTCTGATTTGATTCATGATTCTTTCTTCTATAACAATCTTTAGCAAGATGTCCAGGTTTTCCACAATATTCACATTCAATATTTCTCTTAACATAAGAATCAAGATGTGTCATACCTTTCTACTTTGCTTGAAACCAACCTCTATTCTTGTCCCACGATTTACCTTGGTATGATTTTTTACCTTTTGCAATCAAAGCCAAATCTGAGCCACTTGAGTCTTGATCATAGTTCTTCATTCTTTCTTCTTCTTGAAGAAGAATACCGTCCAATTCATCAAAAGTAAGAGGCGTTGGTCTAGCTGAGAGTGTTGAAAGGAAGACTTTATAATCTTGCACTAAACCCTTCAAAGAAATTGTTACTAAATCACTATTTGAAACCTTTTCACGAATGTCACCCAACTTATCCCTCAAATCTTTAATTATGGATACAAAATTACTTATGCTTTCATAAGATTCCATTTTGATAGATAATAACTTAGTTTTTAAACATAAGATTTGGTTTGCATTAGAGGTTTCGTACAAACCTTTGAGAGTGTCCCACGTCTCTTTGGAAGTTTTACAGTCTCTTATATGAGGAATGATGTTGTCGTTTACAAACATACACAACAACACTTTCGCTTTCATCTCTGGTCTATCCCAATCTGGATTCGAGGCAACAACAGTGGGTTTGGGCTCATCACTTTTGGCAATCATCGATAGACTATATGCCTCTAAAATGGTGGGCAGATTAAACTTTCAGTTTACATAATTATCGCCATTAAGTTTAGTGGACTCATTTAAATAAGAATCAACAAGAGGGTTTGCCATTTTCCACACAAATAATTCAGCAAGATTTAACAATTATCCACCAATGGAAAACAAGGACATTGTTGTCTTTTTGACTACCTGGTTCTTCTCCTTTTCTGTGCAATCTGTAATGGACAACAGATCGGTGCAGTAGCGATAGGCAGATGCAGTAGCAATGGAAAACATGCATCATAGAAAGAATCACTAAACAATGCATCTTCACACTCCACACAGGAATGATTTTGATGCAATGCATGTAGATAACACTCCACCAAAACAAGGAATGACATAGATATCATGAACTGCAAAATACTCCACGCAGATACCGGTCCACCAAAATAAGAAAATCAGTGAAAGGTTTGAGGGACAATGAATACTCCAGCTCGTAGACAGTGAACAACTCTAGACACCATATTAAAACGAACTTTGCTCCACACAGAAATATGCAACAACCACAATGGAAACACTCCAGCAGCATGTAGCGAACACAGAGCCCCAATCCCAACTCCACAGGTCGCACCCTCAAATCACACACAAACAAATCCTATGCAGATTGCAGTATCACACCCAACCGATAGCAGGGTTTCGGTGCAAGCACACACAACTTGCAGCACACTCACAACTCCACACGCAGAGCGATACCAAGCACCCAACACACACAAAACTCCACACCAGTGAACAACTCATCGAATGGAAAATGAGCAGCGACATCAACAATGGAAAACGACTTCACAAATGATGGAGGGTCGACTCTCTTCACTGAACTAAAAGTGGTGTGGTTCCTCCCGCGATATATAACCTTAGCTCTGATACTAAAATAAAACTTAGACAAAAACCACACAAGTGAGATGGAGCTCACTTGGATTAATGAGAGAAAGCAATTACATTTATAGACTAGATCACACTCCTATCAATGTGGATCTCAAACCCCCTTCAAACACAATCTGCGTGCTTATGAAACAAACTCAAATTAACATTCTAATTTTAATATATTCTAGAAGTTTCTTCATTATTCTAACATAATAATTTGATCATATGTCTTAACAAATTCAACTTCACATTCATCCATACCCATTTGAAACCTGACACTTGTTTTTTATTATAATCTACCCCTTATAATTTACAATTCATTGTCTCAGTTCCTTGTTCCTCCCTTCGCCTCATTTGTCATCCATCACCTCGGTGCCTTATTGTTTCCTTCACCCATACATTTCCTTCAATGTCACGTGTAATTTGTCATCTACCGCTTAAGTGTCGTGTTGTTTCCTTCATCATACGCTATAAATGGGTTTTAGCACATTAGATAAGAGGAAACGAGCAATTCTGTGAAGTGGTTTCACTGGGGCCTACTTCACCGGATTCACCAGTGAGAGTCCCTTGTTGTAACATCCCACTCTGGCGCATTGACAAAACTTATTCTTTGAGGACACTTGCTCACAAGTGATCCAAACTATTATGATATTAAAACATTTGTCCCTGATTATGATGCGTTATGATAGATGATATGATGTTTACTGCATTGACATAGATAGGTGCTATTGACTCGGTTTTACTGAGTGTGCAGGGTTTTGGACCTTGAGGATGCAGAGGCATCGACGGAACCCCTTGGACTCCAGATCGAGTCAGGGACTGTGTTATTGGGGTTGATTGTTTTAATGTGATTTTAGTATGTTTGATTAGATGATATGATGAGGACATGTTCTGACATGATTGTTGATGATGCAGACTGACGATAGCTTGCCCACCAGACTCACATAGGGAGTAAAGGGGCCACACATGACTACCAGAGAGGTTGAGGGAGAGGTGTGGACAACAAACCTGCAACAACCTACTAGCACTCTTGTCGTGGCTCGAAATGTAGGTTAACGATTACCTAGTTTGAGAGGATCCACGATGCCGTGAGGGAAGACTGCAACAGTCACTCACAATGATTCTAAGGGGCACGCAATAAGGCGGGGGCCTTATTCCTTAGAATCCCTTAGTCTCCCACAAGTTCACTTGGCGGAGTGTTGACTCCAAGGGTTATTGATGTCTATCAATCAGTCAAGAGGCGAGTGACACCCTTGGAGCACGTGGTGCATCCTGAAGGGCACGCCATGCAAAAGAAACACTAGAGGCGAGTGGCACCCTTGGAGCACGTGGTGCGTCCTGAAGGGCATGTCGTGCAAAAGAAACACTACAGGCGAGTGGCACCCTTGGAGCACATAGTGCGTCCTGAAGGGCACGTCGCATTGATGTTGTTAAAGGAACGAAACTAGATGGCCCTAAGACTAATATCTCATTAAGAAAATTTAAAACAACTTCCCTAATTAAAATGTCGCCTAGTTCAGAATCTAAGTCCTAAGTCTAAAACTTCGCTAGGGGTAAAATTTTGTCTACCCGTAAGAAATTATCTCTCTAAAAAATAAAATAAAATAATAAATTTTAAACTAAAAACCACTTAAGTAATAGTTGTGGACTTCATAAATTTTTGGGTAAAATAAAGAGAATAAGAACTTAAATAAAATCTGTGGATATCAAAGGTAAAGAATAAATAAATTATTTAACAAGTGAAAGTGTAAAAAAGATATTAAATTAATAATAAAAAGGAAAAGAGTAAATAACGCAACTGCCATTTTGGCTCTAATAAAAAGGGGAAAGAAGGGAATAATAAAAATTAGAAAACTAAGGAACGGAGGAAACATAATAAGGGAAAGAGGGGAACTTATGGTAAAAAGCGAGGTCAACATAGAATCTGCAATTAAGAACCTTCTAAATTGAACTAAATTAGCAACTTCATTTTAGGGAAAGTATTTAAACCTTTAAGGAAATCTAGGAACACCTAGGAGTAAATTTAGGAGCAACTCTAGGTGGATGAGGGAAATGAAACAATTATTAATTTAAAAAAAATATTTATTGGAGGAAAGTGGGGGATGGATGCCACTTGTACGAAGGAGATTTTTGAAAGATTTTTATTAAAACTTAAAATTTAATGAGATTAGGGAAATAATGGAAGTTCTAAAATTCTATAAAAGAGAGAGAGGTGAAGGAGGAAAGGGGATCGACTGTTAGCATAACGTTACGCTGCTAGATTAGTGACTTGACTGATTTACTTGTGAGGAGTTGGGATTTCTAGCTCGGATAGGAGTGGTAGCTCGGCCCTGCGAGGCGAGCTGGGAGCTAGACGTACCATCTAGATAGTGTGTGTCCCCTTTGCGGTTCGGGGGGCTAAGGGGGAAGCATAGTACCCCTAGCAATTGGTTGGGAGGTACCGGTGTAGTCTCGACGGTTGGCGAGCGGGAGAGGCATGGAGCGTGGGACGTCATTCGAGGCGGGTGATAAGGCAACGATATGATCTCTTATTTGGTAGAGTAGAATGCATATTTATTTACTTCGGTGATTATAATTGTATTGTTGTAAAAACGCTAATTCCGCTGTTGTAATTCGGTAATGGTTGAAACAAAAATTAATTTATACTTCATCTATTGCATCGATATCATTAAACAACTACCTCTGTTGAAGGTCCTTGGTTGGTTAATGGCCTTTGTGCATTCAAGCGGTTGATTACCTTCACGCATGGATTATCCTTTCCCGCAACTGAATCATATCCTCTGCATTTTAATGTTTTTCGTTGACGAACATACCGGATGAACTTACCCTTAGTTATCACACTTTTCAGACTGCCAACCTTTCATTCTAGGCTATAATCTATGTCTTATGATAGCGCTCCAGTTAATATTTTATGTGTTAGCTGCATGTGCACTATTTATATTTATGGACCACATAGTTAAACAACATTATCCTAAATCGTAGATGCTACTGTTGGAGAGAATCATAATAGCACTGTTGATCTTATCAAATCGACTCTGTTGACAGATTTTCTTAGGGGACTGCAATCCATAGATGTACCACCAACGTTTGAAAAAAAAAAATCATAACGATTGATAGCGATTGTACCAACAAATTTTTAATCCGCTATAATTCATTTGACTATGTTTCAACACTCTTCTCTGTGTTTTTGTTGTATATCTCTGCATTTTTTAGGTGGTAATTCCAGGTGATTTGGTGGAGTTAAATCTTGTGTTTCTGGGTTGTGTTTCCTGTGCGATGTGGGGGAAGATACCCACATGGTTTTTCACTACATAATCGTTGAGTCTTTGGTGTATATTTTTCTGCGTTTTTGTGTTGGTTTCCTGTGCAATTTGGTGGAGGATACTTGCACAAATTCGACCACCTAACTCTACGTTTTGGATTGTAATTCCTTGTGTTTTTTGTTGTAAAACTTTGATTTTTGGTTTGCCTGCGAGTTCGTTCCATTCTGAGACTGTTACCTTGGTTGCCTGCGAGTTCTTGCTTAATGTCATCCGTATCAGTTCGCCCTTGCCTCTGTAATGAAACTGCATCTTTTCGCCCTGCAAAACAGTGTGGAAAACCCGTAAAATTCACCTTTGCCACTGTAAATAAAAACCTCTAATTCTGCCCTTGCAATACTGCGCTAAATTTTGGAAGATTTCTACCCGGAAACTGTAATAGATTCATATTTATACCCACCTCTGCAACTGTAAAAAAAATGCCCAAATTCGCCCCTGCCAGCATTGTTCTAGTCGTAACCTTTCACCCTGCACAAATTGGAATTAAAAATTGTTTATTTTTTTTTACCTCGGCAAGAGCGTGATGTACGACGGTGAAGGGATTTTACATGACGCGGCCAGGAAAACCCTCTGAGTTTATTTCTGGAATTGACAGTTGCCTCTGCAATAGTTTCCAAATGATTATTGATGCCTGTCATGCACCCTCAGACGCCAGTTGTCTCGTTGCTAATTTTTACTTTACTTGGCATAGTGGATGGGCCACTAGCTTTTATTGTCATTGATAATTTATAGGGTGTACTGTTTTTATTCTATTGTATCCATTATTGCAATGATAAGGTAATATAAATAAAGCATAACGGTGACTGATATTTGATAACATAAATGTTTTTGTGATTGTAAAGGTATTGTTATTATAATATGATAATTGGTAATATGTAATTATAAGGCCTTTGTTTTAGATTTTCCTTACCATATAAAACCTAATGTAATGTTAGGGTTATATAAAAGTAATGTTATTCTTACTCTAATGCAATGTTATCATAACAAAAAGGGTAAGGACCTTGCTATTTTAGTGGAATGTTATGAAATTTTATTGTTTTGGATAACATAAATTGTTACAGTAATGTGTAAAGGTAGTATGACTGTAAATTATATGGTTAATGTAATATGTAAGGGTAACCTCATGGGAATATATTGTTTCTGAAATATGTAAGAGAAATGTTTATGCAATATAACATAGAGTGTAATGTTAGTGTTAGATAACTTATAGAAAGAAATGTCATGGTTATTTTAGTGCAATTTATTGTAATTTTAGAATGTAATGGTGTGGTCATTCATGGTAATGATATCATAGTTTTATTATTATGGTTAACACCTAAAATGTAATGTGATTGTTATTTTTGCAAGTCATTGTGATATAAAAGGTAATACGGGTATTATTTCATGGTGATGTTATTATCATCCTTACTGTTATTGATAGCATACAATTGTAATGTCCTTGAACTAAGTACAATAAGTTATCAGGACTTAATAAATAGGGAATTGAATTTTATTGGATTTACCTTATGTTTAAGGTACTCGTCGATTAATGGAAATTAAATGGAGTAATTGGTCTATAATTAATCCCAGTTGAGTCATAGATATTGCCTTGTCTTAATATTGGTTGGTCGTTGTCTGAGTCTTTCTGTATTACGCCTTCCGTAGAGGACATGGTTTCTCATTTAAGTATTGTTGTGCTTGGTTGTAATACTTTCATTACTTGGTCTGCTTGTGTCAGGCGGGATGTAGACACCTCCATGTTCCTCAGAACAGTCGTCAGCCCTGAGACCTTAAATGGTTAAAATTGATGGGAACCTAGGCTTGAGCGTTGCTTATGTATCTTGGAGGTCCTAACCATTGCAGGGTAGGATGGATGGGTAGTTAGTCTTATTATTTGGTCGGTTGATTGTTATTCAATGATGACAGATGTTGATGTGCGTATTAGGTATTATGTTGATATCGCAGTGGCATGCATCATGATTCGTTGTCATGTGGTGGCGCGGAGTATAATGTCTTGTTTCCCTTGCACACACGCACACAAAAATTATAAAAAATAAATTGCACTTGTTATAAGAGGTTTTTCGTCGTAACGAGGAGGATCGTTACATATGGTATTAGAGCGGGTTCAACCCGTGACTTGGGATCGCTACGGCTTTCGTTGACATGATTTGATTATACTGTTGTTGATCGAGTTGATTGTGTGTGTGCAGGTAATCATGGTTAGAGGACACTCCGGAGGCAGACGACTGGGTGCTACGGGAGGAGGTGCGACGCCTCTGGTAGCATCCACACCTGAGGAGTCTAACCCCCAGGGAGACGAGCAGGTTCTCAGACAGGAGTAGATAGCAGTTGGCAATGTTGTCGGGATGATGAGATCTTTTTAGCGCATGTCCGAGGCACTGATCAGCCGTTTGGACAGAGATGAGGCCAGGGCGTCGGCACCCGCTGAGGTTCCACCGCGCTCACCAGCCGTTACTAGTAGCATTCACCGTGAACTCGAGAAGGTTAAATTTCCCGAGTTCTTTGGTGCCCCAGATGATGCAGCCGCCGAGGCATGGTTGGAGAACATGGCAATGTGCTTTGCACTTCGCGATTATACCTCTAACATAAAGGTCCACATGGCGGTCTTTGAACTAAAGGGGAGTGCTCTTCTATGGTGGAAGACGCTCCTACCACAGCTGAACATGGTCGTCGAAGACGTGTCATGGGAGTTGTTCGAGGAACGGTTCCGAGAGAGGTACCTTTCAGAGGAATTCATTGAGCGTCAGCTCAATGAGTTCAACACCTTATGATAGGGAGGTCGTACGGTGCCCAAGTACGAGGACCGTTTTATGGAGCTACTCTGGTACGCTACGTACCTTAACACTAAAAAACTTAAGGTCAACAGGTTCATCTTTGGCCTTAATGGCGGTCTGCGTGCAAAGGTTAGGATTTTGATGCCCCAAACCTTGCACGATGCCATTCAGAAGACCCTCATAGCAAAGGAGGATATTATTAGTGGGGGTCAGACCAGGACTCCAGCGAGACTAGCAGGGCAGGTTTCATCTAGAACACAACAGCACCAGACACCAGCGAGACATACGCTGGGATATCGTGGCTTCCAGAGGGGATCCACTTTCACCACACCCCGACAACCACCGCATCAACAACGAACACCTTATAGGGGACCACAGCATCAGCAACAATGTTTCCCACAGCAGTAGTAGTTTAGGCCTGCTCAGCAGAACAGACCAGGGTTCCAGGCCGGTGGGCCGTCATCTTCGACTTTGGGTACCAGGACTACTGGGCCGAAGAAGGGGTGTTGGACGTGTGGGGAGCCACACTACCAGCGCGACTGTCCTGTGGAGAGGACCAGAGTGTCCAGATCAGTCGGACCCACTACAGTGGGAGATATGGGCAAGGCCCATCAGATTCATGCAACGGTGAATAACCGTCAGGCAGAGCATTAGTCGATTGTGTTTGAGATGACAGGTACTATCGCTGACCAGACCCTTAGTATTTTGATAGATCTTGGTGCTATTGAGAGTTTCATTTCTGGTGCAGCGGTAAAAATGATGAAGGTAAAGGCAGTCAGACAGGATGAGTTTAGCTTCGTAGAGATGGCTTCGGGAGCCAAACAGAAGGTTGGAGGAAAGGTTACGGGCTATTCCCTTAACCTGGGAGAGTTTGTCACGAGGGCCAACTTGTACATCACGATCTTAGGATCTTATGATGTCGTAATTGGTATGGATTGGTTGGAATTGCACGAGGCAATACTCAACTGTAAGACGAAATGGTTGAGCTTGATCAATGACGAGGGATAGAGACGTGTGATTGTAGGACGGAACTAGGGAGTTTCCCTGAGGTTTGTCTCTTCCTTACAGTTACAGAAGAGTATGCGCAAGGGGTGCAAGCTTTATGTGATCCTTGCATTAAACGAGAAGGAAGTAGCGGAAGGTCTTGAGCACCTTCCGATGGTGAGAGAGTTTGTGGACGTGTTTCCAGAGGAGTTACCTGGGATGCCACCTGAGAGGGAATTGGAGTTAACCATAGACCTAAAACTGGGGACTGAACTGATAGCCAAGATGCCTTATCGGATGTCGACCCCAGAGTTACAAGAGTTGAAAATGCATCTGAAGGAGTTGTTGGACCTGGGACTGATACATCCTAGTGTGTCACCATGGGGTGCACCGATTATTTTCATATGAAAGAAGGACGGATCGTGGAGGCTTTTCATTGACTATCGTCAACTGAACAAGGCCATGATCAAGAATCAGTATCCCTTGCCGAGAATTGATGATCTATTCGATCAAATGAAGGGTGCGATGGTGTTCTCCAAGATTGATTTGTGATCGGGGTATCACTAGTTGCGGATCAAGGAGGATGAAGTCCCTAAGACCGCCTTTAAGACAAAGTTTGGACACTACAAGTTTACTGTTTTATCATTTGGACTAACAAACGCCCCAGGGGTATTTATGAGTTTGATGAACACGGTGTTCCGCGAGTACTTGGACAAGTTCGTCCAAGTATTCATTGACGATATTTTGATCTACTCTCGGATGAAGGAGGAGCATGAAGAGCACTTGTTCTTGGTACTACAATGTCTGCGAGAGCACAAATTGTATGGGAAGTTGTCCAAATGCTCTTTTTATCAATCGAGGATTCACTACTTAGGGCATGTCATCTCCGACAAAGGTATCGCCGTGGATCCGGCCAAGGTCGAGGCTATTATGGAATGGCCTATGCCGATGAATGTCACGGAAGTGCGTAGCTTTATGGGTTTAGCAAGATACTATCGACGGTTTTTCGATGGATTTTCGAAGATAGCAAATCCGATCACGGAATTGCAGAAGAAAAACAAGAAGTTTGTTTGGATTGAGAAATGCGCGGAAGCATTTTGAAGGCTTAAGGAGTTGCTGACGACAACGTCGATACTAAAGGTCCCTGACATGAACACAGACTTCTTGGTATGCACTGATGCATCCAAGGAAGGTTTAGGCGGAGTCTTGATGCAAGACAGACGAGTGATTGCTTACATTTCAAGGAAACTGAGAAGGCATGAGGAGAACTACACAATGCACGATTTGGAGTTATTAGCCATCGTATTTGCCATGAAGGTTTGGAGACACTACCTTGTTGGATGAAAATTTGAACTAAAGACTGATCATTGTGGACTACAACACATTTTTACGCAAAGCAACCTAAACGCCCGACAACGACGTTGGTCGGAATTGCTTAGCGAATACGACTTTGAGATTACTTACATAAAGGGAACAATGAACCAAGTGGTGGATGCTTTGATTCGGAGGCCACGCATCTTTTCGGTGTTGCCTCTTCAGTGGAATCTACGTGAAAAGATTCTAACTTTACAGCGTGACGACGATTGGTACAAAGAGGTCGAGGGTTTTATCAGACAAAACACAATGATGGTACCACGATATGAGGGATTTTCTTTTGATAGCGATGGGTTATTGAGGTTTAAAAGTTGGATTTACGTACCGCCAAACGACGAGTTGAGGATGTTGATCCTGAGCGAGGCTCATAGAGCAGTTTACATGGCTCACCCGGGAGTCACGAAGATGAGGGAAGACCTTAAACCCTTATTCTTCTAGAGAGGAATGAAGGCCGACATAGTCAACTATGTGGCCAGATGTCTAGAGTGTCAGCAGGTAAAGGCTGAACATAGACACCCAGTAGGATTACTTCAACCACACGCTATTCCGAAATCGAAATGGGATGTTATTTCGATGAATTTCATTGTTGGATTGCCACTGACGGCAAGGAGACATGACTCGATTTTCGTAGTAGTAGACACTCTGATGAAGAGTGCTCACTTTAGTCTTGTGAGTACGATGTATCAGGCACCTAACATTGCTAGAGTTTTCATCAGTGAGATTGTGAGACTGCATGGCGTGCCTAAGAGGATTATATCCGATCGAGGATTGGTGTTTACTGGACAATTCTGGATGAGTTTCCAAGAGGCCTTGGGAACCCAACTTAACTTTAGTACTACGTATCACCCAGAGACTGACAGACAGACAGAACGAATGAACTAAACCTTGGAGGACATGTTGCGCATGTAAATGATGGACCAACAAAAGCGTTGGGAAGAATTCTTGCCACTAATAGAGTTCGCTTACAACAATAGTTACCAGAGCACTATTAAGATGGCACCTTTCGAGTTTATTTACGGGTAACCGTGTCGGATGCCCTTGAGTTGGGATCGGCTTGAGGATAGGGTCCTGGTGGGACCAGAAGTGATCCAAGAAATGGAAGAGCAAATGCAAAACATCAGACAAAGGATTAAAGAAGCACAGGATCGACATAAGAGTTATGCCGATGTGCACCGAGTCGACCATAGTTATGAGGTTGGCGATCGAGTCTTCTTATGGGTTAAACCACAGAAGAGTTTGATCAAGTTTGGAAAGGGAGCTAAACTCTCTCCTAGGTTCGTGGGACCTTTCAAGATTGTGGAGAGAAAGGGGCCCGTTGCCTATCGACTAGCCTTGCCTGATTCTTTGAGGCGTATGCACGATGTTTCTTATGTATATGTTTTGAGACATTATATCAGTGATCCTACGCATGTTATTGACATGAGTTCCTTGCAGGTATCAGACGAGGGAGTGCTCACGGCTGAGCCAGTCCGCATCTTAGATTATCGCATTCGACAGTTACGACGTCGAACGGTAGATCAGGTCAAGGTCCAGTGGGACAATTATAGTCCGCACTTAGCGACCTGGGAGGACGCATATGATATGCGCCAGCAGTTTCCATTTTTGTTTGATAGATAGAATTAGGATACTGTGATACATTTATTTCGACATTTATACTATGAAACTTCGGGATGAAGTTTAGACCAAGAGGGGGTGTATGTAACATCCCGCTCTGGCACACTGAGATAACTTATTCTTTGAGGACACTTTCTCGCAAGTGATCCGGACTATTATGATATTAAAACATTTGTCCTTGATTATGATGTGTTATGATAGATGACATGATGTTTACTGCATTGACATAGATAGGTGCTATTGACTCGGTTTTACTGATTGTGCAGGGTTTTGGACCTTGAGGATGCAGAGGCATCGACGGAACCCCTTGGACTCCGGATCGAGTCAGGGAGTGTGTTATTGGGGTTGATTGTTTTACTGTGATTTTAGTACGTTTGATTAGATGATATGATGAGGACATGTTCTGACATGATTTTTGATGATGCAGGATGACGATAGCTTGATGACTTGACTCACATATGGAGTAAAGGGTCCACACACGACTACCAGAGAGGTTGAGGGAGAGGTGTGGACAGTAGCCCTACCACAGCCTATTAGCACTCCCGCAGTGGCTCGAAATGTAGGTTAACGATTACCTAGTTTGAGAGGATCCATGATGTCGTGAGTGAAAACTACGACAGTCACTCACGATGATTCTAAGGGGCACGCAATAAGGCGGGGGCCTTATTCCTTAGAATCCCTTAGTCTCCCACAGGTTCACTTGGTGGAGTGTTGACTCCAGGGGTTATTGATGTCTACCAATCAGTCAAGAGGTGAGTGGCACCCTTGGAGAACGTGGTGCATCCTGAAGGGCATGTCACGTAAAAAAACCACGAGAGGTGAGTGGCACCCTTGGAGCACGTGGTGGGTCCTAAAGGGCACATCATGCAAAAGAAACACTAGAGGCGAGTGGCACCCTTGGAGCATGTAGTGCGTCCTGAAGGGCACGTCGCGTTGATGTTGTTAAAGGAACGAACCTAGATGGCCCTAAGACTAATATCTCATTAAGAAAATTTAAAACAAATTCCCTAATTAAGATGTCGCCTAGTTCAGAATCTAAGTCCTATGTCTAAAACTTCGCTAGGGGTAAAATTTTGTCTACCCGTAAGAAATTATCTCTCTAAAAAATAAAATAAAATAATAAATTTTAAACTAAAAACCACTTAAGTAATAGTTGTGGACTTCATAATTTTTTGGGTAAAATGAAGAGAGTAAGAACTTAAATAAAATCTGTGGATATCAAAGGTAAAGAAGAAATATATTATTTAACTAGTGAAAGTGTAAAAAAGATATTAAATTAATAATAAAAAGGAAAATAGTAAATAGTGCAACTGCCATTTTGGCTCTAATAAAAAAGGGAAAGAAGGGAATAATAAAAATTAGGAAACTAAGGAATGGAGGAAACATAATAAGGGAAAGAGGGGAACTTATGGTAAAAAGCGAGGTCAACATAGAAAGAATCTGCAATTAAGAACCTTCTAAATTGAACTAAATTAGCAACTTCATTTTAGGGAAAGTATTTAAACCTGTAAGGGAATCTAGGAACACCTAGGAGTAAATTTAGGAGCAACTCTAGGTGGGTGAGGGAAATGAAACAATTATTAATTTAAAGAAAATATTTATTGGAGGAAAGTGGGGGATGGATGGCACTTGTACGAAGGAGATTTTTGAAAGATTTTTATTCAAACTTAAAATTTAATGAGATTAGGGAAAGAATGGAAGTTCTAAAATTCTATAAAAGAGAGAGAGAGGTGAAGGAGGAAAGGGGATCGACTATTAGCGTAACGTTACACTGTTGGATTAGTGACTTGACTGATTTACTTGTGAGGAGTTGGGATTTTCAACTCGGATAGGAGTGGTATCTCGGCCTTGCGAGGCGAGCTGGGAGCTAGACGTAACATCTGGATAGTGTGTGGTCCATTTGCGGCTCGGGGGGCTAAGGGGGAAGTAGAGTACCCCTAGCGATTTGCTGGGAGGTACCAGTGTAGTCTCGACGGTCGGTGAGCAGGAGCGGCACAGAGTGCAGGACGTCATTCGAGGCGGGCGATAAGGCAATGGTATTCTCTCTTATTTGGTAGAGTAGAATGCATATTTATTTACTTCGGCGATTATAATTGTATTGTTGTAAAAACGCTAATTCCGTTGTTGTAATTCGGTAATGGTTGAAACAAAATTTAATTTATACTTCATCTATTGCATCTATATCATTAAATGACTACCTTTGTTGAAGGTCCTTGGTTGGTTAATGGCCTTTACGCATTCAAGCGGTTGATTACCTTCACGCATGGATTATCCTTTCCTGCAACCGAATCTTATCCTCTGCATTTTAATGTTTTTCGTTGACGAACATACTAGACAAACTTACCCTTAGTTATCACACTTTTCAGACTACCAACCTTTCATTCTAGGCTATAATCTATGTCTTATGATAGCGCTCCAGTTAATATTTTATGTGTTAGCTGCATGTGCACCATTTATATTTATGGACCACATAGTTAAACAACATTATCCTAAATTGTAGATGCTACTGTTGGAGAGAATCATAATAGCACTGTTGATCTTATTAGATCAACTCTGTTGATAGATTTTCTTAGGGGACTGCAATCCCTAGATGTACCACCAACGTTTAAAAAAAAAAATCATAACGATTGATAGCGATTGTACCAACAAATTTTTAATCCACTATAATTCATTTGACTGTGTTTCAACACCCTTCTCTGTGTTTTTGTTGTATATCTCTGTGTTTTTTTGGGGTGGTAATTCCAGGCGATTTGGAGGAGTTAAATCTTGCATTTCTAGGTTGTGTTTCCTGTGCGATGTGGGGGAGGATACCCACACGGTTTTCGACCACATAATTGCTGAGTTTTTGGTGTATATTTTTCTGTGTTTTTGTGTTGGCTTCTTGTGCGATTTGGGGGAGGATACCCGCACAAATTTGACCACCTAACTCTGCGTTTTGGATTGTAATTCCTTGAGTTTTTTGTTGTAAGACTTTGATTTTTGATTTTCCTGCGAGTTTGTGCCATTCTGATACTGTTACCTTGGTTGCATGCGAGTTCTTGCTTAATTTCATTCGTATCAGTTCGCCCTTCCCTCTGTAATGAGACTGCATCTTTTTGCCCTACAAAACGGTGTGGAAAACCCTTAAAATTCACCTCTGCCACTGTAAATAAAAACCTCTAATTCCTCCCTTGCAATATTGCGCTAAATTTTGGAAGATTTGTACCCAGCAACTGTATTAGAGTCATATTTATACCCGCTTCTGCAACTGTAAAAAAAACGCCCAAATTTGCCCCTACCAGCATTGTTCTAGTCATAACCTTTCTCCCTGCACAAATTGGAATTAAAAATCGTTTATTTTTTTTTACCTCGGCAAGAGCGTGATGTACGACGGTGAAGGGATTTTACATGATGCAGCCAGGAAAACCTTCTGAGTTGATTTCTAGAATTGACAGTTGCCTCTGCGATAGTTTCCAAATGATTATTGATGCTTGGCATGCACCCTCAGATGCCAGTTGTCTCGTTGCTAATTTTTACTTTACTTGGCATAGTGGATAGGCCGCTAGCTTTTATTGTCATTGATAATTTATAGGGTGTATTGTTTTTATTCTATTGTATCCATTATTGCAATGATAAGGTAATATAAATAAAGCATAACGGTGACTGATATTTGATAACATAAATGTTTTTGTGATTGTAAAGGTATTGTTATTATAATATGATAATTGGCAATATGTAATTATAAGGCCTTTGTTTTAGATTGTACTTAGCATATAAAACCTAATGTAATGTTAGGGTTATATAAAAGTAAAGTTATTGTTACTCTAATGCAATGTTATCTTAACAAAAAGGGTAAGGACCTTGCTATTTTAGTGGAATGTTCTGAAATTTTATTGTTTTGGATAACATAAATTGTTACAGTAATGTGTAAAGGTAGTATGACTGTAAATTATATGGTTAATGTAATATGTAAGGGTAACCTCATGGGAATATATTGTTTCTGAAATATGTGAGAGAAATATTTATGCAATATAACATAGAGTGTAATGTTAACATAGAGTGTAATGTTAGTGTTAGATAACTTATAGAAAGAAATGTCATGGTTATTTTAGTGCAATTTATTGTAATTTTAGAATGTAATGGTGTGGTCATTCATGGTAATGATATCGTAGCTTTATTATTATGGTTAACACCTAAAATGTAATGTGATATAAAAGGTAATACGGGTATTATTTCATGGTGATGCTATTATCATCCTTACTGTTATTGATAGCATACAATTGTAATGTCCTTGAACTAAGTACAATAAGTTATTAGGACTTAATAAATGGGGAATTGAATTTTATTGGATTTACCTTATGTTTAAGGTACTCGTCAATTAATGGAAATTAAATGGAGTAATTGGTCTATACTCAATCCCAGTTGAGTCATAGATATTGCCTTGTCTTAATATTGGTTGGTCGTTGTCTGAGTCTTTCTGTCTTACGCCTTTCGTAGAGGACGTGGTTTCTCATTTAAGTATTGTTGTGCTTGGTTGTAATAATTTCATTGCTTGGTTTACTTGTGTCGGGCAGGATGTAGACACCTCCATGTTCCTCAGAACAGTCGTCATCCCTGAGACCTTAAATAGTTAAAATCAATGGGAACCTGGGCTTGAGCGTTGCTTATGTGTCTTGGAGGTCCTAACCATTTCAGAGTAGGATGGATGGGTAGTGAGTCTTATTGTTTGTTCGATTGATTGTTGTTCATTGCTGACAGATGTTGATGTGCGTATTAGGTCCTTATGTTGATATCGCAGTGGCATGCGTCATGATTCGTTGTCATGTGGTGGCGCAGAGTATAATGTCTTGTTTCCCTTGCACACACGCACAAAAAAAATAAAAATAAAAATGCACTTGTTATAAGAGGTTTGTCGTCGTAACGAGGAGGATCGTTACACTTGTCTCTGGTTTTTAACTTTCCTCGATGGATAGAGATTGCAACAAAGTTTTTTTTTTTAGAAATTATGTATCATTAGGGTAAGGTTTTTTATATGTATTGCAACGACGACATCGTTTCAAATATGGTTATGTATTTTCTCCTTATTTTTTATTTATTTATAAAAAATAGTCTCATGTGTATGTGAATGACGATATTTCATATATGCACCTTAGGCGGCTTCATCCATTTCCTACATGGCTCTCCAATGCCCACCACAAGCTTGGAGATGGTTGGTGGAATATATAGAGAGAGGAGGATCTCAACCATTTTAAATTGGATGTTGTAAAATCCAACTTAACCATTTTAAATTGGATGTTGTAAAATCCAACTTAACCATTTTAAATTGGATGTTGTAAAATCCAACTTATATTTAATGCTATATTGTTCTATGCTTCTTCTTTTTTTTAATGAAATTTGTGGAGTACAAAATTATAAAAACAAAACATTCAACCATTTTAAACAAGGGATGCATGGTAGCTTAGTCCCTACCAAGTAGATTTGGAAATGGAGATGATAGGTGACACCCTATAATTATTGACGATGATGATTACTGTGAAACATGAACAATATGTTAACTATGGGATACTTTCATAGTCTTAAAAGAAATCAATTTGTAAAGATTTTAAATGAAAAAAGATTAACACTCATAACTATACCGTTAGAAAGATTGGAATTCAAAGAATTCGACCTAGACTCACAAGGAATGGAGGAAGACGGGTTTCTCCATGACACTTAGTTTATAGATTTGTCATATGTCGTATTGGCCAGGATCTGTGACCACATTTTTACTTTAATGTGGATGTTGTATAGTTTTGGAATTAACCTAAACTTCCTTTCAATTAAGTTAAGCTAGCCAAATGCAAATTGCATTTTAAAAATATTTAATTTTTTTTTTTGAAAATAAACCTTTCAAATTTAATAATATATATTTTTATATAATATTTATTATATTACATAATAAATATAATCTAAATAACATATTAGATAATAAATATAATAACAAATAATATATTAGATAATAAATATAATAATAGATAATAATAAATACATAGTAAAACTTTTTATATTTAGATGTGGTGATTGGTGAATTTATTGATTATGTAATTAATTCTACATATTGAAAGAGGTGAAGGGAGCAATAATAGTTCAATTGTATCAACCAATTAGAAATGAGAAACACTTTTTTTTTTATTATATCCAAAAATATATATTTGTTTTCCTATGTTAAACATTATATTGCATACACAAATTTATAGTAAAAAACAAATTAATGTCACATCAATATCACATCAAAAACAAACTCATTGCTATAGTTCCATAGTAGGAACTGATAAAATATTGTAAAATTCAATATTGTTTAGTATATGTTTTTATTTTTTATTTAATGAGTTTTGTAGAGCACAAAATTATATATATGAAAAAGTCATTCAAAATTCTACGGATTTAAATATTAAATATGGAAGTGTGGTGTTTTTTAATAAGGTATAGTGAATTTGTTTTTATTAAAAGATTGTTGATATCAATTGCTTTGATGAGTTTTTAGAGATTCTTGTTTTGTAAGCTTTATATTATTATAAAGCTTTGATGAGTTTTAGAGTTTCTTGTTTTGTAAGCTTTATATTATTATACGTTTTGATGAGTTTTAGAGTTTCTTGTTTTGTAAGCTTTATATTATTATTTATTAGTATTTTCTTTATAAATAATAAATTTTATCTCATTTTTTATTTATTTTGTTATTAGTTAATATATAATAAATTTAAAAAGTCTAGAATTTATTTTATTTTTTTATCTATATTGTAATTATTGTAATTACTTGGAGTTAAATTTATTTTTTTTATCTATATTGTAATTACTTAAAATTAAAAGTTTTTATTTTCAATTTATTGGTAATGTTAGAATTTTAAAAACAATTTAATGTGTCAATTAATTTTGTTCTATTTTTTTTAAACTCTTCATAAGAAGCAGCGAATAAGCAACTTTGTTGCTCATTTCACTTTACTATAACTTATTACTCCTCACATGTATATTGTTTTAGGTAGATAATAATAAAATTAACAATATAAAAACCAAATCCAATTATTTTACTCTAACTTAAATTGGAAATATTAACGAGTTTAGCGAATACACAACACACCACCCTTCTTAACATTACTTGCAAATCAATTACATTTATAATAAGATAGTGGTTTCAACATACACCCTTTTTAACAGATATGGAACCACTTATTTTCTAAATAACTCTATTGGGTAACAATACTCTACTAATCATGGCATTTCCTCATTATTCTTCAACACTTCTTTTTAATGGAGAAATGAGATTTTTACAATACACAATAACAATGAATATAGATATTTGTCTTGATATGGTCTTCATCAACGTTCTTATGATGAATTTGTAGAATTGATGCTTTTCAACCTCCTAAAGGACAATCTCGATACTAAATTATCTTATAGATACACTACCATATGTGGAATTCCCCCGAAGACCAAATTTCGATAGTTATATAGAATAATGATCTGATTATCTTTAAACACATTCATATAACAATATAAAAAAGGATAACCTGACGATCTTGAAGCACAGAAGCACAACAAGAATCTACCAGCATACAACAGATGGTCAAATCAGTTCTATGTTCTCATGTCACCGAAGAACGTTAAGAACCACCCATTTGACTTACACTACTTTGATCATTGATGGCTTCTGCAATATAAAGTTTTAAAAACCAAATAGTAATACTAACATGATCACAATCGCTCAATTATAAGAACATACTCTGCTTTCCATAACATTTACCAGATCGAACTAAAGACATGCGTCAATGTTTGAATATTAGATTATCACCATCGTGAGAATTTTTTTGGAAGCCCCAGATCCATAAGGCACGCTGCAGTCCCTGTCTTTTGTCTCCCACAATGTGATATGGTTGTAGTGTAGATGGTCTGGAACGCTGAGAGTCTAGTGAGGATAGGTTGTTATCACTGCGTCTTCCATCGATGATCGAAGTGAGATTTGCACGATCTCTCCTTTCATAATCAGGGTCATGAAACATTACAAAACCATAGCCCCTAAAGCGTATAGTGCGATAAATAATTTCCCAAGCTAATCAAAGTAGAGACACATAGCTTCATGTTTTGTCTCCCACATAAAGTAAGGCTTATTCTCGGCGTCATACTTCCACACAAATTCTATATACATTGACGATGCGTCTCCCTTGGCGGCTATATCAATTGTGGTTGGACGACTCTATTGTATGACGGATGGCAATGGAAATGGCTCATGATCCTAGTGATCGTGGCTAAATATTGCTTCTCGAGCAGAGGCTGCACATATCAGACGACGTCTCTCTCTCACGGATTTGGATGAAAATATCAGACGACGACTCTCTCTCACGGATTTGGATGGAATATGGAGAGCAGTTATGGCAACGGTTCTCTCACAAAACACATGGAAAACAATATAACACACAACAACATTCAATCTACAACACTAAAAACAACTATCAAGACACTCACATTCTCATGTGTCACATCCCCATCTGCTAGAGCTACTCTTATAAAAGCATCCTTAATTTTATTTTTTTTTGTGTAGGAAGGTAATAAAGACATTATACTCAACATCACATCACGACAACGAATACAACGCATGCAACACACGCAACTTCAACATAACGACTTACATAAAATCACATCAAGCACCTGGAAGCAATGCACGACATTCAACCGACGAAAAACAAGAATAACTACTCGCCCGTCCTACCCTGCAATGGTTAGGACCTCCAAGACACATAAGAAACGCTCAAGCCCATGTTCCGATCGATTTTGACCATTTAAGGTCTCAAGGCTAGCGACTATTCTGAGGAACAAGGAGGTGTCTACATCCCACCCCAAACAAACAAGTCCAAGCCGAATAAGCTAAATGACAACATCAAGATCATCCAGGTGCAACCATCATAAAAAGGACACATGTAACTTGAACTTTCAAGGCGAGCGAGAGCATTATCACATTCATGCATTATAATACAATTTACAAACATCAATAACCTATCTAAATTAGCAAGTCTAAGGTTTGCAATCTAGTCTTTATTCTCCTTATAAATTTTAATATTATTACCACCTAAATGGACAATTCTATATTAATCCACATCTCCGTCCAACTAGCTATTACTTAATGATCATATTAACAATCTTAAGGTATTTTTCACTCACTTAATAGAATAAGGTATTTCCTATGTTTAAGCTCAAAGTCAATTTAGTTTTCTTTACATTGATACTTAGCATTTATGGACCCACTAGAAGAACCATAAAAGGCAATAACTTAATACCTCAAGTCATTTAAGAAGTTACCATTCTCCTTTCTTATACTAATTTAATAAGATATTAATTTCCAAAAATGTAAATCTAGCCACTATCATTTTCTATTATTAATTTATATACATCTAAAGGATCTTGAACCTTCCCCTCTTCTAAATAACAAGTATATTTAATGATATCAAAATTTTACATAAACACATGAATTTTCCAAATAATAATCTAAGGGAAACTCTATAACGCTTTTCCTTATTTTAAGGATAACACCCAAGTAAGCCTGGATCCCTTAGAGCACAATATTTAGGTTAACATTCATAAATAAAACAACATAATACTAAGTGAAAATGGATTAAATTAAGGGGAGTAACAGTTTTTCTCACAACCTCTAACCCACTCCTTCTCTATATATGTAAGTATTAAATTATTTAGAAATTGCCGGAATAATTCAATTAAATAAAACTCATTTACTTAACACACTTAATTGAGCACACTCTCTAAAACATCTAAGTCTTAATTTAATAGTGAAACCCAATTGATATGACGTAATTACTTAAACATACTTACTTAGCACCCTTTCTACAATGTATAAATATTGCATTAATAAAAGCTATGAGTCTGTCATTAAAGGTCGAGTGTGAACATGAAGGCTCTGAGTACAAGGCAAGGAAAGTCAGAATCTGAGCTGTACACCGAATCATGAACGCAGACAGAGATAGACATCTGTAAGATGTTAAGCAAACGAATTACAAATTCGTTGTCCCATGCATTAATTATTAATGATATTAGAGATGGAAGAAAGCTCTGTAAAAAGGGGAAAATGTTGTATATAATTGGGATTCAATGCAGTTACCCCAACCTGAAATCCAGGGGTGAGTTAAGATGCAACTCGTGCTCATTTAGAGGGTGCATGTGTTAACATAGCTTTAAAACATCTACATGATTAAAACGTGGTTAACACGACTTGCAATTCAGGTCCGTTGGGCAGGTTTGACGCAGTCTAAATCATGAACAAACATTGTAGCGTGAGGTTTAGATAGCCATAAATCTACACTACCCTGAAACATATTTAACATCTTGTTTATCCAACACACCATTATCAATAAATAAAATATAAAAATTCTAGAAATTATACAATTTCATTTTTGACAGAGTTGTATATATTCATCCTTTCTGGTACATCCATATTTTTAGAACTGGTTTGGGCCCTAGATAGTAAAAAGGTAAATTTCGACAGGTGAATGTCATCGTTAAAATGGAAGGTGGGTGATATTCAGGCAAATGGAAATCACAGGAATCCTTCAACGAATTCGCCAGGTATCAAGGGCGCAGCAGTAAAATTTCAACACAGTCTCTGTCACGAATTCCAGGATGAGCGTGGTCAAAGAAAGGGGCAAATCGCCATCTAACAAAATGCATTCTCTGTCTAAGATGTGGTAACATTTCTGTCTCGAAGTGGGCAGACAGTTAACAAGTGAAGTCATTTCCAAGGTAAGGTTGCAGAGGGGAATAGTAATCAATCAAAAAACGCTGCCACGGCTAGAAAAATCCCTGTGAAAAAAAAGGGGGGTTCAACGCAGACCCAAGGATTTAAAATTTGTCATTGAGTGGGCAAGGGCGAAATAAAATTCATCCTAAAATAAAGTGAAGGGTAGGGGTAAGACTACAGGAAGGATTTTCTTAAAGGTGTGAGAAATCGCTCTAATAATAAACACTGTCCAACTTACTGTCCACAATGAACTGTCAAACACAGTCCAAGGGAGGAAGAAAATTGCATAGTTTCAACAAGAGGACGACGCTGAGTTTTATTTCCAAAATCGCAGCCATTTAAAAGGGTGATCAAAATCTGGACCAGGGGTCAAATTTTAGCTCAAAAATCAACATTCTCGGAATTTCCTCAAAACAAATGGGTGCGTAGCCCTCATCGTCACAAATCCAATGCAATTCGTTTCGTCTCAAACGGACGTCGGGAGCGAGAGATATAGCGATCTGTTCGTCAAGTCAAATAGGTAAAAAAATGATGCTGACTGTACCAGTCCGTACAGGATGATGTGGTAGAGTCCATATAGGCTGACGTGGCAGAGTCCGTACATGCTGACGTGGTTAACGTATGGTGACATAGCACCTGCTGACGTGGTTGTTTGTGATTGGTTGACAGTGAGCGAATCAAATTGCGACACGTGGCAGATTTTGGGCAAATGGCATGGTGCCACGTGGCCCAATCATGGGCTGCCACATGGCACCCCTTTATTGGCTATTGGTTTGATTAAAAATTTTGTAGTCGACCGGATTTGAACCGGTGACCTCCACCTCCATCAAAGTCTTCGCCAATTCTGACTTGCCAATGCGCCACCACATGGTACATGTTATACAATTGGTTTCATTTGTATTTGAAGTCGAATATTGTAACCATTGGACGGGGGTCGGGCCGGGGCTTAGCCCTGACCCGTGGTCCTATTTATTTCCATATGGCCATAGTATGTGTTACGGTTGGCGCACGGAATTTTTTTGTGTTAACATAAGTTTAAACCCCTGGTTTTATGCCATTACATACGACCATGCCTCCGGTTAAATGTGCACGTGGGTTGTTTGAACGGTTTAACTCTTGGCCCATGACTATATGCCAATATTACATATGACCGTAACTTAATGCGCGGGGAGTTGGAGCGGTTAAACCATTTGGCCCCTTTTCCCAACACGCGAGGTCATATGGCCCATGTGCCCAGGTGCTAGGCGGTTAGGGGCTGGAGGCACCCTAGCCATTCTACGGTTTGCACCGTTGGCGCAGTTGCGCCTGGTGCCAGGTTTTTGCACTTAAATGAGCGTGTGTGCTAGGTTCACCATAGAAGGGTGTGTTTTGTAGATGCAGAGACAACAAGCTTGAAGGAGGAAAATGGAGGAGGCCTAACTTATTCATTTCTTGGCCGATTGAGGTGCAGTAAAAGCCCAACTAGGGGTTTTTGGACGTCCTGAATCCATTGACGCTATTATCAAGGCCATTTGAAGACTTATTATGCAGTTTTTTCACCATTGAAGCTTCATGAAGCTCCAGGAAGCTTGAAGCCCTCATTGATGGAGGACATGTTTTGGTGAGCCTATGTTTGTTTTCTGTGATTGAATAATCATGTTTGGATAATTATTATGCTTTGAACACATTGGGATAGGTTTCAGAGGCTGTTGAGGACTTTTACAGGTGTTTTTTCCAAAGAGAAGCTCAGGGAAGCTTATGGCCACATGTAGAAGAGGTCATGCCCAGATGAGCCATTATCCATTTTCAGAGTTCTATTAGTAATTTTTGGGGGTTTTATATGTTCTGATCTCAATGGTACAGTATGTTTTTCCATTGGAGTTGAGCAGCAGCTTGTAAAAGAACTTTTGACAAATTAATCCCAGAGAGCCGAGTCCAATGATGGAGGCTCAAGGAGATGTAGCCTGGAGGGGGGTGAACTCCTTTATCATGTTGTGATTGTTCTGAGTTTCATGGTTTATTTGCTGCAAGTTATGTTGCTGTGTATTTATTGAAAGTACATATTTAACCATTTAAAAGAACATATCCTCACACATAAGCATTTATAAGAAGATACATGAACTTAACACATAAGTTTATCTTGCATATTTTAACACATGAAGCAAGGTCCTGTAAAGTTTATTTTAATGAAGTAGAGGGTGCTTGCATAGCATAACAAGTCATCCTTCTATTTTCAGATCAAATGGTATCAAAGCATAGTTTTTTTTGCTCATGTGTTTGCCATTGATAGCTTGAGATTTAGCTGTTGGTATTGTGCAAGTTTTGTGTTGAAGTTGGATATTTTTCAAGGATGGAGGAAGCTTCAAGTATTGGTAGTTCTCATACATATTCATTATATAAATTCTTTGACAAAGAAGAGATTCTAACTATGAGAGATTTGATGAAAGAGATGTGTGAAGACATGAATGTGTGCATTGCTCTTGAAGAGAAGTTGATGGCCATGAAGAAGGAGAAAGACCAGCTTCTTGAAAGGTTGCATGAGATGGAGATTCAACTCCATGAGGCAAAGGAAACCCTTACCAAGTACATGCATGAACATAAGGTATGCAATGTTAGTTTATCTTCTAATTCCTCWCAAGATGAATGTTTTGGTGGTTTTGAAAATCACACAAGAGGAATAGGGTCCAAGTTATTGTTAAAAATGGGCTATGAAGGTAAAGGGTTAGGCAAGCATGCACAAGGCATTGTTGAGCCTATTGTTGTTGAAGAGAGACCTAAGTTTTGTGGTATTGGGTATGAACGAAGAGATGGAGAAAATTCCAAAGTCGAGGAGACAAGGGAAAAAGTTCCAAGCATAAATTTTGTTTCAAGTTCACCTCCTCAAGAAGGCTTTAAAGGTGAAAGTTCAAGAACTTTTATTGAAAGTTCAATCCCTTCAGCATGCGAGGCTTGTGTTCAAGATGAATGCGAATGTGTGAAACGAAAGAGTTGTGACAACGATGAGGACAAGAACATTGTTGATGGTCTTCAAAGGAGAGCTTGTAACTCTTCAGATTCACCTCCTCAAAGAGGCTTTAAAGGTGAATGTTCAAGGTATAATTCCGCTTATCATTCAGTTGCTTTTGATTATGTTAAGCATGATAAATTTATATGTAAAAATGGAAGAAAGGATCCATGTACATATTGTGGTTTATATAACCATCATGTTTCAAAATGTTGGAAAAGATTGGCCGCTTTCAGGAAACTTTCCAAGCAAAGACAACGTGAAAAGAGAATGCAAAAGATTTTCACTCATTGTCAGAAACAAGGTCATCTAATTGACCAATGTTGGACGTTGCATCCAACTACTCATCCACAACACAAGAAGCAGTTGGATAAAGAGATTGGAAAGAATGGAAGAGGAGATTCCATCATCGATGTGGGTCAAGATGATTCACAAGAGGATGATGTTCAGAAGAAAAAGTCATCCTTGAGTTGGCTTGGTAATAAATGGTTGGATTTCTTGACCAAGTAAGGCTTGCATTTTTCTGTTGTAAATGCACTTTTCAGCGTTATGTGTGCATTGATGGGAAGCATGATAAGTTGCAGCAGTTTATCACAACTTGCATGATGCAAGTTGCATGTGAATGCAATTCATTTTGAAGGCATTCTTTTTGTTGCATAAATTCGCCAGGAAGATGTAAAAGATGGATATGATGTTCACTTGTTGTAGCCATTTATCTTTTTCATGTTCAACTCTTATGTACCTACATGTTTTTGGGTTTGTGTACTTATGTTTGTACTGAAAGGAGAGTTGAAGAGTCATGCACATGCATTTGTTTTTATGTATGTGTAAGCAGTGAACCTGGTGATGGCTCATCATGAATGATTCATGATTGTGTATCATGTTTGTCGACTTGTCAGTTTGGGAAGGTCGATATGTTTCAAATGAGTCTCAACTGGTGTTGATGATTTTCTGACGACTATGTTGTGTCGATCGTGTTGTTCGACTTGTGTTTAGTCGATGGTGGTTGTTGGCTTGTAAGTTGATTTTGAGTACACCATGATGCAAGAAAACACCATGTGCTTTGATAAAGTACGAGATCCGACATTTTGTTTGAAGAGCAAAAGATTTTGTTGACATCATTTTTCAATCTTGTATGAATTTGTTTTCAAGATTGATGGTTTTCTTGGCTTGTGACAAGATGTCGCAGGAAATGTTTTTGCAGCCATTGGAGAGTTGATTATGTTGACGTCAAAAAGTTTGAAAGAGGGACTTGATTCTCAGTGAGAAGGTTGGCAGTCTTCCAAGAACAGAGAGAGCAATGGGTCAGCAGCAGCCAGAGAACAGTGGTTGAGGGACATAGCCAGTTGTAGTGCAAGGCATGTCAAAGTATTCAGGTGATTGTCGAAAAGACTTTTCAAGTAGAATCAGTTGATATAAATTGAAAGCAGACAGATAATCATAAGCTTTTGTGGGTCCAAAAGCCTTTCAGGGGGAAGGTGTGATCAAAATCTGGAACAGGGGTCAAATTTTAGCTCAAAAATCAACATTCTCTTTATTTCCTCAAAACGAATGGGTGCATAGCCCTCATCATCACGAATCCAACGCAATTTATTTCGTCTCAAATGGACGTCGGGAGCGAGAGATATAGCGATCTGTTCGTCAAGTTAAACAGATAAAAAATTGATGTTGACTGTACCAGTCCGTACAGGCTGACGTGGAAGAGTCCGTACAGGATGACGTGGCATAGTCCGTACATGCTGACGTGGTGAACATACGGTGACATGGAACCTGATGACGTGGTGATTTGTGATTGGTTGACAGTGAGCGAATCAAATTACGACATGTGGCAGATTTTGGGCAAATGGCATGGTGCCACGTGGCCCAATCATGGGCTGCCACGTGGCACCCCTTTATTGGCTATTGGTTTGATTAAAAGTTTTGTAGTCGACCGGATTTGAACCGGTGACCTCCACCTCTGTCAAAGTCTTCGCCAATTCCGACTTGCCAACGCGCCACCACATGGGACTTGTTATACAATTGGTTTCATTTGTATTTGAAGTCGAATATTGTAACCATTGGACGGGGGTCAGGCCGGGGCTTAGCCCCGACCCATGGTCCTATTTATTTCCATATGGCCATAGTATGTGTTACGGTTGGCGCGCAGAATTTTTTTGTGTTAACATAAGTTTAAACCCCTGGTTTTATGCCATTACATACGACCATGCCTCCAGTTAAATGTGCACGTGGGTTGTTTCAACGGTTTAACTCTTGGCCCATGGCTATATGCCAATATTACATATGACCGTAACTTAATGCGCGGGGAGTTGGAGCGGTTAAACCGTTTGGCCCCTTTTCCCAACACGCGAGGTCATATGGACCATGTGCCCAGGTGCTAGGCGGTTAGGGGCTGGAGGTGCCCTAATCGTTCTATGGTTTGCACCATTGGCGCGGTTGCACCTGGTGCCAGGTTTTTGCGCTTAAATGAGCGTGTGTGCCAGGTTCACCATAGAAGGGTGCGTTTTGTAGATGCAAAGACAACAAGCTTGAAGGAGGAAAATGGAGGAGGCCTAACTTCTTCATTTCTTGGTCGATTGAGGTGCCGTAAAAGCCCAGCTATGGGTTTTTGGACGTTCTGAATCCATTGGCACTATTATCAAGGCCATTTGAAGAATTCTTTTGCAATTTTTTCACCATTGAAGTTTCAGGAAGCTCCAGGAAGCTTGAAGCCCTCATTGATGGAGGACATGTTTTGGTGAGCCTATGTTTGTTTTCTGTGATTGAATAAACATATTTGGCTAATTATTATGATATGAACACATTGGGACAGGTTTCAGAGGCTGTTGACGACTTTTACAGGTGTTTTTTCCAAAGAGAATCTCAGGGAAGCTTATGGCCACATGTAGAAGAGGTCATGCCCGGATGAGCCATGATCCGTTTTCAGAGTTCTATTAGTCATTTTTGGGGTTTTTATATGTTCTGATATCAATGGTACAATCTATTTTTCCATTGGATTTGAGAAGCATCTTGTAAAATAACTTTTGACAAATTAATCCCAGAGAGCCAAGTCCATTGATGGAGGCTCAAGGAGATGTAGCCAGGAGGGGGGTGAACTCCTTTATCATGTTGTGATTGTTCTGAGTTTGATGGTTTATTTGTTGCAAGTTATGTTGCTGTGTATTTATTGAAAGTACATATTTAACCATTTAAAAGAACATATCCTCACACATAAGCATTTACAAGAAGATACATGAACTTAACACATAAGTTTATCTTGCATATTTTAACACATGAAGCAAGGTCCTGTAAAGTTTATTTTAATGAAGTAGAGGGTGCTTGCATAGCATAACAAGTCAGCCTTCTATTTTCAGTTCAAAGGGAGAGTCACAGTCATCAAAGGTATAATAGAGGGTGGAATAGCAGGGTAAGTTTCGTCAAAAGGGTAATAATTGCAGAGGATAAATGCAGGCGATAATTACCACTCAGCAACACAGAGAAATAAATAAAAATGCAGTCCTAATGCCTCAAAACTGCCAATCGATTTCAGTAAGGTGCCAGGGTAAAATCGTTGGGCCAAGTGTGAAAACGGAAGGTGAAACTTTCACAGTAAGGGAAGACCTAAAGTATAACCACTACATAGAAATTCACCAGGAAAATCATTAAAATTTGTCGACGACATTTATTTAAACGCACAAAGATCATTAATTAAAATGCATAGATTGAACGCAGAAAATAATCACAGGGTTAGATGGCTGGGCTGAAACAGAAGTAGACGGCTTACAGGTTCATTCTTCGCTTCAACATCCTCGCACAGAAAAGCAGGGCATTGAGATACATAGGTATTTTAAGTCTAAGGTGACGACCATAGATCAGGCTCCTAGCCGACTGCTCAGGCGAGGACTGACGAACTAAGGACGAAAGGTGAACAGTCGCACAAGTCACAATCAAGCACAACTAGGTGGTCAATATATGTGGGAAAACAAAGGCCAAGGGTGACAACAACCATCGAGCTAGGCAAAGAAAGGTTTCAATCGTCAATCTAATCAACCAATTTAATTAATTCCCTAATCAACATGCAGATCTCAACATAAAACCAACAACATCTACTATACAAAATGAAAAGAGTGTATCGTTGCTTGATCGCCTGCTCCGAGTGTCGTCCTCCCGTTCTGTGCAACTTCTGCTTGCCGACCGTCGAGACTTCACCGGTACCTCCCAGCCAATGCTAGGGGTAATCTTCTTCCCCCTCAACCCCCTGAGCCACAAAGGGGCCACACACCTACTATCTAGAGATTTGGACTAGCTCCTAGCTCGCCTTGCAAGGCCGAGCTACCACTCCTCACTGAGATGGGTATCCCAACTCCCACAAGTAAATCAGTCAAGTAGATATTTATGCATCGTAACGTTATGCAAACAAAAGATGGTCCTTCATCCTTCTCCCTGCTTCATTATATAGAGTTTCGAACTTCCTTTCTTTCTAAAAATCTCATTTAATTAAAATTTTAAAAATAAATTCCTAAAAATTCTTCTCCGTACAAGTGTCACCCATCGCCTACATTCCTCCATTATTTAATTTTTTTAATTAGTTAATTATCTTATTTCCCTCACCCACCTAGAGTTACTGCTAGATTCACTTCTAAGTGTCCCCAAATTCCCTTACAGGTTTTAAAGGCTTTCCCTATTATGAAATTGTTAATTCAGTTTAAAATTAGAAAACTCTTAAATGGTAGATTCTTTACTAAGTTGACTTTCCGCTTTTTCCATTAAGTTCCCCTTTTTATGTTACCTCTTTTCCCTAGTTTCCTATTTTTTTTTTTTTTTCCCTCTTTCCCTTTTTTACTTAGAACTCAAAAAGGCAGGTGTGAAAATTAACCCTTTTTCCCTTTTCTTATTTAGTTAGTATATTTTAATTTGTTAAGGTAATAAAACAATTACTTCCCTTTTTAAATTTTAATCCAACATAATAATTTTTTTTGAAATAATTCATTTCTTACTCCCTTCATGTTACAAGATTTAACGAAGATCATAATTATTATTCATGTGGATTTTATTTTTATTATCATTATTATTCTTATTTTATAGAGATATAAAATTTTACCGCTAGCATAGTTTAGACTTAAACCTTAAATTTCCGTATTGGGCGACATTTAATTAGGGAATTTGTTTTAAAAATACTTAACACATTATTCATCCTAAGGCCATCTAGGTTCATTCCTCTATCATCAACAACGCAACGTGCCCTTCAGGATGCACTAGGTGCTCCAAGGGTGCCACTCGCCTCATCTATTCCCTTGCGCGATGTGCCCTTCAGGATGCACTACGTGCTCCAAGGGTGCCACTCACCTCTTGACTGACTTGGTAGACATCAATAACCCCTGGAGTCAATACTTTGCCAGGTGAACTTGTGGGAGACTAAGGGCCTCTAAGGAATAAGGCCCCTGCCTTATTGTGCCCCCCTTAGAATCATCATGAGCATCTGTCGCAGTCTGCCCTCACGGCATCGTGGGTCCTCTCAAACTAGGTAATCATTAACCTACAGTTCGAGCCACAGTGGGAGTGATAGTAGGCTGTGGCAGGGCTGTTTTCCACACCTCTCCCTCAACATCTCTGATAGTCATGCATGACCCCTTTACTCCATATGTGAGTCTGATCGGAAAGCTATTTTCATCCTGCATCATCAACAAATCATGTTAGAACATATCCATATCATATCATCTAGTCAGATGCACTAATATCACAGTAAAACAATCAAACCCCAATGGTACACTCCTTGACTCGATCCAGAGTCCAACGGTTCTATCGATGCCTCTGCATCCTAAAGGTCCAAAACCCTACACACTCAGTAAAACCAAGTCAATAGCACCTGTCTATGTCAATGCAGTAAAAAAACATGTCATCAACCCATAACACCTCATAATCAAAATCAAAAGTTTTAATAGCATAAAAGTCCGGATCACTTGCGAGCAAGTGTCCTCAAAGAATAAGTTCGCTCGATGTGCCAGAGCGGGATGTTACATACACCCCCTCTTTGTCTAAACTTCATCCCGAAGTTTCACAGTATAATACCGAAATAAAGTGTATCACAGTATCAGATGCCTATCTATCAAAAAAAAATGGAAACTGTTGGCGCATATCATATGCATCCTCCCAGGTCGCCGAGTGTGGACTATAATTGTCCCACTAGACCTTGACCTGATCTACCGTTCGACATCGTAGCTGTCGAACGCGATGATCCAAGATGCGGACCTACTCAGTCGTGAGTGCTCCCTCATTCAATACCTGTAACGAACATATGTCAATAACATGTGTAGGATCACTAATACAATGTCTCAAAAGAGATACATGAAAAACATCCTGCATATGCCTCAAAGAATCAGGCAAGGCTATTTGATAGACCACGGGCCCCTTTCTCTCCAAAATCACGAAAGGGCCCACGAACCTAGGAGAGAGTTTAGCTCCCTTCCCAAACTTGATCGAACTCTTATGCGGTTTAACCTGCAAGTAGACTCGATCGTCGACCTCGTAACTACGGTCAACACGGTGCGCATCGACATAACTCTTCTGTCGATCATGGACTTCTTTAATCCTTTGTTTTATTGTTTTCATTTGCTCTTCCATTTCTTGGATCACTTCTGGTCCCACTAGGACCCTATCCTCAAGCCGATCCCAACTCAAAGGTGTCTGACATGGTCGCCTGTAAAGAAACTCGAAAGGCGCCATCTTAATGGTGCTCTGGTAACTGTTGTTGTAAGCGAACTCCACTAGTGGCAAGAATTCTTCCCAACGCTTTTGTTGGTCCATCACGTACATGCACAACATGTCCTCCAAGGTTTGGTTCATTCATTCGGTCTACTCGTCAGTCTCTAGGTAATACGCAGTACTAAAGTTAAGTTGGGTTCCCAAGGCCTCTTGGAAACTCGTCCAAAATCATCCAGTAAACACCGATCCTCGATCGAATATAATCCTCTTAGGCATGCCATGCAGCCTCACAATCTCACTAATGAAAACTTTAGCCATGTCAGGTGCCTGATACGTCGTACGCACAGAAATAAAGTGAGCACTCTTCGTCAGAGTGTATACTACTACGAAAATCGAGTCATGTCTCCTTGCCGTCAGTGGTAATCCAACAATAAAATCCATCAAAATAACCTCCCATTTCAATTTCAGAATAGTATGTGGTTGTATTAATCCTGTTGGGTTTCTATGTTTAGCCTTTACCTCCTGACATTCTAGACATCTGGCTACATAGTTGACTATGTCTTCCTTCATTCCCTTCTAGAAGAATAAGGGTTTAAGGTCTGCCCTCATCTTCGTGACTCCTGGGTGAGCCATGTATATTTCTCGATGAGCCTCGCTCAATATCAACATCCTCAACTCGTTGTTCAACAGTACGTAGATCCGATTTTTAAACTTCAATAATTCGTCGCTATCAAACGAAAATCCTTCAAATCGTGGTACCATCATTGTGTTTTGTCCGATAAATCCCTCGACCTCTTTGTACCAATCATCGTCACATTGTAAAGTTAGAATATTTTCACATAGATTCATCTGAAGAGGCAACACTGAAAATATGCGTGGTCTCCGACTCAATGCATCTGCCACTCGGTTCACTATTCCTTTTATGTAAGTAATCTTGAAGTCATACTCGCTAAGCAATTCTGACCAACACTGTAGTCGCGCGTTCAAGTCACTTTGCGTAAATATGTGTTGTAGTCCACAATGGTCAGTCTTTACTTCAAATTTTCATCCAACAAGGTAGTGTCTCCATACCTTCAAGGCATATATGATGGCTAATAACTCCAAATCGTGCATTGCGTAGTTCTCCTCATGCCTTCTCAGTTTTCTTGAAATGTAAGCAATCACTTGTCCATTTTGCATCAATACCCCGCCTAAGTCTTCCTTGGATGCGTCAGTGCATACAAAGAAGTCTGCATCCATGTCAGGGATCTTTACTATCGGTGTTGTTGTCAACAATTCCTTGAGCCTATGAAATTCTTCCGCGCATTTCTCGGTCCAAACAAACTTCTTGTTCTTCTTTTTCAACTCTGTGATCGTATTTGCTATCTTCGAAAACCCCTCAACGAACCGTCGATAGTATCCCACTAAACCCATGAAGCTACGCACTTCCGGGACATTCGTCGGTGCTGGCCATTCCATGATAGCCTCGACCTTTGCTGGATCCATGATGATGCCTTCACTGGAGATGACATGCCCTAAGTAGTGAATCTTCGATTGGTAAAAAGAGAATTTGGACAACCTCCCATATAATTTGTGCTCTCGCAGACACTATAGTACCAAGCGCAAGTTCTCATCATGCTCCTCCGTCATCCGAGAGTAGATCAAAATATCGTCAATGAATACTTGGATGAACTTGTCTAAGTACTCGCAGAACACCCCATTCATCAAACTCATAAATACTCTTGGGGTGTTTGTAAATCCAAACGGTAAAACAATAAACACGTAATGTCCAAACCTCGTCTTAAAGGCGGTCTTAGGGACATCATCCTCCTTGATCTATAACTGGTGATACCCTGATCGCAAATCAATCTTGGAGAACATCGTCGCACCCTTAATTTGATCGAACAGATCATAAATTCTCAGCAATGGATATCGATTCTTGATCGTGGCCTTGTTCAATTGATGGTAGTCAATGCAGAGCCTCCTCAAACCATCCTCATTTTGTATGAAAATAATAGGTGCACCCCACAGTGACACACTAGGATGTATCAGTCCCAGGTCCAACAACTCTTTCAGTTGCATTTTCAACTCTTGTAACTCCGGTGTTGACATCCGATAAGGCATTCTTGCTATCGGTTCAGTCCCTGGTTTTAGGTCTATGATAAAATCCAATTCCCTCTCCGGTGGCATCCCAATTAACTCCTCTGAAAATACATCCGCAAACTCTCTCACAACTAGAAGGTGTTCTAGACCTTCCACTACTCCCTTCTCATTTAACACAAGGATCGCATAAAGATTGCACCCCTTGCAATTTCTCTTTCGAAGTTGGAAGGAAGAGATCAGCCTCAGGGAAACTCCCTGGTTCCAACCTACAAGCACATGTCTTTGTCCCTCGTCATCGACCAAGCTTAATCATTTCGTCTTACAGTTGAGTATCGCCTCATGCGATTCCAACCAATCCATACCAATCACAACGTCATAAGATCCTAAGATCGTGACATTCAGGTTGGCCCTAGTGACAAAGTCTCTCAGGTTAAGGATACATCCCATAACGTTTCCTCTAACATTATGTTTGGCTCCCAAAGCCATCTCTAAGAAGCTAAACTCATCCTGTTTGACTGCCTTTACCTTAATCCTTTTTAGTGCTGCACCAGAAATGAAACTCTCAGTAGCACCAGGATCTATCAAAATACTAAGGGTCTAGTCAGCGATGGTACCTGTCGTCTCGAGAACAGTCGACTGATGCTCTGCCTGGTGGTTATTCACTGCTGCATGAATCTGATGGGCCTTGTTCATTTCTCCCACGGTAGTGGTTCCGGTTGATCCTGACGCTCTAGTCCTCTCCATGGCGGTCATGCTGGTAGTGTGGCTCCCCACATGTCCAATACCCCTTCTTCAGCCCAGTAGTCCTAGTACCTGAAGTAGAAGATGATGGCCCTCCGGCCTGGAATCCTGGTCTGTTCAGTAGAACAGGCCTAAACTGTTGTTGTTGCGGTCGATGCTGTTGCTGATGTTGTGGTCCCTGATAAGGTGTTCACTACTGAGGCGTCAGTCGCCGAGGTGTAGTGAAAGTGGATCCCCTCTGGAAGCCACGATATCCCGACGTATGTCTGGCTGGTGTCTGATGCTGTTGTTCACCAGATGATACCTGCCCTGCTGGTCTCGCTGGAGTCCTAGTCTGACCCCTGCCGATAAGATCCTCCTCTACTATGAGGGTCTTCTGGATGACATCATGCAATGTTTGAGGCATCAAAATCCTAACCTTTGCATGTATGTTTTTGTTAAGGCCGAACACAAACCTGTTGACCTTAAGTTTCTCAGTATTAAGGTGCAGAGCATACCAGAGAAACTCCATAAAACATACCTCGTACTCGGGCACCGTATGACGTCCCTGTTGTAAGGCGTTGAACTCATTAAGTTGACACTCAATGAATTCCTCTGAAAGGTACCTCTCTTAGAACTGTTCCTTGAACATTTCCCATGAAATGTCTTTGACGGTCATGTTCAACTACGGTAGGAGTGTCTTCCACCATAGAAGAGCACTCCCCTTCAGTTGAAAGACTGCCATGTAGACCTTCATGTTGGAGATATAATCGCGAAGTGCGAAGCACATCGCCATGTTCTCCAACCATGCCTCAGTTGTTGCACTGTCCAGGGTACCAAATAACTCAAGAAATTTGACCTTCTCGAGTTCACGATGAATTCTACTAGTACCAAATGAAGAGCACGGCGGAACCTCAGTGGGTGTCAGTACCCTGGCCTCATCTCTATCCAAACGGCTGATCAGTGCCTCAGACATTCGTTGAAAAGATCTCATCATTCTGATTCCATCACCAACTGCTATCTTCTCCTGTCCGAGAACCTGCTCGTCTCCCTGGGGTTTAGACCCCTCAGGCATGGATGCTACGGGAGGTGTCGCGCCTCCTCCCCTAGCACCCTGTCATCTGCCTCCGCGACCTCCTCTAACCATGATTACTTGCATGAATACAAGTCAACTCAATTAGTAACATTATAATCAATCATACCAACAAAATCCGTAGCGATCCCAAGTCGTGGGTCGAACCAGCTCTGATACCACATGTCACATCCCCATCCACTGGAGCGACTCTTACGATGTACAACCGGTAAAAGCATCCTTAATTTTTTTTTTGTGTGTGTAGGAAGGTAATAAAGATATTATACTCAACATCGCATCACAACGATGAACACAACGCATGCAACACACACAACGTCAACATAACGACTTACATAAAATCACACCAAGCACCTGGAAGCAGTGTACGATAGGGATGATTTTAAGGATAGGAATTTGTTTTAAAATGTAGAAACCTTGGCGAATCTTAGTAATCCTTCATAAGCCAACTATAAATGTTTGGCGATATTTTTGTAAAAATATTCAAATTTATAAAGATTTTATATAGTTTTTATAAAATTTTGGCGGTTTTTAAGGTAAAATAATTTTATCCTATAGAATTTGGGCGAATCATTTTTAAAATAGCGAATCTCGTTTTTGGAAAAACCATGGAAAATTAGCCCATGAGTGAAATTTAGCCCCTAAATTCATCCATGATGTACGACATTCAACCGACGAAGAACAAGAATGACTACCCACCCATCCTAACCTGCAATGGTTAGGACCTCCAAGACACATAAGCAATGCTCAAGCCCAGGTTCCCATAGATTTTGACCATTTAAGGTCTCAAGGCTGGTGAGTGTTCTGAGGAACAAGGAGGTGTTTACATCCCACCCCAAACAAAAAAGTCAAAGCCGACTAAGCTAAATGAAAACATCAAGATCATCCAGGCGCAACCATCATAAAAAGGACACATGTAACTTGAACTTTCAGGGTGAGCGAGAGCATTATCACATTCATGCATTATAATACAATTTACAAACATCAATTACCTATCTAATTTAGCAAGTCTAAGGCTTGCAATCTAGTCTTTATTCTCCTTACAAATTTTAATATTATTACCATCGAAATGGACAATTCTATATTAATCCACATCTCCGTCCAACTAGCTATTACTTGAATAATCATATTAACAATCTTAAGGTATTTTTCACTCACTAAATGGAATAAGGTATTTCCTATGTTTAAGCGCAAAGTCAATTTAGTTTTCTTTACATTGGTACTTAGCATTTATGGACCCACTAGAAGAACCATAAAAGGCAATAACTTAATACCTCAAACAATTTAAGAAGTTACCATTCTCCTTTCTTATACTAATTTAATAAGAAATTAATTTCCAAAAATGTAAATCTAGCCACTATCCTTTTCTATTATTAATTTATTTACATCTAAAGGATCTTGAACCTTCCCCTCTTATCAATAACAAGTATATTTAATGATATCAAAATTTTACATAAACACATGAATTTTCCAAATGATAATCTAAGGGAAACTCTATAACACTTTTCCTTATTTTAAGGATAACACCCAAGTAAGCCTCGATCCCTTAGAGCGCAATATTTAGGTTAACAATCGTAAATAAAACAACATAATACTAAGTGAAAATGGATTAAATTAAGGGGAGTAACAGTTTTTCTCACAACCTCTAACCCACTCCTTCTCTATATATGTAAGTATTACATTATTTAGAAATTGCTGGAATAATTCAATTAAATAAAACTCATTTACTTAACACACTTAATTGAGCACACTCTCTAAAACATCTAAGTCTTAATTTAATAGTGAAACCCAATTGATATGATGTAATTACTTAAACATACTTACTTAGCACCCTTTCTACAATGTATAAATCTTGCATTAATAAAAGCTATGAGTCTATCATTAAAGGCCGAGTGTGAGCATGAAGGCTCTGAGTACAAGGCAAGGAAGGTCAGAATCTGAGCTCTACACCGAATCATGAACGCAGATAGAGATAGACATCTGTAAGATGTTAAGCAAACGAATTACAGATTCGTTGTCCCACACATTAATTATTAATGCTATTAGAGATGGAAGAAAGCTCTGTAAAAAGGGAAAACATTGTATATAACCGTGATTCAATGTAGTTACCCCAACCCAAAATCCAGGAGTGAGTTAAGATGCAACTCGCACTCATTTAGAGGGTGGATGCATTAACACAGCTTTGAAACATCTACAGGATTAAAACGCGGTTAACATAGCTTGCAATTCAGGTCCGTTGGGCAGGTTTCACGCAGTCTAAATCATGAACAAACATTGTAGCATGTGGTTTAGATAGCCACAAATCTACACTACACTGAAACATATTTAACATCTTATTTATCCAACGCACCATTATCAATAAATAAAATATAAAAATTCTAGAAATTATACAATTTCATTTCTGACATAGTTGTATATTCATCCTTTTTGGTACATCCATATTTTTAGAACTGGTTTGGTCCCTAGACAGTAAAAAGGTAAATTGCCACAGGTGAATGTCGTTGTTAAAATAGAAGGCTGGTGATATTCAGGAAAATGGAAATTGCAGGAATCCAGCAACAAATTCACCAGGTATCAAGGGCACATCAGTAAAATTTCAATGCAGTCTCTGTCACGAATTCCAAGATGAGCATGGTCAACGAAAGGGGAAAATCACCATCTAACAAAATGCATTCTCTGTCTGAGATGTGGTAAGATTTATGTCTCGAAGTGGGATAACCGTTAACAAGTGAAGTCGTTGCCAAGGTAAGGTTGCAGAGGGGAATCGTAATCAATCAAAAAATGCTGCCACAGCTAGAAAAATCCCTATGAAAAAAAAATGGGGGTTCAACGCAGACCCAAGGATTTAAAATCTGTCGTTGAGTGGGAAAGGATGAGCTAAAATTCGTGTTAAAATAAAGTGAAGAGTAGGGGTAAGATCGCAAGAAGGATTTTCTTAAAGGTGTGAGCAATCACTCTAATAATAAACACTGTCCAACTTACTGTCCACAATGAACTGTCGAACACAGTCCAATGGAGGAAGAAAATTGCATAGTTTCAACAAGAGGATGGCGCTGAGTTTTATCTCCAAAATCATAGCCATTTAAAAGGGAGAGTCATATTCATCAAAGGTATAATAGAGGGTGGAATAGAAGGGTAAGTTTCGTCAAAAGGGTAATAATTGTAGAGGATAAACGCAAGCGATAATTACCACTCAGCAACATGGAGAAATAAATAAAAACGCAGTCCAAATGCGTCAAAACTGCCAATCAATTTCAGTAAGGTGCCAGTGTAAAATCATTGGCCCAATGTGTGAAAATGGAAGGTGAAGCGTGCACAGTAAGGGCATACCTGAAGTATAACCACCACAGAAAAATTCACCAGGAAAATCATTAAAATTTGCCGACAACATTTATTTAGAAACACAGAGATCAATCATTAAAATGCAGAGATTGAACACAGAAAATAAAAAGAGGCTCGTGGTAGGAGTAAAACCACCTCAGAGGTAATTGACGCAGTAAGGAATAAGGCTCACTCGACCAAGAACAATCACAGGGTTAGACGGCTGGGCTGAAACAAAGGTAGGCGACTTACAGGTTCGTCCTTCACTTCATCATCCTCACACAGAAAAGCAGGGCGTTGAGATCCATGGGTCTTTTAATGCTAAGGAGACGACCGTATATCAGGCTCCTGACCGACTGCTCAGGTGAGGATTGACGAACTAAGGAAGAAAGGCGAACAGTCGCACAGATCACAATCAAACACAACTAGGTGGTCAATATATGTGGGAAAACGAAGGCCAAGGGTGACAACAAACATCGAGCTAGGACAAGAAAAGTTTCAGTCATCAATCTAATCAACCAATTTAATTAATTACCTAATCAACATGTAGATCTCAGCATAAAACCATTAGCATCTGCTGTACAAAATGAAAAGAGCGTATCATTGCTTGATCACCCGCTCCGAGTGTCGTCTACCCGCTCCGTGCAACTCCCGTTTACTGACCAGGAAGACTTCACCGATACCTCCCAGCCAATGTTAGGGGTACTCTTCTTCCCCCTCAGCCCCCTGAGCTGCAAAGGTGCCACACACTCACTATCCAGAGATTTTGACTAGCTCCCAGCTCGCCTCACAAGGCCGAGATACCATTCCTCACCAAGTTGGGTATCCCATCTCCCACAAGTAAATCAGTCAAGTAGATATTTCTGCAGCGTAAGATTACGCAAACAGAAGATGGTCCTTCATCCTTCTCCCTCCTTCATTATATAGAGTTTTGAACTTCCTTTCTTTCTAAAAATCTCATTTAATTAAAATTTTAAAGATAAATTCCTAAAAATTCTTCTTTGTACAAGTGTCCCCCATCCCCTACATTCCTCCATTATTTAATTTCTTTAATTAGTTAATTATCTTATTTCCCTCACCCACCTAGAGTTACTCCTAGATTCACTCTTAGGTGTCCCCAAATTCCCTTACAGGTTTTAAAGGCTTTCCCTATTATGAAATTGCTAATTCAGTTTAAAATTAGAAAGCTCTTAAATGGTAGATTCTTTACTAAGTTGACTTTCTGTTTTTTCCCGTAAGTTCCCCTTTTTCCCTTTTTATGTTACCTATTTTTCCTAGTTTTCTAAAAAAAAATTATTTTCCCTCTTTCCCCTTTTTACTTAGAAATAAAAAAGGTAGGTGTGAAAATTAACCCTTTTTCCCTTTTCTTATTTAATTAGTATATTTTAATTTATTAAGGTAATAAAACAATTACTTCCCTTTTTAAATTTTAATCCAACATAATAATTTTTTTTGAAATAATTCATTTCTTACTCCCTTCATGTTACAAGATTTAACGAAGATCATAATTATTATTCATGTGGATTTTATTTTTATTATCATTATTATTATTTTTTTATAGAGAGATAAAATTTTACCACTAGCATAGTTTAGACTTAAACCTTAAATTTTCGTATTGGGGGACATTTAATTAGGGAATTTGTTTTAAAAATACTTAACACGGTATTCATCCTAAGGCCATCTAGGTTCATTCCTCTATGATCAACAATGCAGCATGCCCTTCAGGATGCACTAGGTGCTCCAAGGGTGCCACTTGGCTCATTTGTTCCCTTGCTCGATGTGCCCTTCAGGATTCACTACGTTCTTCAAGGGTGCCACTCACCTCTTGAATAACTTGGTAGACATCAATAACCCCTGGATTCAATACTCTACCAAGTGAACTTGTGGGAGACTAAGGGCCTCTAAGGAATAAGGCCCCTGCCTTATTGCGTGCCCCTTAGAATCATCGTGAGCGACTATCGCAGTATTCCCTCATGACATCGTGGGTCCTCTCGAACTAGGTAATCATTAACCTATAGTTCGAGCCACAACGAGAGTGCTAGTAGGCTGCTGCGGGGCTATTGTCCACACCTCTCCCTCAACATCTCTGGTAGTTGTGTGTAACCCCTTTACTCCATATGTGAGTCTGGTCGGCAAGCTATCGTTAGCCTACATCATCAACAAATCATGTCAGAATATATCCATATCATATCATCTAGTCAGATGCACTAATATCACAGTAAAACAATCAAACCCCAATGGTACACTCCCTGACTCGATCCGGAGTCCAAGGGGTTCCATCGATGCCTCTGCATCCTCGAGGTCCAAAACCCTACACACTCAGTAAAACCGAGTCAATAGCACATGTCTATGTCAATGTAGTAAAACAACATGTCATCAACCCATAATGCCTCATAATCAAAATAAATAGTTTTAATAGCATAAAAATCCGGATCACTTGCGAGCAAGTGTCCTCAAAGAATAAGTTCACTCAGTGCGCCAGAGCGGGATGTTACATCCTGACCCTCCCGCAAGAGAGCTAGGCCAAAACCGGCTCTGATACCAAATTTGAAATATTTACACACAAAGAGAATACACAACACACCAACCTTCATAACATTACTTCCAAATCAATTACATTTATAATAAGATAGCGGTTTCATCAGACTCCATTAAAAACCGATCTGGAACCAATTATTTTCTAAATAACTCTATTGAGTAACAATATTCTACTAATCATGCCATTTCACCATTATTCTCCAACAAATTATTACTCCTCACATGTATATTATTTTAGGTAGATAATAATAAAATTAACAATATAAAAACCAAATCCAAAAAGTTGTATTAAACCTTATTTTACTTCAACTTATCCTATTTTATTCTAAACATGTATACATTTTATTTGAATAATAATAAAACTAATATAAATATTAATTTTATTTTAAATATATGTTACAACAACTATATTAATATAAATACTGTTTGGTATGTGTTCAATATGTTAAAAATACAATCTATTAATAAATATTGTTTGGTATATCTTCAATATGTTAAATATACAATCTATTAAAAAAAATATTGATATCTCAGATATATAGTTTACACATATAATAACAACAACTATATTAATATAAATATTGTTTGGTATATGTTTATAGTGTATATTTTATATTTTATATGTTAAATATATATTCTAAAGACCTACATCAAACATATTATTTCATATTAATAAATAATATTAATATGAAATAATATGTTTCATATTAATAAACAATATTAATATAATTATTAATATTCATTTATATTAATTAATGCTATATAATTATTAATATTCATTTATATTAATTAATGCTATTGATAGTTATCAATTATATGTGGTTTAGGGTTATTATATAAATATAAATTAAAATAATATTATAAAATCTAATATAAAGAGAGGTAGTTAACTCCAATTTAGAAGATTAAAAATATATTTTTGTTTTGACTAATGTAAGTAAGAGTTTCAATATTGCTTTAAAATAAGAACTAATTTTCATGAGCAGTATAGTTAAATTGAAACCGAGTGTTGGACAATTCTCAAAACACCATTGCATGGAATAATCTCTCACCTTTGTGATACTCAAAGGTTTAACCTGGAAAGCACTTTCTCCTAGAGTGCTCTGCCTATATCCAAATTAGATCTCAATTTCAAAATATTTGTCACAATACATGCCTTCATAACCTTCTAAGTCATTACATTTACAATGATCTGGGAATGCTTCTCCTAATACTTTTCTAGCATCTAAATAACATTCTTAAAAAAATCCAAGTAAACTCATAACATTCTTTAAAAAGTCCAAATAATTTCTTACCTTTCTTAAGGTTTCTAGATGAATCTTAGTCTCAATAGACATTAATCATCATCATCATAATATTTAAAAAAAAATTCTAACATTAGATTAATAATATTAATTTTTCTATATTAAATTAAAATATATAATAATAATTAGATTAATAATATTGATTTTTCTATATTAAATTAAAATATATAATAATAATATAATTACATTTGTCATTAAAAAATTATTTATTAATGTTATAAATCAATAATCTTAAATATAAAATATATTCATTGGATATATTATATATTATCAACTATAATATATAATAATAAATATACATAATAAACATTAATCCATTCATTATTAACATTAACAAACTTTATTTATAATAAATGTAATTACTCGATTTGTAAAATATTACACTCCATCTTCGTTTTCATATTTAAAACCTTGAATCAAAAGGTGGTGCCACATTTGGAATAATAAAATTGAAAAATGCATTTATTACATATTCAAAGCTAATGAAAAGGTACCACTTATCTTGATCGTAGACCCAAATCTACAATCAAGGTAATGGCCATTTGAAAAATAGGAGAGTACCATAAAACATAAGTTAAAGAAGAGTCTATCTCTAACCCACCTTAACTTCTAGTTGACATGTCCAAGTGGTGGTTGTTATAGATCTAATTTTGATTTTAGTATAAATGAATATCTTACAATTTCCTCTATTATATCCACTTATCATATATATAAATATTTAATGTGTTAAATGTGTAGAAATTTCAATACAAATTATGTATTGCATGAATTCTCCTGATCTAACAATTATATGCCACTGTTAAATACATAATTGTTTCTACAAATATTCTTGCGTAATTTAAAATAGGATTGTCAATTACAATATCAAGAAGAAAGATCAATCACACATAACACATGTTTTTACCGGGAAAGCATAAAGCTAAAAACCCCACTATCATATATTATGTTTATATCATGAATCATGAAACAATCTCATACAAAAATCTAATCCAAGAGCTCTTAGTACAATATACAATCATCTCACACTGTCATACAAAAATTGGCAAATGCATGTGCCAATTTACTACCTCCAGACAACCTGCCTCTTATGTGCAATCCTTGTTGATGGAAAACCCTGCAATGAATGAATCCCTCTTGCCTCGGCTGCACATTCCTCATTGGTACATCCAATGTGTGTGTGGCTGCATGAGGCAACTCACTAATGTCACAACTAATAGTCAAACTGTCCCTTTCACCTGTTATCTCAACTGGGTCTCCACTGGATCTGACATGCATGTAGTTAACAATGGTAAATCTTTAATTGCATGTGAGACCACTGATTGTGAATTAATTAATAATTAATTCACTGATCTCTCACTAGTGTAAGTTCAGTTACAACTAGTACAACTGAGCTTAACTCACTTAACTAGGTTAAACTACTTTCAACTCACATAACTACACATATAACTCTGTTACAACTTCAAATCACTCAGTTACAACTCATTCGACTTGCAAGTCCCACCAGTCAACCTTTGAACTCAAATTTCCTATAGCTAACTGATTTTCCACTTCAGTTAACTATTTCCAAGTGCTCATTGAGAATAGACTAATATTTAGTGTCCAACTATTATTAAGGGATAATAATAGTCGACATACATCTATAAATAGAATTCACTCACCATCTATAAATAGACATCATCTATAAATAGAATTTTTTCATCATCTAAAATAGACTTCCACCTAAAAATAGCCTGAGGCTTCATCCTAGTGTAGGTGCATAATTTTCACTAGGATCTTCTTGTTGAATCTCAACACTCCCTCTCAATAAGAAATGGATTATCCTTCACCCCGATCCTGTCTCTATGGTATTCGAATTTGCTCCTGGTGAGCGCCTTCGTCAAAATGTCTACATCCTGATCTTCCATAGGAATCTACTGAAGCAACATGATCTTCCGCTGCACACAATATCTGATATGATGATTGTTGGGCTCCAACCTACTGATGTAAATTAGAGTGCAATTGGTTGTCAATCCGGTGTTTGTAAGACTTAGAGGCACATCCAAAATATATGGATTTAGAGATAACTTTTGTTCTTTCAATGGAAATAAATCAAAGCTAATCTAAGTGTTGAGTATGAAAGGAAATTCTAAGCTTCTTTATAGAAGGTGTAATCATAGATCTCTTACCATTAATCAACAATTAGAGTAGAAAAACATTCAACTAGTTTTAAGTATTCAAAACAGTAAGCATTCAAACTAAACTAAAAACTTATAAATGTCTAAAAGGATAAACTCTTTTACAAGAGATACATTCTTTGATTTCCCACATTCATCAGCCAGATAACTTGATCAAATAAAACACAACAGTGTTATCTACATCATAATGTAAACTGAACTAAAGCACACACCAAAATTTGCTTGAAAAGAATGAAAAAGGAGAAGTGTACTAGCTTGGCAAAGTGGGCCCTCCAGTGCTTCACTTGTACACCTAAGTCGTCTCAGCTAAAAATGAACTTCCAGCAACATTCACATAATCATCTTATAGACATCATCAATAACAAAACACAAAACTGATCTCAAGACTACAAATTCAAAGTTTTCTTCATTAACCTAAAGATTGTCATACTAGTCCATGTCTTGGAGTATTTATACAAGAGTTTTGAAACTGATAATGCTAAGAAAACTCCTAAAGATAATGATCAGATCCATAAAATATGATAGGAAGGTTGAATACTCCCTTCAGATCCATAAAATATGAACAAATCCCAAGAAAATCTAAAACTGTCCATGATTTTATGCTAAAACAGGGTATTTTCTGTTGAAGTGGCCCTGTTTGATAGCGTTGACCAGACACTTGGAAAGCTTAGATATCGAAGCTGATAGGTATTCATCCATCCTTGTACATCAAGAATCATGACCCATGTCTCAGATTTCACCCAGCTATCCTGCAAGTACATGAACCTAGAAGAAATTACGGGATTTAGTCAAATCCTGTAATTTCTGATAAATTTTTAATTTTAATGCCAAAAATTCAAAAATTCAATTCTTAAGCTAAGGAATGATAAATGTACCTTGCATAAGCTATTATATGGAAAATATGGAATAATATGAAGGCAAAATGGATGGTTTTGGAGGAAAAAGTATAGTTTATGGAGTGGAAGGAAGCATAAAAATGTACTCAACATCTCCCCCAAGAGGAAGACTTTGCATGTCCTCATGCACAAAAATAAAATGTTCTTGAACCTCTGTTAGTAATCTTCTGCCACCTCTGCTGCCTGCAACAATGTATCCACATTAACCTGAGTTGTATGAATAACTTTCAGTCTTTGATATTTTTCTTTGTAAGCCTTCTTCTGCTGAAACCACTTGTAGGCCTGTTTGGAGATTAGGTTGTTTTTCTTTTGAAGATTTTTATTATTTTTCTTCAAGGTTTCATTATCTTCCTATGTTCTATGGATTTGAGTGCTTAACATTTCGTTCTATGTTTTTAAGTACCTTTCTAGGACTTCAATTTCCTTCATTTTTTTCTTCATTTTCTTTATTTTCTTTATTTTCTTATCAAGTTCTGATGTGGACCCACCAGCCATTTCTTCTATTTGTTCTACTGTCTGTGGAGGTTGAGTTTCATCTTTCATATATTCAATTAATTGTTTCGCATCTTTTTTCATTTGCTCATATGTGGAAGTTTCTTGTCCTTCAAAATCATCATTTTCCAATGATTGTGTTTTCACTGTCTTTCTTTGTTTCTCCATAGTCTGAAGGTGTACATACTGTGCTTGTTGTGCTTCATCAATTTGGTTTTGTTGGTGTTTTCTTGATTTTCTTTCATATGTGGTGAAAATATTATCTTTTTCTTGGAATTATTTCTCCACTTTCACCATGCTTCTTGTTCTTCTCCTCCCCATAGGTTGTTTTGAGATTGTTGCCTTGGGGTTTTGTATTTCTTCCTCATCATCTGTCACAACCAAGATTTGTGCAAAAGTTTCTCAAGCTTCCAAGTCGTGCAGAGTTTGTTCAATTCTATAATTACTTCCTTTGTCTAAAATTTTTGTTAATACAAAGAAAATGTCATCAATTTTTTTTTATATCCCCAAACTGTTCTCTGTTTTAAAAAAAACTGATGAAAGGGGCATACCTGGTAATTTGTTCTGCATTTTTAGAACTTCTATGCCTTCTTGTGTCGAAACCCAGCTTTGAAAATCGACCTCTGTTACCAGTGAATGGTTTCAGTTTTTAAAATGTTCTTCTCTTAGTCGAATTTGGTTATTTTTTTTTTAATAATTGTCATTGGTTTCACTTACCTTTCCCTGGTCGACTCCTTCTTGAACACATTCTCTTTACCTTTACTCTCCACACATTCCCTTTCAACTGCCATGTTTTCTTCTACAGAGCGAGAATGATGTATGTTGATAGTAGAATTGTCAACATACCATTTGATTTTTAACTGTCTAACAGAATTTCCGGGTTGGGTAAGCAAAGGAAGGAACAAAAATAGGGGGATTCTGGATTTCGTATGGCGCTGGAGTGTTTGAAACAGAGCTACGTTGGTTTCAATGCATGCATTTGGAGCACATATGGGGATAAAGTATGTGAAGGGAGCACTAGAGGAGAATGAAAAATGAGAGTGTAGGGGTAAATTTATTTCTTATGAAGGTAAAAAAACGTGGGTACTATGATGTGCAAGTGATCAGAATCTGGACCAGGGGTCAAAATTTAGCTCAAAAATCATAGTTCTCGGAATTGCCTCAAAACGAATGGGTGCGTATCCCTCGTCATTATGAACCCAACGCAACTTGTTTGGGTTCAAACGGATGTCGGATGAGAGAGATATTGTGTTCTGTTCGAATCATCAAACAAGCAAAAAAGATGTGTTGACTGTACAGTCCGTACAGTCCGTACAGATGTTGATGTGGCAGAGGCCATACACTGACATGGCATGTCCATACACTGATTTGGCATATGATGATGTGGCAAGTTTCAATTTGACAGATGTGGGCGAATGATATTGAGACACGTGGCATTATTTTTTGGTAAGGTGCCACGTGGCCCAGGCATGGGCTACCACGTGGCACCCTGTTATTGGTTTGGGTGTTAAAAGTCTATGGAGTCCACGGGAGTCGAACTCTGGACCTCCAACCGTAGGGAAATATTTGGCAACAACCGACCAAACTAGTAGGCTGACTTGTTATTCTATGAAAGCACCCTCTACTTCATTTAAATAAACTTTTCAGTACCTTTCTCAATGTGTTAAAATATGCAAGATATATTATGTGCCAAGTTTATGCATCTTCTTTTAAATGTTCATGTGTGAGGAAATTTTCTTTTAAATGGTTAAATATGTTTTTAAATAAATACACAGTAATCATAACTTGCAACAAATAAACCATCAAACTCACAACAATAACAAGATGATAAAGGAGTTCAACCCTCTCTGGGCTACATCTCCTTGAGCCTCGTTCATGGACTTGGCTCTTTGGGATTAATTTGTCAAAGATTATTTTACAATCTACTTCTCAACTCCAATGGAAATAATGACTGTACCATTGGGTTCAAAATACATAAAATCCCCCAGAAATGACTAATAAAACTCTGAAAACGGATCATGGCTCATCCGAGCATGACCTCTTCTACATGTGGCCTTGAGCTTCCCTGAGCTTCCTTGTGGAAACAACACCTGTAAAAGTCCTCAAATGCCTCTGAAAACTATCCCAATGTGTTCATATCATAACAATTAGTCAAAAATGACTATTCAGTCACAGAAAACAGACTTGGGCTCATTTGAGCATGTTCTCAATCAATGAGGGCTTCAAGCTACCTAGAGCTCTCTGAAACTTCAATGGTAAAAAACCTACAAAACAAGTCTTAAAATGGCTTTGAAAATAGTGCCAATGGATTCAGAACGTCCAAAAACCCCTAGCTAGGCTTTTTCGGCACCTCATTTGGCCAAATAATGAAGAAGATAGACCTCCTGCCATTTTCTTCCTTCAAGCTTGCTGTCTCTGGTTTGCCAAAACGCACCTCTGTGTGCCCCACCTAGCTCACGTGAACTTTTACGTGATTAAACCCAGCACTGAGTGAAACCGCATAACTGTGTGAACTGTAGGACGGTTAACAAATGGGCATATGGGTCATATGACCTCGTTCCCCGCACAAAAGGGCTATGTCCAAGCCAGTTGTTAAACGCCACGTATCGGGCGCGTGGTTATAGTCGTTATAAAACTCCCACGCGCAAAATCTGTGTGTAGTGGTCACATGGGAGTATGCATATAAACGGGAGCTAGGGCTAAGCCCCAGCCCAGACCCCGTGCCAACTTAAACATAGCATAAATTTAAATAAATTTAAAACTATTATATGGTAAGTTTGACAATGTGGGTGCATTGGCGGCCTAGCCCTTGCCAAAGCTTTGCGTTGAGTTGGAGGTTTGGGGTTCGAATCCCATGAACTGCATAAAATTTTGAACGACCAATCCAAAAATGGTGTGCCACATGGCAGCCCATGTCTGGGCCACGTGGCACCGTACAACCGACCAAACACTGCCACATGTCCTCAAATGATTCGACCAATCTCTACCACGTCAATGCCAACTCAGTAGCTTGCCAATTCAGCATCATTCCATGTCACCTGCAACCTCAGTGTACAGATGTGCCACGTAGGCTGTATGGACTCTGCCATGTCAGCATCCGTACGGACTGTACGGACTGTACAGTGAGCACATTTTTTTTGCCTATTTGACTATTCGAATAGAACATGATATCTCTCTCATCTAACGTCTGTTTGAACCCAAATGAGTTGCGTTGGGTTCGTGACGACGAGGGATACTCACCCGTTCGTTTTGAGGCAATTCCGAGAACTTTGATTTTTGAGCTAAATTTTTACCCCTGGTCCAGATTCTGATCACACCTTCCCACTGAAAGGCTTTTGGACCCAAAAAATATTATGATTATCTGTCTAAGCTTCAATACTCTTCTTCTTTCAAGTTCTATCAACTGATTCTACTTGAAAAGTCTTTTTGACAATCACCTGGATACCTTGACATGCCTTGCATTGCAACTGGCTATGTCCCTCAACCATTGTTCTTTGGCTGCTGCTGACCCACTGTTCTCTTTTTTATTGGAAGACCAACAATCTTCCCACTGAGAATCAAGTCCCTCTTGAGAACTCTTTGGCGTCAACACAATTCGCTCTACAATGGCTGCAAAAACTCCCTTGCGACATCTTCTCACAAACCAAGAAAACCATCAATCTTGAAAACAATTTTATACAAGACTGAAAATGATGCCAAAAAAGTCTTTTTTCTCTTCAATAAAACGTTCACATCTTGTACTTCATCAAAGCACATGGCGTTTTCCTGCATCTTGGTGTACTCAAAATCAACTTACAAGCCAACAAACACCATCGACTAAACACAAGTCGAAAAACATGATCGACACAACATAGTCGTCAAGACAACATCGACACAAGTCGAGACTCATTTGAAACATATTGACCTTCCCAAAATAACAAGTCGACATCCATGATACACAATCATGTTACATTCATGAGTCATTCATGATGAACTATCACCAGGTTCATTGTTTACACACAGGTTCACTGTCTACATGTGGCCTTGAGCTTCCCTGAGCTTCCTTGTGGAAACAACACCTGTAAAAGTCCTCAAATGCCTCTGAAAACTATCCCAATGTGTTCAAAGTATAAAAATTAGTCAAAAATGACTATTCAGTCACAGAAAACAGACTTGGGCTCATTTGAGCATCTCCTCAATCAATGAGGGCTTCAAGCTCCCTAGCGCTCTCTGAAACTTCAATGGTAAAAAACCTACAAAATAAGTCTTAAAATGGCTTTGAAAATAGTGCCAATGGATTCAGAACGTCCAGAAACCCCTAGCTAGGCTTTTTCGGCACCTCATTTGGCCAAATAATGAAGAAGATAGGCCTCCTGCCATTTTCTTCCTTCAAGCTTGTTGTCTCTGGTTCACCAAAACGCACCTCTGTGTGCCCCACCTAGCTCATGTGCATTTTTACGTGATTAAACCCAGCATTGAGTGCAACCGCATAACTGTGTGAACTGTAGGACGGTTAACGAATTTTTGGCCCCCAACCGTAAGCCGTTGGGCATATGGGTCATATGACCTCGTTCCCCGCACAAAAGGGCTATGTCCAAGCCAATTGTTAAACGCCACGTATCGGGCGCATGGTTATAGTTGTTATAAAACTCCTGCGCGCAAAATCTGTGTGTAGTGGTCACATGGGAGTATGCATATAAACGGGAGCTAGGGCTAAGCCCCAGCCCAGACCCCGTGCCAACTTAAACATAGCATAAATTTAAATAAATTTAAAACTATTATATGGTAAGTTTGACAA
>ML788355.1:391742-402484 GCA_009831015.1 Picea engelmannii
AGATCATATCCTGTATAAAAGAGGTCTCCATCAATCCATGTGTATCTAGCACTTTGTTTAATTATCTTTTTCTTTTCTTTGGATGTAAAAGAAGGAGGTAACATCCCTGATGATAAATAGTTAGCTATATCAGCATACCATGGGGTTATAACTGAAATGACAAATAGGTGCTCATCAAAAAAATTATCTGAGACAGGAACAATCTCATCAGAGGTGTTTAATCAAGATAGGAAATCAACCACTTGATTTTTCTTTCCAATTCTATTCAAGACAGTGATGTTGAATTCCTGCATCAATAACAACCATCTAGTTATCCTGCCATTAGTAATAGGTTTGTTCATGAGATATCTTATGGAAGAATGATGTTTATGGATAAAGACTTCATAACCAGTGATGTAGTGACAAAATTTATTTGCAGCATGTAGTACTGCCAACATTTCTTTCGCTGTGACTATGTAATTCAACTTTGCAGGGGTTAAAGTTTTGCTAATGAAGTAAATAGCATAAGTCATAAGATTTTCCTTTTGACCCAATGATGCCCCTATTGCAATATCTGATGCATCTGTAGAGATGTGAAATGGCAAAGCCCAATTAGGCCCTCTTAAGATAGGTGTTGTTGATAGTTTGTCCTTGAGCTTCTGAAAGGCAGTTTGACAATTAGTATCCCAATGAAAATGTACATCTTTTGCAAGTAATTTGAATAATGGCAAAGCTATTTTACTAAAATTTTCAATGAATCTTCGGTAATAGCCTACATATCCAAGGAAAATTCTCACATCCTTTTGGCTGATTGGTTCTAGTAGGTTCACAATGATTTGTATTTTTGCAGGATCCACTGTAATTCTTGATGATGAAATATGATGGCCTAATACTATTCCTTCAGTTAACATCATGAAACATTTTTCATTGCTAAGAGACAAATTTTTTTCTATGCATCATTTTAGGACTTTTTCTAAATTTTTCAAGTAATTATCAAAAGAATTACCATGCATAGAGAAATCATCCATGTATACCTCTACACATTCATGTATTAAATCAACAAAAAAGGCCAGGATTGCTCTTTGAAAAGTAGTTGGAGCGTTACATAAACCAATAGGTAATACCTTATAAGCATATGTACCCCAAGGGTAGGTAAAAGTAGTTTTGTTCTGATCTTCTAATGCTATATTGATTTGATTATAGCCACTAAATCCATCTAGGAAGGAAAAATAGATTTTCCCAGCTAGTGCATCTAAGACTTGATCTATGAATGGTAATGGAAAATGATCTCTTAGTGTTGCTTTGTTTAACTCTCTATAGTCTACACATATTCTCCATTTTCCATTTTTCTTAGGTACAACAACTAATGGAGAAACCCATTGACTGTCAGAGATAGGGTAGATGAATCCTGCCTTTAATAATTTTTGCAATTCTTCTTTGACTACCTCTTTCAACATTGGATTCATTCTTCGTTGTGGTTTTCTGAGAGGTCTCATGTTATCATTTGTGTAGATTTGATGAGTGCATGTTTCAGGATGAATACCCTGCATATCATTATATTCCCAAGCAAATGATTTATGATATTTCTTCAATAATGCAATCAATTGCTCTTCCTGAGATGGTTCAAGTTTTGTGCCAATATTCAAATATTTCCCAGGACTAATTTAAATTATCTTGGTTTGAGTATTTTCCATGGAGATAACTGGAAAAATGTTATTAAATGTTGATTCTAAAGAATGGATTGTGCAATTTTCTTGAAAATTCTGTCCTAAAATCCGATCTACAACAATGTATTGTATGTCTCTCAATTCTTCTGAGATATCTGGTTTAGAAATGAAATAGTCTAATAGATCTTCATTATTTTCCTCTCTAAAATCAAAGGCTTGATTAATACTTAAGATAGGTTGAATTACTTCTTCCTATTGTTGCTTTGTTTCATCAAGCCATGGTAATTGATCTATTACAGAAGGTTTTTGAGCAGGAGGATAAAGTGTGATCTGTTTCCTTTTAGTTCCATGTGAGATAATCATAGTCCTTGTTCTACAACCGATGAAAGCATCAGCTGTGGCCAACCAAGGTCTTCCAAGAATCAATGGATGGCCTCCTAGATTTGATTTTGGTTGAAGAACTAGGAAATCTACTGGATACTCCCAAGAATCCAAAGAAACTGTGATATCTTCAAGTATACCTTCAGGAACTACTTTAGATCTATCAACTAATTCTAGGACCATAGTGGTTGGTCAAATATTTTGCAGATTCAAATATCTCATTGTCTCTAATGTCATTACATTGATAGCTGCTCCTAAGTCAATTAATGTTTTAGAGATTGAAAAATTGTTGATTGTTATTGTTACCATTGGAATTCCTGGGTCAACATATTTTTCAATTGAAATAGTATTTGACATTAGGCTTGCTAAATTTCCAATTACATGAATTGTTGGTGGATCCTTCTTTCTTTTGTTAGTTTTCTTTGAACATAATTCCTTAATTTCTTTTTTATAGATTGGGATATCTTTGATAGCTTTCAATAAAATAATTTTCACATAGACATTATTTAATTCATCTAAGACATCAAACTTAGGAAGAGAGATTGGTAATTTTTCCTTAACCAACCTTTCTGGAAAAGGAGGTGTTTGGGTATTTATTGTTTTACTCTTCTGGATTTGATTGTCTATTGGTAACTTTTATGTACTAGGAATATCCTCTTTTTCAATTTGTTCTTCTATAATAACAAGAGAATCCCTTTGTAAAACTTTCCCAGACCTTAAGTGGATGTTTTGAAGAGAAAGGATTGAGTATGTAGAAAATGATGTTCCTTCATCAATGTTATACATGGGTTTTTCCACTTTGTTATTAGGATTTGAGATTGGTTGGGATGGTAATTGAGTTGGTCTAGGTGGAGGTTGGTTAGATGGTAGCTGGAGTTGTTGTGTCTGGATTAGTTGTGGTGCAGGTAGTGATTGCTGAGAATATGAATTTTGTGGTTGATTCTGCTGGAATTGTTGATAAGGAAAATGTTGGTATGGCTATTGGTATGGCTGATTTCCATGAGCATATCCTTGCCAACCTTGAGGAGGTTGGTTTTGGTTTTGCTGAGGAGGAAAATCTTGCCAAGGCATGGGTGCATTCCATGAATTTTGAATAGGATATTGAAAATTTTGAGGAAACTGTTGGGAGAATTGAGGAGCAGAATTTTGAGACATACATGTGAAACGTGGTTGCCAAGGTTTTCTTGGTGCTAAGTAGTAAAGAGATTCCATTCCTTGTTCTTATTCCATGTGAGTAGACTAAAATTATTTCAACTTTGGACAATCATCAGTTGCATGGCTATCTGTACACAGTCCACAAATCTGAATATTGTCTAAAGGACAATCTTTAAATGCATGTTTCTTCCTACACTTAGCACAAAAGATGGATAATACTTGATCTTGTTCCTCTTATTTCTTTTTAGATTTCAATGTGTCAATTTGTGAACCAAGTGTGTTCATGATATCAGTTTTAAAGTCTTCAAACAGATGCCCTAATTATGATTTAGTAATACTATTTGAAATTGAATTGGTTGCCTTTGTTACAGTATCTCTTTGTCCTTGTCCTCTTTTAGCTTTTCCCCTTGAGTACTTCTTACATAATTCAACAATTTTTGGGAAAGGTAGGTGAGAAATATTCCCTGACCCCATTAAATTAAGAGCATCCAAATTTTCATCTGAAATCCCCTTCAAAAAGATAGTATGGATGACATCCAAAGAAAGATTAGATTGCTTAGATTTGTGCACATTATAGAGAATTTTTTCTAGATATTCCTCTAAGCTTTCATCTACACTTTGAGACATTTTAAAGATATCTTCTTTAGGGTCTTTGGACTTACAATAGGGATGATATTTAGCAAGAAGTTTCTTTTTCATGTCATCCCAGTAAACTATGGTTGCTTCTCCCAACCCCATGAACCATTTCAATGCATATCCTTTCAAAGTTGCAGGAAATAAACGAAGTTTTTGAGCATCATTGGTATATCCATATGATCGACAAACAATATCATATTCAAACATGAAAGCATCAGGGTCTTCAGTAGACATACCAAAGAAATTTGGAAGAACAGAAGGAGGAATATTATTCACTTTTACTTCATCTCCTAAGAGGGTTGGTGTATCAACAATTGGAAATGCAAATGTAGTATGTTCGTCTTTCCCCTCTTCATAATTTCCTCCTCCTCATGTTTCTTCTCGATGTGATTCTCTTTCCTCTCATTCTTTCCTTCATCTTTCTTCATTTCTTTTCCTTTCTAATTCCCTTTCCATTCTCTCCCTTTCTTGTCTATCAGCTTCTGACATTGTAAAGAAGTTTTCTGTAGTATAATCAAATATTTCTGTTTGAAAAAGAGGTTGTCCTATTTGTTCAAAAATAGGTTGTTTTTCTTCTTTTTTCTTTCCTATAGAAGATGTTTCTAATTGTGTTTGTTTATTCTTTACCTCATAAGCCAATAGAATTTGTCTTTCTATGAGAGTTAACCTTTGTCCTGAACGTTTTTTTTCTTCTAATTCTTCCAAAGTGATTTTTCTAGCAGTTGGTGTAATAGATTCGTATTTCTCAGTTGTATATGTTCCTGCTCCTACAGATGGTTGATTAGTTTTTGGGGGTTTTTTTTTCAAAAATCTACCTTTATCATCCCTACGTTTAGACATAAAGAAACATAACTAAAATTAATTATGTTCTATATTTTTTTTTTTTTTTCTTTTAAAGAAAAATCTCCCTATGAGTTTTCTAAGCCTATCTCTAAATGTGCCTCCCCGACAACGGCGCCAAAATTTTGGGCTCCAACCTACTGATGTAAATTAGAGTGCAATTGATTGTCAATCCGGTGTTTGTAAGACTTACAGGCACATCCAAAATATATGGATTTAGAGATAACTTTTGTTCTTTCAATGGAAATAAATCAAAGCTAATTTAAGTTCTAAGTATGAAAGGAAATTATAAGCTTCTTTATAGAAGGTGTATTCATGGATCTCTTACCATTAATAAAAAATTAGAGTAGAAAAACATTCAACTAGTTTTAAGTATTCAAAACAGTAAGCATTCAAACTAAACTAGAAGCTTATAAATGTCTGAAAGGCTAAACTCTTTTACAAGAGATACATTCTTTGCTTTCACACATTCATCAGCCAGATAACTTGATAAAATAAAACACAACAATGTTATCTACAACATAATGTAAACTGAACTAAATCTCATACCAAAATTTGCTTGAAAATAATGAAAAATGAGAAGTGTACTAGCTTGGCAAAGGGGGCCCTCCAGTGCTTCACTTGTACACCTAAGTCATCTCAGATAAAAAGGAACTTCCAACAGCATTCACATAATCATCTTATAGACATCATCAAGAACAAAACACAAAACTGATCTCAAGACTGCAAATTCAAAGTTTTCTTCATTAACCTAAAGATTGTCATACTAGTCCATGTCTTGGAGTATTTATACAAGAGTTTTGAAACTGATAATGCTAATAAACCTCCTAAAGATAATGATCATATCCATAAAATATTCTAGGAAGGTCGAATACCCCCTTAAGATCCATAAAATATGAACAAATCCCAAGAAAATCTAAAATTGTCCATGATTTTATGTTAAAACAGGGTATTTTCTGCTAAAGTGGCCCTATTTGACCAGCGTTGAATGGACACTTGGAAAGCTTAGATCTCAAAGATGATAGGTATTCATCCATCCTTGTACATAAAGGATCATGACCCATGTCTCAGATTTCACCCAGTTGTCCTGCAAGTACACGAACCTAGGAGCAATTACGAGATTTAGTGAAATCTTGTAATTTCTAATAAATTTTTAATTTTAATGCCAAAAATTTGAAAATTCAATTCTTAAGCTAAGGAATGATAAATGTACCTTTCATAAGCTATTTTATGGAAAATATGGAATAATATGAAGGCAAAATGGATGGTTTTGGAGGCAAAAGTATAGTTTATGGAGTGGAAGGAAGCATAAAAATGTACTCAACAAGGATATCGGATATCTATATGCTTAGATCTATCATGAAACACGGGATTAATCGAGAGTTTAATGCAACTATGATTATCACAATGAATCATTGTCGGATCTAAATGAGAACCAAACAAACCAACCAAGATCTTTCTCATCCACATAGTCTCACATGCAACATGACTCGTTTCCATGTATTCTGCTTCCACTGAACTGAGTGCAACGGATCTCTGCTTCCTATTGTACCAAGAAACAACTATAGATATAATACTAAAAATGCCCCCTAATGTTCTCTTTCTGTCCGTTGGGTTGCCCGCTCAATTTGCATCCATGAAGCTATGTAAGTTCACCTCATCCATCTGTCTATACCATAAGCCATACTCAAATGTGCCCCTCAGGTATCTCAGGATGTGCTTACCCGCCTTCCAAAAGAGCTTGATAGGCTTAACCATCGCTTGAATCAACTGGTTAACCGCATAGAAAATGTCTGATCTCGTGTTCACTGGATACATTAGCGAACCCACTAACTGTCGATAGATAGTAGCATCCACTACCTCTCTAGAAGTAGCATCCCCTTTCCTCCAGTTTCCTGGAAGAGGAGTATCCATGGGTTTGCAATCCTCCATGTGAAACTTACCCAGTATATCCCTTGCATACTTGTCTTGAGACACAAAAAGTTCACCATCTTGCTGCCATATTTCCAATCCAAGGAAATAATGAAGGAGGACCATATCCTTCATCTTGAACTCCTTTGCAAGGTCCTCCTTGCATGAGTGTATCAGTTTCTCATCACCAGTCAATATTAAATCATCAACATAAAGAACAATGATTAAAAGCTTATCCTTGTAGATCCATCTCAAACCTACCACTGATTTATCAACCAGCCTTGGGACAATTTCCCATGCACTATTTTTGACAATGGAGCCATACTCCTCCACCATTGCATCAACCCAAGTGGGATCCTTCACTGCTTCCCGAAAGGAATATGGTTCAGTCACAATACATTTGATCATGAGAGCCATGTATCCAGTAAATCGATCAGGAGATTGTCTCTGTCTGTGCTATGAAGTAGTGGCTCCTACATTCTGTGCAGCATATAGTCTCAATGTATCAGCTTTCGTGGTGCGTTTTCTGCCATTTCTGATGGATGGCTCTGCATGAGTGGCTTATTCCACCCCATGAACCTCCTTATGTGGATGATCCACATCTTGAGACTCATCTTTGGGAACCAACAGTTTCTCCTCTTCATGGAAGTCCAACTCCCTCTCAAGCGACAACCGCATGGATTTCCCCTCATCGAATTTTATATCCCATTGCATAACAATCATCTTACTACTAGGAAAATACACATGATAATTATGGGGTGTTTCTATGTACCCCACAAATATCCCAACTTCAATAGTCGATTCTAGCTTCTTCCTGGCGTCCTTGGTCACATGCACATTAAAAAATGAGCCAAAACTCTTAAAATGAGAAACATCAGGTTTCTTACCAGTGAAAGCTTCTTCAGGTGTACTCATGCCAGGTACTCTATGAGGACAACAATTTTTCACATAAACCATAGTGTTGCATGCTTCCACCCACAAATGCATTGGTAGGCCCTGATCATGCAACATCACTCATGTTGCACCCACGATTGTTCTGTTCTTCCTCTCCATGACCCCATTTTTCAATGGGTTATGAGGCACTATGAGTTCTCTTCGAATTCCTTCTTTGTTGCAGAAGTATTTGAATTCATTAGAGATGCATTCTCTAGCATTATCGCTCCTCAGATCCTTCACTTTCTTCCCCGACACTTTCTCCACCAATGATTTAAACTCACAGAACTTTGAGAATGTTTGATCCTTCTTTTGCATGAAGAAGATCCATCATTTACGAGAAAAGTCATGAAAAAAAATAACATAATACTTATGTTTTTATGTTGAAGCAACTGAGACTGGTCCACACACGTCTGTGTGAACTCTCTCCAGGATCACCAAAGCATTGTTCTCCTTTTCATGAAAGGTGGAATTTACATACTTCCCCATGGTGAAACCCTTGCACTGATCTAACTGAGCAAGTGTTCCCATTGGAAGTCTAGTAGATATTTGCTGCATGATTTTCAAGGCTCCATGATGAAGATGGCCCAATCGTCTGTGCCATAATTTTCCCTCATCCCAACTCACCACTTTTTCTTCCTTGCCCATCATGTAAGTGCAACCATCTACCTCCATCTTATAGAGATTCTTAACTCGAATCCATATCCTCTTGACTTGACCCATTGTTTTATGTCACAGGAAATTTTTTCCATCGCTGAAAACAACATCATAGCCTCTGTCCTCCAGCATTGTGACTGAGACCAGGTTTTTTTTCAGACCTGGAACATGCATAACATATTTCAATTGAAATGGTTTACCTGACTCCCTCTGAAAGGTAATGGTACCAATTCCATTTGCACTGTATCGTCCATTGTCGCCCATCTTTATATGCATTTTGAGATCTTTCGCCTCCAAGTCACTGAAAAGGTCCTTATCTCCCATCATGTGGAAGGAAGCACCACTATACAAATACCACACTGATCCCAATGCACTTGATTCCATGCATGTGATCAAGGAGAAGTCAAGTTCGAATTGTGAGGCAAGGGCCTCACCAGCTGCAGCTCCAACAAACTTCTTGTTCTTCTTCTTCTGCGGACAGTTAGTGGCGATATGCCCATGTTCGTGACAGTGAAAACACTTCACTTTGGACAAATCCAACTTCTTGACTTTAGACTCGGATTTTGAATGGAATTTCTTCCCCTTCCCTTTCCTTTCCTTGGCAAACAAAGCACAATCCTCTTCATCATCATGCTTTGATAAAGAGCCATCTCTGGTGTTCCACCTAAACTCCTCCTGCACTAGATCCGACCATAGTCGTTCCCAAACTGGCAATTTTTCCCTTCCATTGACAGAGTCTTGATAACTGTGCCAACTCTTGGGATGTCCTAGGAGCGCCAAGCTCACAAAATCATCATCAACGAATGTTATTCCCACACTCCCCATCTCATCCTGACATTGGACAAACTTCGTGAGATATTTTGGAATGGAGTCACCCTTCTCCATCTTGATCTTCTTGAGTTTACCTTTGAGAGTCAATTTCCTATGGTTGTTTTTGTTTTGGAATATATCTGTCAAAGCCTTACACATTGCATATGGTGTGGCTTTCCCATGGAGGTTTGAGACAATGTGGTCTCATACTCCCTCCAACAAGATCCTCCTCGCCTTTGCCACTTTCTTTTTCCATGCATCAAGATTTGCAGCGTCTGCAACATCTGGCTTAGGAACATATTTGTCAATGAATTCCTTAAAGCCATTGTCTTCGAGTACTGCCTCCATCTTGTCCTTCCAAGCAATATAGTTTGAGCTTCCCTCAAGTGCATACTCTAACCTCAATCCATTGAAATTCATTTTGATCTTGAATCAGCTGTAGCACCAAGAAAGTCTTTCTGCAACTTCAAATTCTATCCAGTCACAAACTTAGCTTCTGCTTCATTTCTGCAATTTCCCATGCTCTGATACCATGTAGAAATTTCAATACAAATTATGTATTGCCTGGATTCTCTTGATCTAACAATTATATGCCACTATTAAATACAAAATCACTTCTACAAATATTCTTGCGAAATTTAAAACATGATTGCCAATTGCAATATCAAGAAGAAAGATCAATCACACATAACATAGATGTTCTTACTGGGAAATCATAAATATAAAAACCCCACTATCATATATTATGTTTATACCATGGATCATGAAATAATCTCATACAAAACTCTAATCCAAGATCTATCAATACAATATACAATCGTCTCACACTGTCATACAAAAATTGGCAAATGCATGTGCCAATTTACTGCCTCCAGACAACCTGCCTCCTATGTGCAATACCTACTGATGGAAAACCCTGCAATGAATGAATCCCTCTTACCAAGGCTGCACATTCCTCATTGTCACATCCAGTGTCTGTGTGGTTGCATGACTGCACTCACTAATGTCACAATTGATAGTCAAACTATCCCTTTCACCTGTTACCTCAACTGGGTCTCCACTCGATCTGGCATGCATGTAGTTAATAGTGGTAAATATTTAGCTGCATGTGAGACCACTGATTATGAATTAATTAATAATTAATTCACTGATCTCTCACTAGTGTAAGTTCACACTAGTGTAAGTTTAGTTACAACTAGTACAACTGAGCTTAATTCACTGAACTGAGTTAAACTACTTTACAAATCACATAACTACACATATAACTCTATTACAACTTTGACTCACTCAGTTACAACTAATTATACTTGCACATGTCCCACCAGTCAACCTTTGAACTTGAATTTACTATAGCTAACTGATTTTCCACTTCATTTAACTATTTCCAAGTGCTCATTGAGAATAGATTAATATTTATTGTCCAACTATTATTAAGGGATAATTATAGTCGACATACATCTATAAATAGAATTCACTCACCATCTATAAATAGACATCATCTATAAATAGAAATTGCTCATCATCTAAAAATAGACTTCCACTTAAAAATAGCCTGAGGCTCCATCCTAGTGTAGGTGCATAATTTTCACTAGGATCTTCTTGTTGAATCTCAACAAAATGATATTTTATTTAGTTATTCATAAACCATCCAAATTAAATACTTTTCTTATCCTTTTTCTGCACCCTAATCAATTTGGGTGCTCCCTTTCCCTCGGTTGGGGGTATGCTAGTGTTAATATATATATATATATATATATATATATATATATATAT
>ML788355.1:402650-415060 GCA_009831015.1 Picea engelmannii
TCTAAAACTAACTAATCTAACTAAACTAACTATTAAACAAACTAAACTTAATCTAACTAAAATACTTATTAAAACAAACTAAACTAATCTAACTATTTTATATATACAATCTACTAACTACTACTATACTAACTCTAACTAATTAACTGTCTAACTACTAACATAAATAGATCTTATTCACAAAATGTACAATATCTACAATTTACAGATTTAAATAAAACCTGAAAAAACTCATTTGCATTCATCCCTAAGAGAGAGAAAGATATTTTTTGTTGATTTTATAATTTTATGAACATAAATAAAACAAAACAAAAATGAACTAAACTAAACAACTAATATACTAATTCTAACTACAATTCTAACTAAACAAATATATAACTAAACTACTAATATTATATTAAACAAACTAACGAAAATAAATCACAAACTGACCTGGAGAAACGCTCCAGATTTGTCCTGTGTATGATGATTGTCTTAGCTGATCGGAAGGAGGAAACCCGTACTGAATTATCCAGGAGCTTCTCGTAAACGATAGTTGCAGTGCTCTTCAAGTTTGATTACAGGACAAACAAGACATAAAAATAACAACAATCTTATAATTTATAAATCTTCACAGTTAGATAAACCTGTATGCAAAGACTTATACAAAATAATTCAATTGATGAAGAAGAGAAATCTGTCATTCATTAATTGAATCAAATAATTGTTGTATTTTTAAGTATTGAAAGAAATCAGACATGGATCACATTAATTAAATCATATCATTCTGCAAAAGACTATGATAGCTAAAGTCGTCACTAATCAAGTGCAAATTGATAAGCATAAACATAAAACAAAAGATTGATATTATGAAAGCGAAAGCTGTAGCAGAACATCAACTTCTATCTCAGTTTGTATTAGAGATCCATAGCTTGGTTCTCCCACAAGTGAGGATGATCCTTATTACAAAAAATAATAAGTATTTATAGGTTTTCCACAGGGTAAAACCTCCCTGTGGAAGTTATCAAAACTGTTTACATAAATCTGGGCAGATATCCCCAGTTTAACTAAACTAGGAACCTACAATAAAACTAAAATACACAAATATTCCCCTAGCCTGTCCAACATGTCCCATGCAATTTGAATTTACCTGAAAAGGGTAAAAAATGGACAAGTTAGAAGGATCCTTTATTAATAAAATAATAAAAATCTAATTCTATAGACTAGCTACAGAATCTTGCAATTCTGTAGCTGGTCTAAATAAGACATAGAATTAGCATTAAAATCGATTGAAAATCTTTTTAAAGAATTAAATTTAATTAACATCCAATAACTATTTGAAAACGAATCATTGAAATTGAAATGGTTATGCCATTCGAAATCAAACAGGATCAAGATCAATCAAATGATCATAGAGATACGCGTACTCTGTTTCTGTTGTTACCACAAAATCGAATGAATAGAATCATAATCAAACAGTTATGAAATTGTTTGATATCCATTTGAAACTGATATAATCAAAACAAATCATAGGCAATTGTTATGCTGCCTTATCAACAGGAGATACGATCGAATCCAACAAGATCATTTTCAAATCGTTATAACTGTATTGACATAGCAAACGATTCATGCCACGAGTGGATCGACTCAAGATGGCGCGAAAATCAATTCAAATGAAATCATAACAGGATCAATTAATTGGTAACAGAATTCATAAGAATTATCCGATCATTTGTTATTGCAAATTGGGCAAACAAGATCGATTGACTTTGATCAAAATCGTTCTATTCAAACGAATTATAACCGATTTTGATAGAGATAACCTAGGTCAACCAATTCGTTTTGCAAATTTAAAATCAAACAGAGAAACAAATATAATATGAATCCAACTCATAAAACAACCTTGCCAACTCAAGATATGGGATAATCCAATCATAATAAGAGCGAATCGAACAATTAAGGTTTTAACATAGTTATTATGAATCAAAACCATTCCACGATTCAGGCGCATTTGCATAGGCTTAAATGAGAGCATTGTTTTCATAAGAAACAGAGTATTTCTTTCCAAATTGAAACCGAACAGAGTTGTATTTATGTTCTTAGAAGATTACATGACACAACATATTACAAGACCATAACAACCAAACTCATTGAAATCGTTTTCCAATCACAGCATATGAACCATAACGAAATCAAATCCAAACATGATCGTATTCTAAATTGAGCATGAAAAACTTTCTATTCAGAGTAGATACAAAACGAATTCAATTTAAAGAAAACCATCAGTTTTGTTAACTCAATCAGACAAATGAACAAATCAAATCCAAACGAAAACCAATCAAATACGATAGAAATCTATCAGTGACTAAACTGGGAATGATCAAATCATGTATCCAAAACGAAATTCCATTTATTTTTAGCAAAGAAAAAAAGATACAGGATGAACACATTATGACAGAGCCATTTCGAAATATAAACAGAGCTATTTGGAGACCAAATTCCAATCACTATATTAAACCTGGTCATTCACAAAACTAAAACGATATCAAAATCCATACCTGTATGGTGAGCAGATGGCTTGATCACGACAATTTGGAGTTGATAACAGCTGTGGCAGATTCAACATTCTTGAAAACGATGGAGCCAGTTGTCTTATGCTTCTTATCAGTTGCTTGGAGTTGGTCTCTTTGGCTGGTCAACACTGCAACTTGACTTTCCAACGATTGAATTTTCGATTGGAGTAGGGAAACGTCGATGTAGTATCGTTCCAACCACAAATCACATTGGTCACAGGATGACTGTGTGGATTTCGAAAGTGCAGGTGAGGGTTTGATTACATTGCCAAGGGTTTTGTTGGGAAGTTTGATACCAGGGTAGCTAAGATTATCTTTTAGGTAAGGGGAAAGATTCGTCACGAAATCATAAGGTGGCTCGGGGCATAAACCCTGTGAGTAAGGGTACTCACTGGCTAGGAAACGTTCTATGTCAGAGTCTGAATCCTCACTAAGGATTATAGGCTTTTGTTCAACCGAGGGTTTAGGTTTGTTTCTACCCATTCTCTAGATAAGCCAAGCGTTCTTTTTACCCTTAGCAATAACAGTAGGGTTTGCCTTAGCCTTTTTGCTCACAGGTCTCTTTATAGCCTCAGCCTTCTCAGTTCCAACGTTTGGTAAGTCAATATCAGGGTTGACCGAAGGTTTAGGAGAGGGCAATAGGATATGGAAGGGCACGGGTGGCCCGACCTTGGTTTCATTCACCACAGGCTTGTCAACCTGGACAGGGTCTGTGTCATCAAAACGATTTCGAGCGATTAAAGCTCTCCATCTATCACCATGTAAAATCAAGTGATAAACAATGATAAGTTTAATAAGTCCATGGTGGAACAGGCTACTGTCAGCCTTCTCCCTTTTAAACCTTTTAGACATTTTATATAGGCTACGCTGAAAGTAAAAGGGCATATTCAACGGGTATCCCATAAAATTCATTAACAAACGCAGGTGGTAGAGAAAGACGAGTCCATATCGACCTTCACAGGTCACGAATTGCTTGACTATTATGAAAAGGTCATGCCATCGTGGTTTGAGCATGGATATGGGATACCTCTGTCACAAGATGTGACTTTGCGTGAGACGAATAGTAGAGGCCATGGCACCTCCTCGACCTTAGAATTTTTGAACCAACGATGTCCCGATAATGGTAACCCTATAGCAGAACTGATAAATTCCTCATTGATTTCCAACTGAAGGTCACCCACCTTGGCTCTACAGCCATCGAAAGTCAGGGCGAACTGTTGTGCCACAACTAAATTAAAACCCTCAAATCATTGTACAAAGGTGAGCCATCCGTTTTCCTCTAAATCTTTCGGGGCATTGTCAAATAGTAGCAAGGCTTGGTTGTCGTTTGGCTCGATTCGCACAACTGGTGCCATGGAGTTGAGCACACGGTGAACGAGCCAGGGTTTGGGTCATAGCATACATGAGAAGAGTGCACGAAGGGTTACTCAGGCTAACAGAGGCACAACAGGGATAAGGGGTAGACATTAATGTCATCGTGCGAAGGTGGTGGATCTTATCTCTGCCATGCATAATAATTATTGCCAAGGTACAACCTCCGACTTTCATAGTTGTTCAACCCACTATTGTATAGTTCAACAATCAAGTCATTTTACCAACCAATGAAATCAATGGTAGAACCAACGCGCGCAATCAACGTTATACCATAGTTTTCAAACACCAACATACAAATTGAAACCAATATCAAATGTTTAACCATGCACCAATGTATTGTAACAGATAATCAACATGCCAATAGTTATGAAAACATGAACATAGGTATCATATTAAAAGATATATATGAAGGAGTTAACCATAACACCTATGTATTTTCATGAAACCAACGGTCAAGTAGGTCAAATAAAATGAAAATCCAAATGCCAATGCATTACAAACTTGATGAAACCAAATCACACAATCAATAGAAGAATGTCCAATGAGTATAGTTCGAAAGTTTTGCCAGCTGCATAAGGATAAGTGAAAAGTAAGTGCAATAGGCATATTGACAAGAAGGATCATGACAGTTCAAATAATGATTTCAATGCGACTTCGAAAGACTAAGTTTTCATGCTTACAGTCGTGAAAACAAAACGAAGGCAAATGTGCAAATGTTGCAAAAATAAAAGTGTCGTTTATTTAAAAATTGCGACGAAAAATTGAGGTTTGCAAAACATTGGTGTAGGCAGCTTATAAGACAGTGGAAAAATGCGTATTGGCTGCCAACAATGGCGACACACTGGTAGAAGCAGATATCTCTACCAAAAGGAACAAATTCAGATTAGGATAGCGAAGATAATTCCAACTCAAAAATAACAACCAGAACATCATATAGACATCATCATTAACCAATTATTCCAGCAATGTTTTAAAAGATGAAAACTGATAACAGTCTTAAGACCAACGAATCACAATATTAAAGATAAAATCTCCAATACTGTTGGCATAGCCACTGCTGCCAACAGGCGTCCATAGCCTCGACAGGGTTGCCATTTAACCCACTCTGACATGTGTATCCTACCAAGAAGTTCTGGATCAGAATAAAGGACATTAAGAGGATTCTTATTTACAAATTTTCATATACCTGACATTTCTTCACTGCCAGCGGGCCTGTTCAGTACCCCGGCGAAGTTGTCTTGGCACCATGCATGCATTTACCCGCTTCCAGCAAACCTGTTCGGTATCCCAGCAGGTTTACAAGCACTTCCCATAGCTCTTATTAATAATTTTGTCTTTTTTGTTTTTTTCATAGATATGTATTTGAGCGGGGTGACGCTAAAAATCATGATATTTTAACATATTTTTTCAGACCTCATCAGAATTTTTTAGAACTGTCCTTTATTTAGATCCAGAGATGTTTTATTTACAAAAACAACTTCCTAAGGCAGGGAGACATCCTCTGAGTCGTTCCCTTAAGGAATCGGGACAGCGTAAAAAGATAATATATGACCATGACAAGCTTTGCTCAGAGATCGAAATCAGTCAACTTCTTTCAAACCACAGACTTTTCCCAACACATATATAAGCTTCAGCAATATACTATTGATGTTTATAAAAAATTTTCTTAGAATTTATTTCAGTGAAGGAATTTTTTATTGTCTCTGTTTAAATAGCTCAGTGTACAAGTATGTGTATTTTCCAAAAACACAAGCTGATAAATTCAAAGAAAAATAAAAAATAAAACAACAAACGAAAAAGCAAACAAAAGAAAAATATGTACATAATATACAAGGGTTGTTATCAAGCAAAGTATCTTTTCAGGGCTTGTCCATTCATCGGGTGGGTGTCAAGATGACCCTCAAGATTCTGCAATAGAAAAGAACTGGGACCCAACTTTTCAGCAATTAAAAACGGTCCAAGCCATAAGTTTTGAAATTTTGTGTGCTCTCCCTTTCCCTCATGCGATTTGTCCCACTTCAAGATGAGGTCACCTACTTCAAAATTCCTCTCAGAAGCAGAGTTAGAATCGAACCAGCTTTTAACCAATAGTTGATGTTAATCTATCTTACGTTTATCTTGGGCTCTTACCTCTTCTAGCTTCATCAAAGCGTTAATTCGGTTTTTTAAAGGGGGACAATCTTCTTCTTGGATTTTCTGTGACAACTGAAGTGAAGGAAGAAGAATGTGAGGTGGCAGAATTGCTTCTCTGCCATAAACGAGAAAAAAGGAGGAGTTACCTATAGCTGCTTTTGGTTTTACCCTATCAGCCCATAATGCATTCAACAGTGCATTGTGCCAATTTTTGTGATTTTCAACCACCGTTCTCTTGATGATTTTAATCAAGTTCTTGTTTGTGGATTCTGCCAATCCGTTGCCCTGGGGGTAATAGCTGGAAAAATACTTCATCTTAATTCCTTTTTCCAAAGTGAACTCGCTCATCTCAAGAGAGGAAAAGTAAGAAGCATTAGAGAAAACTAAACAGTCAGGGATACCGAAACAAGTGATAATATTCGAATTTAGAAAGGCAATTACCTGACTGGTGTTGACAGTTCTTAATGTGGCGGCTTCAGACCATCGGATAAAGTAATCTATGGCTGTCACAATAAACTTGTGTTGTTGTGAGGATGGAGGGTTGATTGGACCTATGATATCAAGGCCCCACTGCTGGAAAGGAGAATCTACTAAAACGGGCTGCAAAGGAAAGGCTGGTTTTTGTAATTGCCCTGATGCTTTCTAACAGATGATACATTTACGACACAAGGCATGGGCGTCTCTAAAAAGCGTGGGCCAGTAATAACCGACTCTTAAAACCTTATGAGCAGTGGTGTCACCACCAAAATGACCACCGGCTTCTCCTGCATGCAACTCGAGCAAGACTTTTTCTGCTTCGTCTTTTTCAAGACAACGCATCAGTACGCCGTAAAATTTTTGACAAAACATGATACCATTAACCAGATGAAAGGAGGCAGACTTTAATCGCAATGCTCTTCTTTTGGTGGGATCCAGGCGATAGGGGGCTAACCCATGTTCAAGACAGAATCTCATATCGTCATACCAAGGACTGACAGAGTTTTGCGTGTAACAGATTAGACTTTGATCGCTATCAAGGATGATTTTAAGGATGGAAATTTATTTTAAAATGTAGAAACCTTAGCGAATCTTACTAGTCCTTCATATGCCAACTATAAATGATTGGCGATATTTTTGTAAAAATATTCAAATTTTTAAGGATTTTATATAGTTTTTATAAAATTTTGGCGATTTTTAAGGTAAAATCATTTTATCCTATAGAATTTGGGCGAATCATTTTTAAAATAGCGAATATCATTTTTGGAAAAAACATGGAAAATTATCCCATGAGAGAAATTTAGCCCCTAAAATCATCCCTAATCGCTATGTCCTAGGTTTGACGTATCGCTTTCTTCTTGTCGTCCTACTGCTGAATCAGCAACTAACTTGCATAACCCTTGGCCTCTCACTATATGAGCTAGGGTGATTTATAAGTCATACTCCTGCAAGGAGGTGACCCAGTTGGATCTTTTTTCTCCTAGTTCCTTTTGCACTAATAGGTTCCTCATGGCTGGGTAGGGGACAATGAATTTCATCTTTGACTTCAAAAGATAGGACCGAAAGTGCTTAACTGCTTTGAAAATACCATAGGCTTGCCGATCTATAGCTGGGTAATTAAGTTTAGCGCCTTTGAAAGAAAAGCTCATAAAGGCAATGGGTACTTCGTTGTTCTCGGCATTCTTTTGGGTTAGGACGGCGGCATAGGAATGGTCAGAAGAAAAAGTGTAGAGTGTAAAGTCTTGAGAAAAATCTGGGCTCATGAGAGATGGAGCGTCTACTATGGCCTTTTTTATTGCATTAAAAGATTGATTTTCTAGGGGTCCCCAGTGATATTGGGTGTCTTTCTTAATCAAATTATGTAAAGGCCTGACCATTTTGGAGAAACTAGGGACGAATCTTCTCACAAAGTTAATCTGGCCTAAGAAAAACTGCATAGATTTTTTGGATGTAAGAGGGGGAAGTTTTGCGATGACTTGAGTCCTTTCGGGGTCAATAATCATCCCTTCACTAGACATAATGAATCCTAAGAGTTTACCCTGTTCTACTGCAAAGATGGATTTTTTGGGATTCAAGGAGATGTCGTATCTACGACATCGCAGTAGGACGGCTCGTAAGTGAGCTAGATGATCGTTTTTGTTTTTAGAAAATACAGTCAGATCATCTAAGTAAACTATGATGGATTGATTGATTAAGCCTCGGAAAGAAATGTTCATTTCTCTCTGAAAAGTGGCACCAGCATTAATCAATCCAAAGGGCATTTTACGATAAGCATAAGTGCCCCATGGGGTACGAAAGGTAGTTTTTAATTGGTCTGGTGGAGACATCAGGACTTGGTTGTATCCTGAGAAACCATCCAATAAGGATAGCCTCTCAGAACCAGATACCTATTGAAGTATCTGTTCCATGGGCAGGACAGGATAATTGTCTTTATCAGACGCTCTATTAAGGTTTCAAAAATCGACGCAGAGTCAGATTTCCCCACTTTTCTTCCAGACTGGGACAAGGTTAGAAACCCACTGAGTGTGTCTAACAGGAAAGATTATCTTAGCATTTAGGAGCTTATTCAATTCTTTTTGAACGGTCGGTTCAAGCTTGGGGTGCGTTTTCCTCAGTTTTTGTTGAAAGGGTAAGGTTTGGGGCTTCATCGGGATGACATGCTGTATGATGTTAGGGTCGAAAGTTTTGAGGTCATCATACGTCCATGAAAAGACATCTTTAAATTCTTTGAACAATCTAATAAATGCAACTTTTTCTTGTCAAGAACATCCCAATCCTAGATTAATGCACTGAGGATTTTCATTAGTTCCTATGTTTACTTTTTCATAAGATAACGAGGAACTGTTGGTTTTACAATTGACCATATTTTTAAATTTATCTTGAAAATCATAAAACTTCTCTAATCTAATTATAGATTTAGGGAATGAGTTTACCATATCCGACGAAGATTCAGGAGTTCTCAGATCTGGTATTACCGTGAAATCGCGCAAATTGTCGTCGTGCGTGTGTTCGTCTATCACCGGGCCTTGAAAAGTTTCTTCCATGTGCAGAAAGTTAATAATCTATTGATTGTCGTCAAATACTCTCCAGTTCGTGATGTTGTCGGGAACGGATGGCCGAAACAGCAGCTCAACGGAGAATGCATCTGGGGACAAGCCTTCTGGAAGAAGAAGTTTAGAAGCTACATTAGCTAATAAATCTTCTTTAGAGTTATTCAATCTAGGGATAGAATTTATATTGAAAGTGGAAAATTTATTCATTAAATTCCATACCTCAAACTAGTAGATTTTGAGATGCGGAGACAAACAGTGGATAGAATCTCTTACCAGTCTAACCACTATTTCAGAGTCGCCAAAGACGGTTAAATTTTGAATGTTCATATCCGAAGATTTTATGAGACCTTGCAGTAAAGCCTCATATTCTGCAGTATTGTTAGTACATTCAAATTCCAACCTACATGCAATCAATGTTTTGTTACCTGCCGGATCGATAATGATGCAGCCTGCTCCAGCTCCTTCTTTGGAATTTGACCCGTCGAAATACAGAGACCAAAGTTGATTTGCTTCAGGTACATAGGATCGTTGCGTGGAAGCTGTTGGCTGCATATATGCTACAATCTCGGACTGTTGTTATGGATTGGTGATAGGTGAAGCCTCGGCCATGAAGTTGTTGAAGAAGGTGTCCATCCCCTGTACTTTAGGTGAATCAGCAGAAGGTGTATAGGGTTCATTGGGATCGTTCAAATCTGTGACCATGAACTTAAGGTAATGCTCAAAATTCACTTTTATTTTATTAGGCTTGTCATTCTCTAGAAGCCATAGATGAAACCAATCTGTTGCAAAATAACCGTGTAGCTGCTCCGACCAGTCCCTGCTTAAAAAAAGACCATACACTTATGGGATATCCACAACAATTATATCAATAACTTGATGAACCTTGGGGTTAGACGATAACCTAATAAGCACATTCTTTAGTTCACCTATAACTTTGACATTTGTTCGATCAAACTGTATGATTTTTAAAGTAGAGGGTTCAACTTCTACGTTAATCTTTTGGCAAACAGACCAAGGCATCACATTGGATGACGCTCCTGAGTCTACCATACAATTGTGCACGTTTCTATTAAAGATCTCGAAAGTTAGTAGGAATGGAGGTACATTTTTGCGAGTACTGAGAGTTGTAGCTTGTGGTTTTTTACTCGCAGTTTCTAAAGCTACTTTATCTACATTATTTACATTACTTACAGGAAGTTTTCCTTTATCTTGAGGATCAGGATTGTTTTTAGTGGAAGTCTTCTGGGGAACTTTGTTTTGCACAACCTTGTTACCATTAGAATTACCATTCTTGCCATTCTCTGAGATATTTTGTAACATTTTTTGTAGCAGAAATGGAAATTTCAATAACTCATAAATAGAAATGTTAGCCCTTAAATTTTTAAGATCTTCAACAAAATCATAATCTAAGTTGGGGTTCACATTACTCTGTTTAGTCTCAACTGATTTAGACTACTTTGGAGGTAAAGTTGTAGTGTTTTTGGTAGAAGGTTTGTTTGTTGTCTTACTCCTGGTATTGTAGGGGTGTACTGTCTCGAAGTTAGCTTGAAAGATGCTATCCGAGAAGTGTCCAAAAATATTTGGAGAAGACTCTTCTTCTTGGAATATCTCTTGTTCAACTACCTCCTCAGGAATCTCAGGAGGCATCAAGTTATCTTGGGCTTCTAGAATTGTTTGAAGGGCGCATTGCAAACTTTCTATATTTAGGCCTTCGGTGGTTGGGTTAGGTCGGTTGGTAGGAAAAGGCTTCCGAAACGGGGGTTTGTAGGGCCCTTTTCTTGAGGAAGCTTCTTCGATCAACCTTTTCAAGTCTATAACTTGATTTGACAGTTTTTGAACAACTTTAGTTAAGTTCTCTAAATCAGAGTTTTCAGGTTGTGTTTTACTTTGAGTGGGTCTGGGGAGGATTTCGATCTTCTTTTTGGAAGAACTAGTCTCAGTTTCGTTGCTAGTAGAGTCTTTAAGACTATGTATGTCTTTTTCAATCTGGCTGGCCTCCTCAAAGGCCTCTAACAACATGTCTTTCTTAGATCGTTTGACCCAAATAGCTATACTTTGATGCAAATCTTTAGTGTAGTATGCTATTATAAGACTCTCAGCAGGCATGGAATCTGCAGGGATTCGGTTTTTGAGTGTTAAGAATCTTTGATTAAAGTCTTTAAATTTTTCTTTTGGGTTCATTTTTAAGCTAGAAAGATCCATGACTAGGACTTCCGGAGGCTTACCGTCTCCGAACTTTTCCAAAAAGCATGACTCAAACTTTTCCCAAGACACGATGGTATGGGGTTGTTGGGAAAAGTACCATGTTGATGCATTACCCTCGAAAGTATAATGGAACAACCTACAGACAACGTCTTCATGTTCGACATTGCGGAGTCTTATGGCTAACATAAACTTTTTAATGTGATCTTCAGCGATCTTATTTGAGTCGGGGTCAAACTTGGGAAGCCATTTTTCTGGGTGCTTAGGTAAAGGGTGCTGAGCTCCAGGTACAACTACGACATCCTGATCAAGCCAGGGTCTAGCAGGGTTGTTCTGATTTGCCATTGGGGTAGTGGGTGTGGAAGGATGAGAAGGGGAATTGCCTTCTTCAGAGGAATCTCCCCCAGAAGAGGAAGGAGATGATGGAGGTGGTGAAGGAGGTATCCCAGATCCTCCTGCAGCAGGATTTAAGATTGGATCTGAAGGATTCACAGTGAGGTTAGTGTCACCTAATTGTTCTCTGATATCAGAGAAGTCCAAAGGTTGACCCCACGGACGGTTTGGTTGCCTCAAACGGGCTAAGGCACTATGTGTTTTTATAAGAGATTGGCGGACAATCTCTTGTATGTCACCACCTGTAGGATTAGGGGTTGCTGGTTCAACTGTTATCTCTGGATCGTTGGTTGAAGTAGTTTTTGTTTGAAAGGTAATATTATCATTTGAATGGCTTCTAGTCACTATAAGTGAGCGATTAGGTGGTGGAGGAGTCTTGCGACCGCCTCATGCCATTAATTAAATTCAGGCCCTCCTTCTAGCGCCATTTTTTGAAAGGCAAAATTCATCGTCCGTCAACTGGAAGAGTGGAACCGGTCCAGGGTTGTCTAATAACCCAAGCCGTTTGGGATGAACCACCCTAACGGGTTTAGTGGCTCCGTTAGCCGATCTAAGGTCCTAAGAAAACAAAAAAGAAAAACTATTCTAAAACTAACTAATCTAACTAAACTAACTATTAAACAAACTAAACTTAATCTAACTAAAATACTTATTAAAACAAACTAAACTAATCTAACTATTTTATATATACAATCTACTAACTACTACTATACTAACTCTAACTAAT
>ML788355.1:415110-436172 GCA_009831015.1 Picea engelmannii
AAAAAACAACTAATATACTAATTCTAACTACAATTCTAACTAAACATATATATAACTAAACTATTAATATTATACTAAACAAACTAACGAAAATAAATCACAAACTGACCTGGAGAAACGCTCCAGATTTGTCCTATGTATGATGATTGTCTTAGCTGATCGGAAGGAGGAAACCCGTACCGAATTACCCAGGAGCTTCTCGTAAACGATAGCTGCAGTGCTCTTCAAATTTGATTACAGGACAAACAAGACATAAAAATAACAACAATCTTATAATTTATAAATCTTCACAGTTAGATAAACCTGTATGCAAAGACTTATACAAAATAATTCAATTGATGAAGAAGAGAAATCTGTCATTCATTAACTGAATCAAATAATTGCTGTATTTTTAAGTATTGAAAGAAATCAGACATGGATCACATTAATTAAATCATATCATTCTGCAAAATACTATGATAGCTAAAGTAGTCACTAATCAAGTGCAAATTGATAAGCATAAACATAAAACAAAAGATTGATATTATGAAAGCAAAAGCTGTAGCAGAACATCAACTTCTGTCTCAGTTTGTATTAGAGATCCATAGCCTGGTTCTCCCACAAGTGAGGATGATCCTTATTACAAAAAATACTAAGTATTTATAGGTTTTCCACAGGGTAAAACCTCCCTGTGGAAGTTATCAAAATTGTTTACATAAATTTGGGCAGATATCCCCAGTTTAACTAAACTAGGAACCTACAATAAAACTAAAATACACAAATATTCCCCTAGCCTGTCCAACATGTCCCATGCAATTCGAATTTACCTGAAAAGGGTAAAAAATGGACAGTTAGAAGGATCCTTTATTAATAAAATAATAAAAATCTAATTCTATAGACTAGCTACAGAATCTTGTGATTCTGTAGCTGGTCTAAATAAGACACAGAATCAACATTAAAATCGATTGAAAATCTTTTTAAAGAATTAAATTCAATTAACATCCAATAACTATTTGAAAACGAATCATTGAAATTGAAATGGTTATGCCATTCGAAATCAAACAGGATCAAGATCAATCAAATGATGATAGAGATACGCGTACTCTGTTTCTGTTGTTACCACAAAATCGAATGAACAGAATCATAATCAAACAGTTATGAAATCGTTTGATATCCATTTGAAACTGATATAATCAAAACAAATCGTAGGCAATTGTTATGTTGCCTTATCAACAGGAGATATGATCGAATCCAACAAGATCATTTTCAAATCGTTATAACTGTATTGACATAGCAAACGATTCATGCCACGAGTGGATCAACTCAAGATGGCACGAAAATCAATTCAAATGAAATCATAACAGGATCAATTAATTGATAACAGAATTCGTAAGAATTATCCGATCATTTGTTATTGCAAATTGGGCAAACAAGATCGATTGACTTTGATCAAAATCATTCCATTCAAACGAATTATAACCGATTTTGATAGAGATAACCTAGGTCGACCAATTCGTTTTGCAAATTTAAAATCAAACAGAGCAGCAAATATAATCCGATTTCAACTCATAAAACAATCTTGCCAACTCAATATATGGTATAATCCAATCATAATAAGAGAGAATCGAACAGTTAAGGTTTTAACATAGTTATTATGAATCAAAACCATTCCACGATTTGGGCGCATTTGCACATGCTTAAATGAGAGCATTGTTTTCATACGAAACAGAGTATTTCTTTCCAAATTGAAACTGAACAGAGTTGTATTCCTGTTCTTAGAAGATTACATGACACAACATATTACAAGACCGTAACAACCAAACTCATTGAAATCGTTTGCCAATCACAGCATATGAACCATAATGAAATCAAATCCAAACATGATCGTATTCTAAATTGAGCATGAAAAACTTCTTGTTCAGAGTAGATACAAAACGAATTCAATTGAAAGCAAACCGTCAGTTTCGTTAACTCAATCAGACAAACGAACAAATCAAATCCAAATGAAAACCAATCAAATCCGATAGAAATCTATCAGTGACTAAACTGGGAATGATCAAATCATGTATCCGAAACAAAATTCCATTTATTTTTAGCAAAGCGAAAATATACAGGATGAACACATTATGACAGAGCCATTTCGAAATATAAACAGAGGTATTCGGAGACCAAATTCCAATCACTATATTAATCCTGGTCATTCACAAAACTAAAACGATATCAAAATCCATACCTGTATGGCGAGCAGATGGCTTGATCACGACAATTTGGAGTTGATAACGGCTGTGGCCGATTCAACATTATTGAAAACGATGGAGCCAATTGTCTTCTGCTTCTTATCAGTTTCTTGGAGTTGGTCTCTTTGGCTGGTCAACACTGCAACTTGACTTTCCAACGATTGAATTTTCGATTGGAGTAGGGAAACGTCGATGTAGTATCGTTCCAACCACAAATCACATTGGTCACAGGATGACTGTGTGGATTTCGAAAGTGCAGGTGAGGGTTTGATTACATTGCCAAGGGTTTTGTTGGGCAGTTTGATACCAGGGTAGATAGGATTATCTTTTAGGCAAGGGGGAAGATTTGTCACGAAATCATAAGGTGGTTCGGGGAATAAACCCTGTGAGTAAGGGTACTCACTGGCTAGGAAACGTTCTATGTCAAAGTCCGAATCCTCACTAAGGATTATAGGTTTCTGTTCAACTGAGGGTTTAGGTTTGTTTCTACCCATTCTCGAGATAAGCCGATCATTCTTTTTACCCTTAGCAATAACAGTAGGGTTTGCCTTAGCCTTTTTTCTCACAGGTCTCTTTATAGCCTCGGCCTTCTCAGTTCCAACATCTGGTAAGTCAATATCAGGGCTGACCGAAGGTTTAGGAGAGGGCAATAGGATATGGAAGGGCACAGGTGGCCCGACCTTTGTTTCATTCACCACAGGCTTGTCAACCTGGACAGGGTCTGTGTCATCAAAACCATTTCGAGCGATGAAAGCTCTGCAGCTATCACCATGTAAACTCAAGTGATAAACAATGATAATTTTAATAAGTCCATGGTGGAACAGGCTACTGTCGGCCTTCTCCCTTTTAAACCTTTTAGACATTTTATATAGGCTACATTGAAAGTAAAAGGGCATATTCAACGGGTATCCCATAAAATTCATTAACAAACGCAAGTGGTAGAGATAGACGAGTCCATATCAACCTTCACAGGTCACGAATTTCTTGACTATTATGAAAAGGTCATGCCATCGTGGTTTGAGCATGGATATGGGAATACCTCTGTCACAAGATGTGAATTTGCGCAAGACGAACAATAGAGGCCATGGTACCTCCTCGACCTTAGAATTTTTGAACCGACGTTGTCCCGAGGATGGTAACCCTGTAGTAGAACTGATAAATTCCTCAGTGATTTCCATTTGAAGGTCACCCACCTTGGCTCTACATCCATCGAAAGTCAGGGCGAACTGTTGTGCCACAACTAAATTAAAACCCTCAAATCACTGTACAAAGGTGAGCCATCCATTTTTCTCCAAGTCTTCCCGGGCATTGTCAAATAGTAGCAAGGCTTGGCTATCGTTTGGCTCGATTCGCACGACTGGTGCCATGGAGCCGAGCACACAGTGAATGAGCCAGGGTTTGGGTCATAACATACAGGAGCAGAGTGCACGAAGGGTTACTCAGGCTAACAGAGGCACAACAGGGATAAGGGGTAGACATTAATGTCATCGTGCAAAGGTGGTGGAGCTTATCTCTGCCATGCATAATAATTATTGCCAAGGTACAACCGCCGACTTTCATAGTTGTTCAACCCACTATTGTATAGTTTAACAATCAAGTCATTTGCCCAACCAATGAAATCAATGGTAGAACCAACGTGAGAAATCAACGTTATACCATAGTTTTCAAACACCAACATACAAATTGAAACCAATATCAAATGTTTAACCATGTTCCAATGTATTGTAACATATAATCAACATGCCAATAGTTATGAAAACATGAGCATAGGTATCATATTAAAAGATATATATGGAAGAGTTAACCATAACACCTATGTATTTTCATGAAACCAATGGTCAAGTAGGTCAAATAAAATGCCAATACAAATGCCAATGCATTACAAACTCGATGAAACCAAATCACACAATCAATACAAGAATGTCCAATGAGTATAGTTCGAAAGTTTTGCCAGTTGCATAACGATAAGTGAAAAGTAAGCGCAATAGGCATATTGACAAGAAGGATCATGACAGTTCAAATAATGATTTCAATGCGACTTTGAAAGACTAAGTTTTCACGCTTACAGTCGTGAAAACAAAACAAAGGCAAATGTGCAAATGTTGCAAAAATAAAAGTGTCGTTTATTTAAAAATTGCTACGAAAAATTGAGGTTTGCAAAACATTGGTGTAGGAAGCTTATAAGACAGTGGAAAAATGTGTATTGGCTACCAACAAAGCATTAAGAGAAGCTTTTCAAGATCACCATACTTTTGTTGATTTAATAAGTTAGGAAGGTTGGTAGTGTGACAAGTATTTTGAAAATGAGATATAATATGCATATAGGCTGGACAATCTAAGAGAAAGTGCTTTTCATATTGAACCTTCTTAGTGTCACAAAGGTGACATGCTCTTTCATCCCATGGCATTTTAGGAATTGACCAACACCCAGTTTCACTATGGAGCTTATGAGAATTTGTTCTTATCTTAGAAATGCTTATTTTTTTCTTTCCATTTGGAAAAACAGATACATAATTTTGATCTTCTAGATTAGGGTTTATTACATCCTTATAATACCTTAATTTGATTTTTTCCTCTAACTCTTTGTCACACCACATTTTCTCCTTAAATTTTGATTTGATGTTCTTTTTAATACTATCTTTATTCTGCAAAATGGTGTCTTCCATGATTCCCCAATAGTTTAGCCAAGACCGGGCATCTTTATGCCATCCTTGCTTGAGTCGATGGTGGTTATGATTCGATTTTGAAGCAATTTTAGGAAGCCTCTTATCTTCCATGTTGTTTAACTTGTTCTTATACATTAGGTATATAGTCATATCCATGCTCTCAATGGGAGAAAAGCTTGTTTCTAAGAGGAATATGGGATAGGGTGTATTTCCTTTAATTTTGAGATTATAGGTTATAAAATTCTTTTGTTTTTTCTCTATCTTTCTCGAGAATTCATGAGAGATACTACAACCCAAAAATTCACATCCATAAAGAATAATAGGTGTAACAAGAGTCTCAAAAAGGAGTTTATTCTTATCCCAACTCCAAATATGACTTGATTTGCAATTCTTTTCAAGCCCATAATAAGATTTCCATCCCCCAATAATCCTTTTCTCAATGCTATAATTCCAATTAAGCTTGTGGTGAATATCAATTCCAAGATATTTATATGAAGTCACTTCCTCCAAGTTATTGTTGTCATATACGAAGGTATCATAAGGGATCTTATTGGATTTAATAATCATGACCTTAGTCTTATCAGTATTAACAGTCATACCCATATTGGAGCAAAACTTCTTGAGGATTCTTAGTTGTTTTTCAAGATCATGGGGACTCCTTTTCATAAGAACAATATCATCGGCATAAACAAGGAGATTGATGACTATACCAGTGAGAGTAGGGCCGACACAACCTGTTTTTAAAAAAAAATCTTCTAACTTGTCAATGTATATGCTAAAAAGGGTAGGAGACAAGGGACAACCTTGTTTGACTCTGATATTGTAGTTAATCTCTTTTGACCATCCCTCAGTATTTTTAAACTTAACAATAACGTTCTCACACATCCTTATTGCAACAACCATCAACTCGAGAGACACTTTTATCTCTTCCAACCTATTCCAAAGGTTTTTCCTAGGAACCATGTCAAGCATTTTTCTAAAGTCAACAAAACAACAAAAAAGATTGGTTTTAGTATTGTGGAACTCCTCTGCAATGATCCTAAAGGTAAAAATATGGTCCATAGTTGAATGATATCTCCTAAACCTGTCCTGAACTTTATCTCTTTTACCGTGACTTTCTAGCCAAAGGAGAATCTTATTTTCCGAAATAATTCCATAAATCTTGGCTAAAATCGGGCTAATCATAATGGTCCTATAATTAGAGGGAATGTTTCTATCCCCATTTTTAAAAATAGGAACAATGAGACTTTGCATCTGGGGTTTAGGGAAGCCTTGCTTGACTACTAAATTGAATAGCTTGTGTATGTGAGGGATAAGGATAGACCTTCCGATTTTAAAAATTTCAGCTTGGTATCCTTTAATGTCCTTAGCTTTCCCATTTGCAAGTCGCTTAACCCCAAACTCTATGTCATCTAAAAAAAAAAATTATTCCTTTGTAGGGACAATAGGAATTGTGTCCATGGAATTAGGGAACTCATAAATACTTTTAAGGTAGGAATTCCAGTCCCTTAAGGGAATCCTATTATTTTCTTTACTATTGAGGTTTAGAATTTGGCTCTAAAACTTCTTAGAATACAACTTATATAGTTGTGAAAGTTTCTCTTTATTATTATCTCGAGTGTCCCAAATATTATTATCCTTCTAGTCTTTATCCCTAACAATAGCTTTTTGATTTCAAATTATTGCTCATTTTCCTTCTTTCCTGACTTCTTTTACCTTTTGAACTACCTTCCTTAATTCAGCGTGGTCTTCGGGAATGAGGTCTTCATTTATAAATATTCCTCACCCTTTTAAGCTTGAATATTTACTAAGTATGCTATATTTATGGTAATTACAACTTACTTTGACACAGATCAACCCATCTTTGTGATCAATTATTTTTCCTAGCCTCTTTTCTTCTATGAGGTAAGTTGTATCAATTTGTGATTTATTATTTAATTCATATTTTACTATTGCTAGTGTATCCTCCTCTTGTTGTTCTTTTATACCAACAATTATGAGTTTCAAGGCTCTTTTGTTACACTCATGGTCCAATTCAATTAGCTTATTCATTCCTTCTTTGATGGGTTTCATATCCAATTTGTTTTCCATATTACTGAGGGTCAAATTGTTGGTTAGTTATTCTTCAAGCTCTTTAATCCTATCTCTTAAGTTGTGATTTTCTTCAACCCCTCCTTCTTGGGTTGATTGTTTATGTTTTTTCCATTTCTTGAATCATATCCTTCATTATCTGCAATTCACTCTTGAACCCTAATAATCTATCCTCTATTTCAGTTTGAATGGTATCTTTAATTGTTTTTATAAATCATTGCCTCTAGCTCTATTTGGAGTTTTATCTCTCTTTCTTCACTCCTTTTTTCTAACGACTCTAACTCTATTTGGATTTTGACATATCTCTCTTCTCTCATTTTTTCTATTGATTCCATATAATCGTAAAGGATCTCTAGGGTGATTTTGGGGGATCTCCCCCTATTAGGTTGGAATAGGTGGTGGATTCCTTATATTGAAAATAAGAGAAAAAATGTAACAATTATTATTTTGGATTGACTTTAAAAATGAAATATTTCTTTTAATTGATAATAATGATATTAATTATTATCTCTCGAATCAACTTTTACTTATGAAACTCAAAATAAAAAATAAATAAAATATATTTAATTCTCTTTAAGTTAGTAGATTATAAATATATTTTAAATTAAAGTTGAATCAAAGTAAAAAGTGACTCTGTAATGTTCCTGACTTGGCTAGTCTAGGAAACGTTGCTAATGTGTGTGTAGGATCAAAGGTTTAGAGCATATAAATGATCATAAAAATAATAAACGCGACCAAGGAATGCAAAATTTATATTATGATATCTCTGTGGATTACAAAATGGTCGAATGCAGCTGAATAACTGACAATACTCTACTAGATCAACATACAAAGGATCTTAGTTGGAATATAAATAAGCAACTGCGGCTGAATAAAATAACAACACTCAACTAGATCAAAAGACAAAAGGATCTTAGCCAGAATACAAATAAGCAACTAAAAGATAATACCTGAAATATGGGAGCACTGCGGAATAAATGAAAATTGATGGAACACCTGGATGATCTTCCCGGTGACTAGGGTGTGTTTTCAACACCGAAATCAGCCAACTGGTGTCTTCCTCCCAGAATACATTGAACTATCTCTCCTGAGATGCGCCTCTTCTCCTCAATGACAAGTCATAATCTACATAATAATGAATTAGGTCGCTGACCCTTCCTTTATAGCTTTCCAAAACCCTAAATCATGCTAAAACCCTAAATCATGTTGAAACCCTAATTCACTGTTAACTTCTATTTTTAGCTCATAATGACATAAAAGTGTTGTTAACCCTTGTTATCTCAATGTCACTTTCTGAATATAACACCTGTGACTCGAGTGACCTCTAGTAACCCTGTTTACCCCTCTTTGGCCCTGGCTATAGTCTAACGGGGTGGTTTAGACCATTAAGCCTCCTCTTCTAGAGCTCCTATTTGGAAAGGGACATTACAATCCTCCATTTCCGAAATTGCTTGTCCTCAAGCAATACCACTCCATGGTGCTGCAACACCTGCTCACTCTCCCAAGTAACATCCTCTACTGGAAGCCCTCTCCATTTGATCCAACACTCTCTGATGACCCTGCTCCTTAGTTTTTGTTCCTAAAACTCCAAAACCTCCTCCAAAACTAACTCCAACTGTCCCTCCTCATCCAATGGGGGAAGCTCCTCTAATGTGTTAATGAATTGTCCCACTTCCTTTTTTAGGCAAGACACGTGGAACACGTTATGAATCTTGCTCCCCTCTGGAAGCTCTATCTCGTAAGAAACCTCGCCTACTCGGCGCATGATCCTGTAAGGACCATAAAATCTGGGCTTGAGCTTCTCAGCTCCACTCTTCTTCAGAGATGATTGTCTGTAGGGTTGGAGTCTCAAGAAAACCAAATCTCCAACCTCAAAGCTACACTCTATCATGTGCCTATCTGCGCTTATCTTCTGTCGATTTTGTGTCATCTGTAGGTTCTCTTTCAACAATTTGAGAATCTCATGACTCTCTATGATCCAATCCTTGGACTTGGGAGATCTGCTCTCCCCAAATACCAAGTCTACCAAAGTGGGAGCATCATATCCATACAATGCCTGGAAGGGTGTCATACCAATGGACATGTGGAAGGTGGTGTTATAGCAAGGTTCCCCTAAATGTAACCACTTTACCCACATTCTCTATTGTCCTCCTACATAGTTCCTCAAATACCCTTCAACCCACTTGTTGACAATCTCAGTCTGCCCATTTGTTTGAGGGTGATAGCTGGTGCTAGGTGTTAACTCTGTCCCCACCAACCGAAACAACTCTCTCCAAAATGTCCCTATTAACCGATTGTCCCTGTCACTGACGATGTTCTTCGGCAACCCATGAATTTTGAAGACCTCCCTAAAGAAAAGCTCGGCTACCTGAACTACGTTGTACTTTGTCGGTATGGTGTAGAAGTGAGAAAACTTGGTCAATCTGTCGACCACTACATAGATACAATCCTTAGCCTAGACCTTGGGTAGACCGGTGATGAAGTCCATAGATATACTCTCTACTCTCCCATTTCTGCTCTGGAATGGGGAGTGGCTGAAGTAGCCCTGTTGGAAGAGCATGCTCTGACTTGTTCTGCTGACAAGTCACACACTCACTGACGTGTCTCATAACATCTTGTTTGAGTCCCTTCCATGAGAACCTCTCTCTGATCTATCTGTAGGTTTTGAAAAATCCCTAGTGGCCTGCTAGAGGTGAATCATGAACTGCGGTGAGGATTTTCTTCTTAAGCGTTGAATATAACACTAAGTAGACTCTATCCTTGTAAAATATGACATCGTCAATGACCTTATACTGGTCATCCTGTATCTTCCCATCCATCACCTCACAAGTGAACTTGTTCTTGGAATATTCCACTAACAAGTGGGATTTCCAATCTACTGAAATCTCCATCAAAGAACATGTTGTAGGTCTCCTCGATAGTGCATCGGCCACAATGTTCTTCTTCCCCTTGACATACTCTATGTCAAAGTTGAATGCCTGTACCTTCTTCACCCATTTTTTTTGGCGCTCACTAAGGTCCTTATGCTCAAGGAAATACTTCAAACTGTTGTGATCGGTCATGACCATGAATTTGCTGCCCACCAAATATTGTCTGAACTTGGTCAAGGCATGCATAATTGCCAAAATTTCCTTATCATAAATGGAGTACAACCTCTCATGTTGACTAAGCTTCCGGCTCTCAAATACAATGGGGTGTCCTCCCTGCATCAAAACTACACCGATCCCTTCGTCGGATGCATCACATTCTAGTACAAATGGAAGGGTGAAGTCTGGTAGTGCCAACACTGGACAAGTGTCCATGACTTCCTTCATGTGATCAAAGGCTTCCTGTGATTTCTCGGTCCATATGAAAGCCCCATGCTTGGTAAGATCTCTCAGCGGTTCTCCAAGATGAGAAAAACCCTGGACGAACCACCTGTAATAGCTGCACAACCCAAAGAAGCTCCTCAATTCTGTCACATTCTTGGGCATCGGCCAATCCATAATGGCCTTGATCTTCTCTTGGTGCACCTGTACCCCCTATGCATTGATGATGTGTCCTAAGTAAATCAACTCTATCATACCGAACTTGCACTTGGACTCTTTGACATATAATGATTGTGCCTCCATGATGCTCAATACCTCATCCAGGTGCCTCATATGCTCTTGCCATGACCAACTATAGATCAAGATGTCATTGAAGAAAACCAAGACTGATTTCCTTAACTGATCCCTAAATATATGGTTCATGCAAGACTGGAATGTAGCGGGTGCATTGGTTAGACCAAATGGCATAACCAGGAACTCGAAGTGTCCAAAATGACATCGAAATGTCGTCTTCTCTATGTCCTGCTCTCGGATGTTGATCTGGTAATATCCAGAGCATAGATCTATTTTTGAGAAGAAAACTGCCCCATGTAGTTCATCCATCAACTCATCAATGCGTGGGATAGGGTACTGATTTTTGATGGTTTTCTTATTCAAGACTCGGTAATCAATGCACATCCTCATGGTGCCATCCTTCTTCAGAACTAAGACAACTGAAGAAGCAAATGGGCTACTGCTCAGTCTGATGTGTCCCATCGCTAAAAATTCCTTGATTGCCTTCTCTATCTCATCCTTGAACCTCCTAGGATGACGATAGGAGGGGGTGATCATAGGTTTGGCCCCTTCCTCTAACTCAATGGTGTGCTCAAACCCCCTATCAGGTGGTCTCCCTGGTGAGATTGCCTCAAAGACCTACTGATGTCATCCCAATAAATTCTCGATCTCTGTGTGGTATTGTTGTCGATCTTCTGAATCCTTCTTAGTAGTGATCAAGCATTCTGCGACATATGTGACCTCCCCATGTTTGAATATCCTCTCCATCCTCTTGGCTGAAACTATCCTAGGTGCTCTTGTCAAAATACCTCTTAGAACAACCTTCTTCCCATCCTGATCTCTGAATCCCATTTCCAAATTTGGTAGTTGGTAGTGATTTTTCTCAAGGTAATCATCCACTGAACTCCTAACACCACATCTGTGTCTGATAGGTCAACCACATAAAATGTGTCTCTCACTGTGTAGTTGCCTAACTTCATCTCTAAGTTTGGAATTATGTCTAGACACTCCACTGTGTGGCCATCTTCTACCACAACATCAAACCCCTCAAACTCCTCTATCTGAAGTGCCCGTCTCGATACTAGTGAAGCGTCAATGAAGTTGTGGGTGGCCCCACCATCTATCAGGGTGATTTCCCATTGCCCCTTAATAATCCCTCTGATACGGAGGGTATCATACCTGGAAACACCGGAAAGGGACGTTATGACTCCTCCCTTTGCTGGTTTCCTCCTGTTAGCCTACTCTGGCGGTTGTGGGACTACTAGCGGATGGGCTCCTGCCAGTGTAGGTGGTCTACAGGGAAGCTGCTCCTCTACTAGTGTTGAATCCTCCTCTGAACTAGTGGATCCACCATCTTGCTCCTCCTCCTCACTGTCCACACTGTCTGCTGCTACCTCAATATAATGAATCTCTCCCTTGCCCGTGCACCTATGGCCTGGGACCCAAGGATCTCTCCAGCTGAAGCAAAGCTTCTTCCTCATAAGCTCTTGCCTAGTCTCATCATCCAACTTCTCCTTGCCCTTCCATTCTCTCTAGAATGGCTTCCTGTCTTGATCCCTCTAGGGCACAAATGGTTTGGAGAAAGTTTTAGTCTTTGGCACTGAGTCTGCCAGATCTCGAGTGCGAAGGATGGCATCCTGCAAAGTGGGAGGCCTGTATGCCCTCACCCATCCTCTCAAAGGCTCTGTGAGTCCTTCTGTAAATAGCATGATCAGCCTGGGTTCTGATATATCTGTCACTGCCACATCTACCCGCTGAAACTCTGTGATGAATGCCTTTGTTGTGCCAATTTGTCTCAACTAGGCTATATCCCTGAAGTGCATCTCGGGATCCTTCCTGTCAAACCTATCCATGAGCCTATCTGTAAACTCCCTATAGGAGGTGATGCAATTGTAACCCAATGTCACCAGTCCATGATACCACCACTCGTGTGCCTCACCCTCCAAGTGTAAGGTCGCGAAACTAATGGCCTCTGTCTCATTCATCTGGTTGAGCTTGTAATACATGTCTAGCTTTTGTACCCAAGCTGCAGCGGTGTATTTGGACGATCTGTTGTGGTCCTCCCCTCTGCGGCTCTCTTGGGAGGTTCCTGAGTCTGAGTCCACAGTACTCGACTAAGGTCATGTCCTGATGGAATTCATGTCCCAATGCTGCGTACTCCCTCCTATACCCTACAATGTTGTCAGCATGAGTGGGTGGACTCTGTTCTATTGGTGGTGGTGCTGCTACCAGGGGTGCCCTCTAGAAACTGGGAAACAAGGGTCTGGGAATCCTACTCGTAGAGGTGTATGTGCGAGAGGGTGATTGGGGTCTACGGCCTGCTCTCGAGTTTTCCTGTGCTGCATGCGAGACTTGTGTATCTGGGGTGCCCACTCTAGCCAATCTATTAACCACCTGTGCCAAGGACTGAGACATGGTCCGTTGACTAGCTAACATGTTGTTGATAGCCTACATGAAAGTTTCCTTTGGATCTACAGGGGCCTTTCCATTGCCCTCTGGTCGCTCATATCTGTCTCCTAGCATCCTCTATGCCTCGCGCTCAGCCTCACGCTCTACCCTTCTCTCTGCTTCTCTGTGTGCCTCTTCCTCTTCCTCTGAGCTAAGAGGAAAAGGGGGAAAATCAGGCATATGCCTTCTTTCTTGATGCCTGTTGTAAGTGACATATTCGTCACCTACGTGTTCACAGCCCTCTGGGTCTTCTGCTACACTCATTGTCTTTAGTCACAAGATGGAAGGACTAAAGCTCTGATACCACTGTAATGTTCTTGACTTGGCTAGTCTAGGAAACGTTGCTAATGTGTGTGTAGGATGAAAGGTTTACAGCATATAAATGATCATACAAATAATAAACGTGACCAAGGACTGCAAATTTTATATTATGATATTTCTGTGGATTACAAAATGGCCGAATGCGGCTGAATAACTGACAATACTTGACTAGATCAACATACAAAGGATCTTAGCTAGAATATAAATAAGCAACTGTGGCTGAATAAAATAGCAACACTCGACTACATCAAAAGAAAAAAGGATCTTAGCCGGAATACAAATAAGCAACTAAAAGATAATACCCAAAATATGGGAGCACTGCGGAATCAATGAAAATTGATGGAACACCTAGATGATGTTCCCGGTGACTAGGGTGTGTCTTTCAACACCGAAATCAGCCAATTGGTGTCTTCCTCCTGGAATACACTGAACTATCTCTCCTGAGATGTGCCTCTTCTCCTACATGACAAGTCATAATCTGCATAATAATGAATTAGGTCGCTGACCCTTCCTTTATAGCTTGCCAAAACCATAAATCATGCTAAAACCCTAAATAATGTTGAAACCCTAATTCACTGTTGACTTCTATTTTTAGCTCATAATGACTTAAAAGCGTTGTTAACCCTTGTTAGCTCAATGTCACTTTCCGAATATAACACCTGTGACTGGAGTGACCTCTAGTAACCCTGTTTACCCCTCTTTGGCCCTGGCTATAGTCTAACGGGGTGGTTTAGACCATTAAGACTCCTCTTCTGGATCTCCTATTTGGAAAGGGACATTACAGACTCACTTCATTTCACATGTCCAATTGCTCAACCAGTTGAAGAAGCCAAAAATAATTTTCAAAAACAACAGAGAAGTTCTAGAGATACAGAAAGAAACTACAGAGATTATTATGGAAAAAAAGAAGTAAAAACCAAACAAAAGTATTATTCTTGTTCAAAACAGTGAATATAATAAAATATTTTCTTCAAAACAACAAAGAAGTATTATTCCCGTTCAAAACCACTCAAATAAATATAATTTCACAACCACAAAAATATATATATATATAACTTGTAAATTATAAATTAATTCTTCAAAACAAAATAAATGATACTATATTATATTTTTTCATAGAAAAGGAACTTTTTCATATTCCACCTTTAAAAACTACATTTTCTCTCTGTGAGAATGTCAATTATATCTTTCTATATATATTTTTTATATTTTTTTTTATGTGAGTTCATATTAATATATATTTTTAAATAAGTAAATAATTTTTTTTAATAAAATTAGTGAATCGACACTTAAGACCAAGTAAAAAAGACCTTATGTTATCTCAAAATCGTAAATAAATGGGAGTTCATTACAAATAAAATAGGAGTTCATTACAAGTCACTTATGATTACGAAACGTTTTAATAGTAAATATGTTGTTTTTAAAGAGGTAATCTATGCAATTTACTTAGTTAAGTTATGTTAAAGTAAATAAATAAGAGTTCATTACAAATAAAATAGGAGTTCATTACAAGTCACTTGTGATTACTGTATGATAAAGTAATCGCAAATAAGTTGTTTTTAAGAGGTAATTGTAATGTAAAGTAAAATGAAATAGTTTTAATGATAAAGTAAGAAGGAATTTTGCTATATTAAATGAGAATTATAAAATAAAGTAAAGTATAAACTCACCATTATACGTGCGAGGTAATTGCAATTGAATATCTCATCCATCTCTGTTTTTTATGTTCTTTGATTAGAACGTGCGAGGTGATTGCAATTGAATATCTCATTCATCTCTATTTTTTTTTTTATGTTTTTTTTTATTAGAATTACATGGAAAGCACATTATTTGTCACTATTTGTTGCAATAAATAAGGACTATTCTCTAGACTTAGAGTGACTTGGTTCCATATAAAAAATAATGATAGATGGATAAATATATAGATATATATAACAAAAAATAATATGTTTATTTTTTTATTTTTTACTAAAACAACAAAAGAAAGTGTTAAAGTGGATCTCATATTTTATTATTAAAGAGTTATGATTTTTATGAACATTGTAGTGTGACATTATCATTGGTGAATGTAGCAATGTGATATAACCCTTGAGGAATAAAACAATGTGGTATAATTCTTGATGAACATTACAATGTACATAACTATTGAGGAATGCATAAATTCAACATGAGTTAACATAATCCTTCCGGGATGCCACAATCTAATATAAGTCAACATAATTATTTGATATAAGTCAAAATAATCCTCCAAAAAAGTCAATCCACCATAATCCTTCAAGAATATCGCATTGTGAAATAAACCTTCAGAAACATCACAATGCGAAATAACCATTAAGGAACAATGGAAATTGGCACAAGTCAACCAAGATTAAAATTGCAATGATACATAATCATTGAGGATTGTCACAATGTGACATAACCCTCAAGAAACATCACAATGTTACATTACCCTTAGTGAATGTTTCAATGTACCATAATCATTGATGAGCATAACAATGTGACATAACCCTTGAGAAACATGATAAGGCGACATAACCCTTGACGAATATTGTGATGTGACATAACAATTGATGAATGTCGTAATTTGACATAATTCAACCAAGATGAATGTTATAATGTAACACAATCATTGAGGAACGTTGCAATTCGACATAATCAAGATGTGACATAACCATTTATAAATATCACAATGTGAAATAAGACTTGAGGAACATCACAATGCAACATAACCCTTGATGAACATTGCAATGCGGTATAGCCATTTAGGAATATAGCAATTTGACATTAGTTAGCCAAGATACGTGACATAACCTTTAAGGAATGTCACAAGATGATATCACCATTGAGTTAAGTCACATTGTGACATAACCCTTGATGAGTATCAATGTGACATAACCTTTAAGGATTGTAGAAATGCAACATAAGACAACCAAGATGAACATCACAATGACATAACCATATTATCAATGTCTTACTATTGCAATGTGACATAATATTGTAGTCAACCACTTGATGTCGCAATGTAACATAATTTTGATTTCAATCTCTTAATTTTCTAAACTGATATAAAATTTAAGTCAACCACTTAATGTCATAATGTGACATAATGTTGAAGTTGATGATAACGTGACGTGACACAACATGGAAGTCAACTTCATTGTGTCACAACATTATATAATATTGAAGTCAACCTCTAATGCACACTGCTCCTCGGTGAACAGTCGCTCTCACCAGGACCTTCTGTACCTTGGCCCAAAGAGTTCAAATACCCTTCAAATCCCGTATCGGGACTTCCTGTCACCCACAGGACACTATTTTGATCTCCCGGTAGTTACTTCGGGAAATCGGGTCTCGCGGGATCGTGAGCCCTGTATGCACATTCTCGTGCAACTCTAAACCCCGAATGTTGATGAGTCAATAGTCAACGGTTCCATATATCGGGGATTCCCCTATCGGGATATCGCCACTCAAAGTGTTAAAGACCTGACTTTCCAAACTCCGAGTGCCGAGGTGTTGATCTCCCGATTCAATGCCACCTGGACTCCACTCACTCCCTGGGGTCCCACGTGACCACGTCACCTCGGGATTTTGCGGATCGCAAATCCACGATATAAGTGCTCCTTGGTGTCGAAAACCCCGAACACCGAGTCCCGATTTTTCGACTCCTCGGGATCTTGCACCACGTGTCCCTTGGAAAATCAATGGCGCCAGTTAACTTGGAGAATCGTGACTCGTGATTTCAACGAGTCTGCACCTCGCCTCACCAAACGCCGAATGTCGATATGCGATGGCCTGTTCTTTCGTGCTCCTGCGAGTTAACTTCCTCGCAGCTCCCCTCAGATCTAATGGGCAGTGGGATTTCGTGACTTTCCTCTGCGCACCTTTGTCGTTGATTTCTCTGCTTTGAAGATCTCCTCCGCTTCAAAGCTTTCCTGTTCAAATCCTTCTAGGGTTTGCTCCTCTGTGTTCTCAACGGGACTATCCCTCCTGAGCTCAATATTTCTGACTTCTTCAGAGACCTGTCGCACACTCTATGTGCTCAACTTCCAACAGCTCTCAAAGTGTTGAAGTTCCCCGGACTCTGTACACTCCTGCCAACAGCAGTCCTTGCCTCCCTTCGCTCAGACGAACTGCTGAGACTTCAGACTTGGCCTGCACTCCACCTGCACGGCTCGAATAACCCAATTCAAATCTGGGCAGATGAGAATAAGAGTTTAACTGTCTGGCCTCATCAACGCACTCTATGCGGATGAATTCCACTGCACTCTATGCAGGAATCTCCTGGCTCAGACCAAGAAACAATTGAAACTTATTTTCTCAATCTCTCAGATTTCAGTTAACCTCCTGAGATCACCTACAAAGAATATTCAAAGAAAATGCATACATAGGAAACAAACATTCACAAGCATAATAGCACATACACAGAGAAAACAACACCAGTCATGGAATTGAATCAAAGCTCTTCCTATTAATCCAATCTGTACATGAGGCTCTCCACAAGTTCTCTGCTTGCTCTCCTTGCTTCTGTATGAATGAATGATGATGATACAATGATACAAAGGAGGGTGCCTATATTCCATTTTCCCTCTCGAAATCTGGAACTGTCAATTCTACAATAAATTCCTATCTAACAGCATTAAAACCAATAAATGCCTTCCTATCTATAATACAATACAAGTGTGCTTCATTACATTAACTCATTAATGCTTGGCGCAACAAATATCAAGGTAAAATTCAAAAAGAAGTTTGTTGGCTTGTCCAGCTGTATTTTCTTTCTCCACGTGCTGGCTCGCTTGATGAGGTGTGGATGCTCCTGCATCATACTCCTCGGCTCAAAATATTTCATGGGCTCCTGTCCATGAGCTCCTGCACAGTCTGCCCATGTTTTTGTATTGATGCTTATGTCTCCCAGCTGACATCCTCCACTGGGTGATTCTTCCACTTCACCAGGTATTCAAAATACTGCTTCCTCCTGGTCCTCCTGCCTACTCTCTTATCCAGTATGCACTCCATCTGAGGCTTCTGTGCAACTGGTAATTGCTTCTGCCACTGAATCACTAGTTCCTCAGTTCTAGTGTCTTCTTCTGCATCCCTGTAAGGGTATAAATCCGAAATGTTAAAAATCGGAGATATCCCAATGCCCTCCGGCAACTCAAGCTCATATGCATTTTCCCCGAATTTCTTCAGGACCCTGCACGGCCCAATCTTCTTCATTTTGAGCTTGTTGTATGTTCCCCTTGGGAACCTTTCCTTCCTTAAGTGTGCCAGAACCATGTCCCCAACTTCAAACTGAAGTTGCCTCTTCCGCTGATCGGCTCTGCGCTTGTACTCTTGGTTGGACTTCTGTAGTCACTGCTTCACCTCCATGTGAAGTTCTTGCATCGCTTCAGTGAACTCCTCAACACGAGCACTGCTAGTTTCAGCCTGTCCTGACTCCCTAAGCTCAGAAACTCCTCTCGGATGTGTCCCATACAAAATCTGAAACGGGCTCTTACCTGTACTCCGATTCACCGAATCGTTGTACGCAAATTCAGCCTGTGGTAGGATCTGATCCCAACTGGTGTGATGCTCTATCACCAGGCTTCTCAATAAATCCCCCAAACTTTTGTTCACCACCTCGATCTACCCATCTTTCTGCGGATGATAAGCAGAAATGAACGCCAAGTCAGTCCCTAGCTTCTTCCATAGCGTCCTCCAAAAATGACCTATGAACTTAGTATCACGATCCGAGACTATGCTCCTCGGCAATCCATGTAATCGCACAGTCTCTTTGAAAAACAAATTCGTGATGCGGGTCGCATCGCTGGTCTTCCGACATGGTATGAAATGTTCCATTTTCGAAAACCTGTCCACCACCACAAAGATGGAATCAACTCCTCTTTGCGTCCTCGACAATCCCAGAACAAAATCCATGCTGATGGCTTCCCATGGCCTTTCAGGTATGGGCAACGACTGATAGAAACCTGTGTTCTGCTTTCGGCCCTTCGCGTGTTGACATATCCTGCATCTGTCAACAAATATTTTTACATCTGCACGCATGCCTGGCCAAAATTACGATTCGCTCAACTTGGCAAATGTTTTTTCATGTCCAAAATGACCTGCTAATCCCCCGTTGTGCTTTTCCTTCACCAAATTCTCTCTCATGGAGCAATCTGGAATGCACAATTGATTTCCCCGAAACAACAATCCCTCCTGGATTAGATAATCAATCCACGGAGTTCGATCTCTGAGAACTGGGTTCTCGGCTGCCTCGTATGCTTCTCTGAAGTCTATATCACCTGCATACATATCCTTCAGATTTTCAAAACCCAAAGTTTTGACCCTGAATTCCTGCAACAACAAACATTTCTGGCTCAAAGCGTCTGCTACTTTGTTAGCAGTTCCTTAAATGTGCTTGATCACAAATGTGAAATTATGCATGTACTCTACCCATTTTGCATGCTTCTGGTTCAACTTCTCCTATTGACTCACGAATTGCAACGCATGATTATCACTGTACAACACAAATTCTTTGGGTATCAAGTAATGCCTCCACTTCTTCAATGCCTGTATAATGGCATAGAACTCTTTATCATATGTGGAGTATTTCAGCTTTGCATCATCCAGTTTCTCGCTGAAGTATGCTACAGGTCTGTCATCCTGACTCAAGACCCCTCCAACAACATACCCATTGGCATCACACTTCACCTGAAATGTTTTCTGAAAATCAGGTAATACCAACACCGGTTTCTCTGTGATCTTTCGCTTCAACAAATTGAAGCTTCTTTCAGTCTCTGTCGTCCAATGGAAAACCTTATGCCGCTTATTTACCGTGTCCATCATTGCGGCGCTAATTCCACTAAAATTCCGAATTAATTTCCTGTAGAAACTAGCGAGTCCATGGAAACTCCTTACCTCAAAAACGTTCTGCAACGATGGCCAGTTCTTGATTACTTCCACCTTTTCAGGATCCATCTTCAATTCATTCGCCGAAATTACAAAACCCAAATAAATGAGTTATGTCTGCATGAAGGAACACTTCTTCAAATTAACCAGCAGCTTCTCCTGCTGTAGCCTCCTCATCACAATGGCTAAATGTTTCAAGTGTTCAGCCTTGCTCTTGCTGAAAATCAGTATGTCGTCCAGGTATACAACCACAAATTTGCCAATGAATTCCCTCAAGACTTCATTCATCAGCCTCATGAATGTGCTTGGCGCGTTTGTCAAGCCAAATGGCATGACCATCCATTCGTACAAACCTTCGTTTGTTTTGAATGTTGTCTTCCACTCATCTCCCTCTCTCATCCGGATCTGATGATATCCGCTCTTGAGATTGATTTTCGAAAAATAATTTTCCCCACCCAGGCAATCCATCAAGTCATCCATTCTCGGCAGTGGAAATCTGTACCTGATGGTAATCTTATTTATCTCCCTGGAGTCTCTACACATTCTCTTGTTCGACAACACAGGTATTCCAACAGAGGACGAACACCTTCAGTAACCACTCACATAACCAGATCAAAGATCAACACACCGATGTTTTCACGTGGTAAAACCCCTACGGGGAAACATCCACGGCCCCAGTCAACGCGGCCACTTGGAGCAGTTTATTAATGAAAAGAAAAAGATTACAGAGAGATTTTACAATAGAGTTTCTCACAATCGATCATCAGCAAATGACCCTCCATGCTCTTTAAATAGAGATCATGGACCAATCGGGTGTTAAGCCACGGATCAATGGCCGTTAAGATCGAGGAGAG
>ML788355.1:454782-466441 GCA_009831015.1 Picea engelmannii
AAAAAAAAAAAAAAAAAAAAAAATATATATATATATATATATATATATATATATATATATATATTATTTTCGTTCAAAACCACAGAGATATAATTTTAACACTCTTTAGAAGTATTAATTTCAAAACCACAAAGAAGTAGTATTCCTTCAAAACCTCAGAGAAATATTAATTCTTTCAAATAATGGTATCTTTAATTTTATTCAATGTGATAATGTTTTGTTAAATTTTATTCAATTAATTATTCAAATTTATTTCTATTTTTCATTTTTAATGTCCATCTTTCCTTAATATAGATTTTTCACCCAACATTTTCGTCATATACATTTTGCACCCAAATGTGATAATGTTTTGTTAAATTTTATTCAATTAATTATTCACATTTATTTTTATTTTTCAATTTTCATGTCCAGCTATTATAACATTGTACCAAGATTTATAAATTAAATTAATGATATATATTATATAATATTAATATTAAATATGGTATTCATTATTAATATGTGATAATGTTTTGTTAAATTTCATTCAATTAATTATTCATATTTATTTTTATTTTTCATTTTTCATGGGCAGCTTGTTCTTTGATATACATATTGCACCCAATACTTCCATCGTATACATTTTGCACCCAACAATTCCATCATATACATGAGACTAAGTAATTTATAGAATATTATAACATTGTACCAAGATTTATAGTAATTTATATAATGCTATAACACGTTTTACTTAAAGAATAGTATAAACAATTATTTAAAATTTATTGAATATTATTTTTAAGTTTTTAAATGTAGATTTGGAATTTTGGAATTTTGATTTTGTTTATGATAATAAAGGTTTGTACCTAGAAATTGATTCTTCTTCTCTAGAGTTAAAATGGATATATAATTGTATATGCTATTTTATATTAATATTAATAAATAAATTATAAATTAAATTTATGATATCTATCATATAATATTAATATTAAATGTTGTATTCATTATTAATATGTGATAATGTTTTGTTAAATTTTATTCAAATAATTATTCAAATTTATTTATATTTTTTATGTCCAGCATGTTCTGTGATATACATGTTAAGTAAACATTTAAGGCTCTGAGGCCTCTTAGGTAAACATTTAAGGTTGTCAGAAACATTTAAAGATGTTAGAACCATCTAAGGGCCTCGCGCTGTGTAAACATCTAAGAAAGAATGCAATTGTTTGAACCGTCTAAGGGCCTCGTGCTGTGTAAACATTTAAGAAAGAATGAGTGTGGTAGGGTTTAAGTACTTTAAGTATTGAATAATAATAAAAAAATAGACAAACCTTGGATACGCTAGCATATCAAACATTGGGATAAATTTAGCGAGCAGAAAATGCTAAGACAAACATTCAAACTAATGCTAGCATTAATTCACCTTCACAATGCGTAAAAAAATATATGATTCTTAAATACACTATACGATCAAAGAGTTTGGATATGCTAACATATAAAACATTGGGAATTGTGAATGACATATATGGTACTTTTTATTATACAAAAATCAATGTTTTTTATTTCGTAGTTCCAACATTAGATATTATGAAAATATTTATGGTCAAAGGACAAACTAATACGAAGTCAACAAATTATCGATAACTATAGTCCATCTATGCCTACGGCAGGGACTAATAACACTACAATTTATTTTACTATGTGATCAAACATATTAAAATTTAACATTACAAAATGTAAAACTTAATAAAAATGTTTCCAGTAAAATTGGAATTTGAAAATCAAAATTTTTAACTACATTACACGCAATATCATCGTCAAATTTTGTTCTTGATTTTAATAAAAAGTCATACAAACAAAATCTATCCCTTCTTCCCAGGAAAAAAAGTGCAAACATAAGATAGATTTAATTTTTTATATTTTAATAGTTGTGTTTGTGCATTATGATTTCCCTGATGGAGAGCAAACGATAGAAACAGAAGGATAGTTAGAGTCCTCTATCTACCTATTTTGAAGCTAGTCACATTAAAAAACACATTGCGAAGAAATCACTGACAAGTTTCCACGCATATTCTTGGCATAGAATTTTCTCCTTTTAACCCTCAGTCTTCCCAAAACTTACCTAAAGGCTACTTTTATAGATACCTCTGAAAAACCACTGAATATATTCAACGAGGGTATTCTGGATAAACAATAGATCCACTTAGATCCAACAAATGATGGGCACCCATAATGGATCAGACAAAGTGTGCATCGAATCCCTTAATCCCTCATCATTAAATAATGATTTTTTTTGTGTACGATACCTATTTGTATTGTCCATGGATGCACACAAAAGTCGTAACTAGAAACTTCCCAGCAGTTGTCACGTGGGTTTGGGTCAGGCTGCCCTTTCTTCCCCTCCACTGCTGGAACGATGACACAATACGAAACATATGAACCACCCTAGGCAAGTATATCAATCGTGCTGAGCCAAAGGAAGGCCTTCAGACTTGTGCCAAACTCTGTGTAGAAGTGGATCTAGAAAAGGGTATTCTAGAAGAAATACAACTAAATCTGGATAGTTGGTCCTACATCCAACAAGTTGACTACGAACAAATTCCCTTCAAATGTAAAATCTGCCACGAACATGGACACTTAGCTAAATCCTGTCCCCAAGAAAAAGATACACAGGATCAAGATCCTAAGAAATGTCAATGGAAACAACCCAAAAGGAAGAAACCAAATGGGAAAACTCAACAAACTTCACACCAAAATCAAAGGGAAAAGCCTCCTGATCCAAAAGAAAAGAAACTTGGATCCCGCCAAAAGGGAGAGTCAAGCCACAACGTTGATCTCAGCTAAGGTGATATTCTACCTGAAGCCAAGGAACCCCAAGAAGAAACCAATGGGAAAGGACCAAAAGCAAAAGAAAGAGGAATCGATGCGTCCCTGACAAAGAACAAAGAAGTTTTGGAATTAAGTGAGGATCCCTCACAATCTCCCCATACTCAAAATATGGAAAACCTAGAAATATCAAAAGAAGAGGGACAAGACTCCTCAGAAAGTGATTCTGAATTGGAATTAACCCAAACCATCAATAGTAATCATCCTGGAAGGAAATTATACAGAAACAAAAAGGAATCAGCAGCGGATAGGGAAAAGGAACTAGGGATCCAAAAAACTATTGAGTAATCCTTAAAGAAAGATGGAAAAGCTGGCAAGAATAAAGTAACCCAGCACAAGGGAACACGCTCACATCCCTCAATAGGGTGGGCACCCAAACACCCTAATAAATGATGAAAATAGTCTCCTGGAATTGTAGGGGATTAGGCAGTAATCACAAGAAAGAAGAACTCAAAAAACTGTTGCAAGTAGAAAAACCTTCAATCCTCATGCTCCAGGAGACAAAACTGGGGGAGCTAGAAACCCTCATTGACCTTCAAAAAATATGGAACAATTGTGACGGGCATGCAGTGAGCTCCAGAGGGGCCTCAAGTGGAATCTGAATCCTATGGAAAAGGGAAAATTTTGATTTGCAAGCGCAAACGCAAACCCAATTCTGGCTCAAGGCGAGTCTTCTCAATAAAACTTTAGGTATGTCCTTCTCTATCATCAACGTTTACATCCCAAATAATTACAATGAAAAAATTGAATGCTGGAAATATCTGATAGACCTCGCAAGTAAAACCACCTCCAGAACCTCATTATTGGAGGAGACTTTAACACAGCCAGAGCTGCAATGGAAAAAACAGGAGGATCGATGGTTAGATACCAATTTCGGGAAAGACTGGAGGATCTTATATTGGACATGGACCTTTATGACATCCCCTCAAGAAAATGGATCTTTACTTGGAACAATCGAAGAGAAGGGATCCGTCACATCACAGTCAGACTAGATAGATTCCTCATCAGCAGTGATTTGTTGGCCCTCCCCGACAAGTCATACTCAATGAATCTTCCCTGGGCTGGCTCGGATCACCACCCCATAATATTGACCTTCGAAACACAATAGAATTGGGGCCCAATTCCCTTCAAACTAAATCCTCTCTGACTGGAAAGCCCGAGCTACTTCAATCCATTACTCAAGTCTGGAATCAGTGAATCACGGGTTCTCCAAACTACGTATGGGAGAAGAAACTCAAATTAGTCAAAGATTTGTTAAAGAGATGGGCCAAAACCAATTTGCACAATAAAGCACAAGTCAAAAAGTCTCGACTGGAGGCCCTTCAAGATGAAATGGAAAGTACATAGATACAACATAATCTCCTCACCCAAGAGAAATCCCTCCACAAAGACTATCTTCAATCTCTAGTAGAAGAAGAAACGACTTGGTGGCTTAAATCCAAGAGCCTCTGGCTAAAGGCAGGTGACGAAAACACCACCTTCTTCCAAAATCAAGCCAAAGTCAGAAATTGGTCCAATCAAATCTCCAAGATTAAAACCCAGGAAGGGGAAACCCTCCACGACGTCGACCAAATTAAGAATCACACCTCTTCCCACTTCCACTCCCTTTATAGAACCTCTGGCATAGATGAGGATCACCTCTCTGATATCTTTCTTTAGCATATCCCCTCTAAGATTAATGAGTCTGATAACTACCTCATCAACAAACCCATAGAGGGAGAAGAAATTATCAGATCCCTGAACCAATTCCAAGATGAAAAAGCCCCGAGCTCGGACTGTCTTACTCTTCATTTCTACAAGAAATGTTGGAACATCATTCAAAAATATTTCGCCAGAATCCTACACTTCACTCACAAAGCCCAAAAACTGGGTGGAGCAATGAATTCCTCCTTCCTGGCTCAAATCCCAAAAGAACATGGAGCCTCCTTCCTAAATCGCTTTAGACCCATCTCAATTTGCAACATCTTCTATAAAATCTTGTCCAAAATAATAACAAACAAGCTCAACCCCCTCCTCAACTCGTTAATTCTTCCAAACCAGGGAGGTTTTGTAGCAGGGCGCCAGATTTGGGATAACTACATCCTCGTCCAAGAAGAAATCCACGCCAACACCATTCGGGGGGAGTCTGAAATGGCTATAAAACTTGACATGGCCAACGATTTTGACAGAGTGGAACACAAATTTCTCTTCAAAGTCATGCGCAAGTTTGGCTTCAGCCAGAACTTCGTGAATTGGATCAACTCATGCATCGATTCTCCCTGGATAGCGCCCCTCATAAATGGCATGCCATGTCCTTTATTCAAGGCATCCAGGGGTTAAGGCAGGGATTCCCTCTCCCCCCCATACTCTATGTGATTATGGCATAATCATTGAACAAAAGCCTCGAATGGGAAAGCACCTTTGGTAACATCCCTGCAATAAAAATCGCCCAAGGAGTGAAAAGACTAAACCACTCTCAGTTTGCAGATGACACAATATTGTTGAGTGGTGGTTCCAAAATTTTGGCCAGAAGAATCCTCCAAGTTCTGGATACCTTCCTCATCATCTTGGGAGGCTCTCTAAATAAATAAAAGTCTCAAATCTATATCTGGAATGTTTTGGCAGCTATCAGGGATGGAATAACTCCAATCATGGGCTTCGCCATTACCCAAGACTGGAAATCCTTTAAGTATTTAGGCTTCCCCCTTTGACTCAAAGCACTCCCCAAATAATTCTGGCACCTCCTCCTTCAAAAGATCAGGGAAAAGATGGAAAATTGGAGATCACGATGGCTAAACCCAGCTGGCAGGGTGGTCTTGATCAAATTTTTCCTCTCGGCTCTACCCATGTTTTAATTCTCCAACCTTCTCACCCCAAAGGGAATTCTTCAAGCAATGAGCCAACTCATTCACAAATGTTTGTGGCAATGAGGGAACTCAAACCACAAAAAACTCCACCTGGTAAATTGGGAAACTATCACCCAGCCAAAATCTAGGGGAGGCCTGGGCATCCGAGATCCCGAAATCACTAACTCTGTAATGGGAGCCAAAGTCCTATGGAGGCTAATCTTGGGGAACAATGATTGGTGGAAGCAGGCGATCATAAGCAAGTACAAAACTAGGTAAAATAAAAAGAAGCATGGATAATCTGCAAATTCACCAAGCAAGATCCCAAATTTGGAAGCTAATAAAGGGAGCTGACCCCTTCTTCAGAGAACACCTATCTTGAATTCCAGGAAATGGAAAATCAATGTGACTTTCAACTCCAGCGATGAAAATCTCATGGAACTAAAAGGTTGGATGCTAGGGCTGGGCAAGTGTACTCTATATGACATCTTATCCTGGAATGACAATGGAAGTTGGAGAGACTAGAACCTGGGGGATGTCCCGCAACAACTAATAGAACAGGCTCATTTCCTGATCAAGCTTCTGAAGAACACATAGCCCACACTAAGAGGGGGGGGTGAATTAGTGTGTGAACTATTTTAACTATTACTTTTCACAAGTTACCACTTAAAACATATTTTAACATATTAAGAAAAATCACATCATAATTACAATGAACACAAAGACACCAGATGTTTGTATAAGCTTTTGTATAATAAATATGAACATAGTAATATGAATATATGTGAGAGAGGATTTTCTTTTAGAACCAACTAAATGTTTCATCACCAACTAAAGTAAGGAGCACCAACCCCTTGGAGAGCACCAACTCTCTACCAAGACCCAGCTTGGCGCAAGACCCAGCTTGCTGCATGTCCCAACTTGTTGATAGAACCCAGTCTATCCAACTAGAGTTTATGATAATCTAAACTTTAATTAATATCATTTTTATTTTTATTCTTTATTCATATTTTCATGATTTATTCTCTTTTAATCATGACTGTGAATCGATTTATTTTTCGACCATCGCGCCTCTTTGATTAATCAATCTTAATTAATGTTTATTTATTTTAATGTGAAGGCTTTCCATTAATTGATCACAATCATGGATCAATTTAATCCTTTAAACTCGATCCCTAATCTTTGTTATATTTACAGAGACCAGATTTTGTGAAGGCGCTTCCTTCAAACCATCACATATGATCATGCCATAAGACCACGGGCTTTACCAACTATAGCAATGTATAGTAAAACACTTGTAGCATATGACCAAAGGCATAGAACCACGGGCTTACCAACTAAGTGACATACATTTTTTCCCTTTAAACCTTTTTACCATATGATCAATGGCAGTGACCTCACGCTTAGGCAATTAGACCAAAAGAGTGCTTTATTAAATTAACAGTCATGATTCGAACTTTGATGGGATGGACGTCTGACGGAATTTCGACGTTTTTCCCATTGGGTATTTGTGACTTACTACATTGCAAAATTCTCGATTATGATATCGCTGATATAATCAGACGATTTACATTTATCTCGTGGAGATACATCAACAGTCCACTTTAACCTTGCACTCATACTTTTACTGCAAAATCATGATGGCCATGACTGTTAGGGTCCTAACCCGCACATAGGTAGAATAATATATTTGTATGTAATAAAGGTCAATATTAATAAGGCCTTTCAGTAAAATAGAATAAGGCAGATGTAAGAAGACCTAATAGAAGCTTTCGCTTCTAGAAGGACCTTCCTCTAGATGCTTCTTTTTAGTATAAATAGGAGTCAAGGGTATGAGAACCCTAGCTTGGATATTATTGTAATAGAGCTCTGCTCAACTGATGGTTGCCCCCTCGAAGAGGCCCATGAACATTGCTTTCAGATTCAAAGTGCTATTTCTGTTGTTATTCTTATATCATTTCAGTGTTATTGTGTTGAATGTTCTGGTTATATTATTGTTACTCTGTCATTACTAGCATTTTATTTATGTTCTGCATACATTTTATATGGTGTATTACAAGTGGTATCAGAGCAGTTTCCTCGGCAGAAAGTGTGGGTTAAATGTTTTTTTAGGGTAGAGACTTATTCCGACATCTTTAAGCCACAGAGATCTGTCGTTACATGCATAAACTCACGGTTGAGGGATTCATACATGCAAGAAATACAAGTGGTACTTAAGCGCACATCTGTTGGCCACCCTTGTAACCCATGTTGGTACCCCTTTGAGTGGTAGCGCATCAGACAACACATGTGTACGGATCAGCCTAGATTACCTGAAGCCCTCTTTAGATAAATCGATCGACCGCCTAACTGTTATAGTATCACCGAGAACAACACTCGGGAAGATACTCTCTAGTACCTGGGTAGTTGGGTAGTACGGATAAGGGTATGGTCTATCTGTTATCCACATTTTTGGTCATCGGGATGATGTTATGATAGTGTCATGATAATAGAAAATCAAACTCTTTATTAAGAATATTTTCATGAGAAAGGTTACACTTGTCAATTTCCAGAAAGCATAGTTTAAAAGATAGTTCGCAGGTTGCATATACACTCTCCTGCGAGAATCCTTAATTCCCGCAGGCTGCCTTCAGCTTGACTGCGAACTTCTCGCACTATGCTCAAAGTCAGGGTGCGAACATGTTTCTAAAGAAGGAAAATGGACGAGTTCTCGATCCTTCTAGAAGGAATCTTCTAGAAGGATGAGTTGGCTTTCGAATGGTTGGCAAAGTACTGACTTTCCAGATATGTTGGGATCATTCCCTATCCAAGTAACTAATCAATCTTCTCCTATATATTGAGGGGATTTCTCATGGAAAAGGTTAGAAGCAAATTAGCAAGAGAATGATTGGAGAATTAGTGCAACATTGTGTGGAGGACTGATGCTACAGCAGCAAGAGACAACAGCAAGATCATCATATGTGGTTGAACTTCTCCATGCATGAGCAAGTGTGTGTGTCAGAGCTAGGAGCCATTGAAAGGAGACCTATGACATCAAGGCTCAGGTTGTAAGTTTCTCTTTCAATTAATATAATACATGAATATGTCCCTTTCCCATAATGATGATGTCATCTTATTACATGATTCCTTGATCACATGTATAGACTAGGTATTGAATATATTAATGCCTTTGCTGTGATTGGTTTGTGTTGTTGTGATTGGACGACACAAGAGAATCGGAGCAGAGCAAGGAACAACAGAGATTAAAGGAGAGCGTTCATAAGGTATGTCCACCATCCATTTTTCTTAGTTCATTCAATAATCTAGGTCTAGGGAAAGAGTAGTATTCTATCACGTTTTGTTCCAGATCCAGGTGGATCTGGGGAGATTGGTCTGTGTCCGCACTCACGAATTTATCCATAAACACTATCCTCTTAAGTTAGTGCCCTAAGATATTTGGCCGAGTACTACTTTTGGACCCAACATGTATATCAAAGAGCTAAGCATAGGGAAAACCCTTGTCTGTAGAACCCTTGGGGACATAAACATAAACAAATTAAAACAGAAAATATCTATTGTCGTGCAACTATGTTCAGGTTGCCAAGTAAATACACATTTCTTTCTGGTTAATCATTTGGGAATTTCCTCTCTACAGTATTCTTCAGACCGGAGTATCACTCCATAAAAAAAAAAAAAAACTGGAAAAATTTTCACCATTATTTGAGACCTATCCCATTGGATTCATCTCTTCGCCCTTATCACATTCATCGATATCATTTTTTGGCAAAAGTTTTACCCCGCCTGCCCATTTTCAATTTCCCCATCCTCATGGCCCATACTCGTAGCCAAGACTTGGAATCTTGCTTCAACACCTTGCAATCTGGTCTCATTGAGGCCCAACAAGAAGTGAAACAACTCAGTGCCAATGTTGTCGCCATCAATACAAATATGTAGTCCTCAATGGAAAAAATCAAACAAGACCTCACCACCCAGCTTGAATCAGTCTTTTCGGCACATTGCACCAAACTGCATATCCCTACAGATAACCCTTCCTCTTCCTCACCTCCACATACTGAAGGTGACCATTCCTCGCATTCCCATACCTTGCAGAACCATCACTTTCAACGTGACCTACACCTTCTGCGGGTGGATGTGACCAAATTTGATGGCTCGGAACCCACTGGTTGGGTAACCCAAATGGAACATTTCTTCTCTTTATAAGGCATTACAGATGACTTGGCCAAACTTCGGTATGGTGTTCTCCATCTAGATCAAGAACATTGGCAATGGAGAAAAAATTCTTGTCAAGGGTATATTGCTTGGACACAATTTGTGGCAGAGCTTTATGAACGCTTTGACACTCACCAACCATTTAGGCCATTTGACAAAGATAAAAAAATTAGTAATAGTGGAAGACTTTATAGCTGCCTTTGAGCGCCTAGCTTTTAGAACAGAGGGCATGTCTGATGCCTTTTTCTGAGAGTGTTTTATCAGCGGCCTCAAGAATGAAATTTGGGCCCATGTCCTCATGACTCGGCCTGAGAGTTGGGTGGAGGCTACCAAAAGATATAAAGAAACACAATAAGTTGTCTCTTCTAAAAACCACAAACCCTCCTTTATCCCTCGCCCTAAACCAGTAAATCCCACTACAATTGTTATAATTGTGGTGACAAATATTTCTCGGGCCACAAGTGTAAAGAAAAAAATCTTTTTATGTCCATCTCTAAAGAGATTTCAGAAGAAGATTAAGAAAATCCCTCTATGTCTGAATCACCTGAATCCACTGACATAACCCCTCCCTCAGACCCTCCCGAAGTAGAACCGATCATTTCCCTCAATGCTCTCACTGGCTTCTCCACTCGCCAAACCCTCAAACTAATCAGTTACATCAAGCATCAGAAGGTCATCATTCTGATTGATAGTGGAATCACCCATAATTTTATTCATCACCGCATTGCCCAAGAAACTCATTGCTACATCCATGTTGTAAATAATTTCCAAATCATGATTGCCAATGGTGGTTCCATGAAATGTGGAGGGCGTTGTGAAAATGTGTGTCTCCAAATTGGTGACTACCACCTAAAATCCCATATTTTTTCTATCGACATGAGAGTTTGTGACATTGTGTTGGGTGTAGACTAGCTAAGGACTTTGAGTCCCATTCTCATGGATTTTAAATACTTAACCATGCAATTCGACTAGGAGGGCCACCAATATAAGTTCCAAGGCATCACTGTCGGTTCACCTGAGATCATTAGTTCCCATCGCATGGAAAAGTTTATAAAAAAGGGTCATTCTGGTGTTATCACCCAACTCCATGCCATACAAGCAACATAGACACCCTCGGTACCGCAAGGCCTCCAAGCCATCCTTTCTAAGAATCAATTGGGCTTTTCCACTCCCCAAGGCCTCCGTCCTTCCTGTGGTGTTCATGATCATTTCATTCCCCTTGTACCCAGAAGCCTTCCTCCCAATATCCGTCTATATCATCACCCCTTTTCCCAAAAAAATGAAATTGAGAAAATGGTCCAGGAACTCCTTAATGTAGGCATTATCTACCCTAGTACGAGCCCCTACTCGTCTCCTATGGTCATGGTCCTAAAGAAAGAAGGTTCTTGGCGAATGTGTCCTGACTTCCATTGAAGTGTACCATTTAACCACCCAGGTTCACCCAACCTCTCAAATTATCATTCATTACATGGATGTAAAAACAAATGCATTTAACCAAAATTAAACACACTTAAAACTCAGAGTAAAATATATGGGTACTGCTATAATTAAATGTTCCATAGAATTCATCATTAATTCATTGACACAACGGAAAACATGATACAAAACAGCACAGTCATGTCAAATGTATTAAAACATAATTCAGATTACTTATCTTTGATCAGCTGGAGAAATCACCAACCAAGTGCAGGCCTTCCACGAACCTCCCAGCCTTAGACCACACTGTTCATCAGCTCAACAGTAGGTCACCCCCAAGCTGG
>ML788355.1:477407-505339 GCA_009831015.1 Picea engelmannii
CCTAGTTCCTTGCCCACTCTGTGGATGCTCAGTCCCCCATCACTCTTTCATCGTGGACGGTCTGCACTGGTGGTATTTATATTTTATTAATTGACCTGCATACATACAAGTACATCAACAGGCTCCTGGCCTTCCGCACTTAATCTCCCTGGCCTAACAAAACTCATAAGCCTACAGCTTATTCAAAACTTGGCTCACCAGCCTATAGAACATATTTACAATTCTTTGCATATAACATGATCTGCAACGGGGCTCAGCCTTGGGGACACTACATCCATGCCCTCAACAAACTTACCATCAAAGACAAATTCCCCATTCTTGTCATTGATGACCTCCTGAATGAATTGAGTGGCGCCCAATTCTTCACTAAACTAGATCTTCGTTCAGGCTACCACCAGATATGTATGAAAGAGGCAGACATTCCCAAGACTTCCTTTAGAACTCATGAGAGCCACTATGATTTTTTGGTTATGCCATTTGGCTTTTGTGTAATGCCCCCTCCACCTTCCAAAGCCTCATGAATCATGTCTTTCGTCCTTTTCTCTACCATTTTGTATTAGTTTTCTTTGATGATATCCTCATCTATAGAAAAACCTGGACATACCATTTTTATCACGTGGATTGAGTTCTCCAGCTACTCTCTCAACACCGACTTTTCCTGAAACAGTCTAAATGTGATTTTGTCACCTCAGAAGTAGAATACTTGGGTCATATGGTTGGCAAATATGGCATCAGGGTGGATCCTAAAAATATTGAAGCTATGCAACACTGGACTCAGCCAAAGAATCTTAGGAGCTTGCGTGGATTTCTAGGCTTAACAAGGTATTATCACAAGTTTGTTAAGAATTATGGGAAGATTGCAGCACCTCTCACTGCTCTCCATGGAAATAACTCTTTCACTTGGACTCCAGCCATTGCTCAAGATTTTCAAACCTTGAAGATGGCCATGTGCACCACTCCATTCCTCACCCTTCCCGATTTCACAAAGACCTCTATGTTGGAATGTGATGCCTTAGGGAAAGGAATTGGTGTTGTCCTTATGCAAGAGAGTTGACCTTTGGCCTTTACCAGCAAGAAACTATCTTAAATAAATCTGGGCAAATCCATCTATGAGAAGGAAATGTTGGATATTATGCATGTCATCAATCTGTGGCATCCTTATCTATTGGGGCAACGTTTCCAAATTAAGACGGACCATCAAAGCCTCATTTTTTTTCTGGAACAATGCATTTCCTCCCTAAAACAACAAAAATGGGTGACTAAACTCTTTGGATATGATTACGAGATCATTTATAAGAAAGGAAAAGATAATGTGGTTGCGGATTCACTTTCCCGAAAATATGAAGATGAAGGATCCCTTTTTTCTCTTTCATTCTTTGTACCAGATTGGCTCCAAGTCGTTCGCCGGGAATGGCTACAAAATCCCAAAAGTTCACAGTTGATCCACCAATTGTAGTCCAATGCTCCAGCTTCTCCAGGGTACTCTTGGCTCCATGAGGAACTTTGATACAAAGGTAATTTGTATTTAAGTAAACAATCAAAGATTAAATCCACGGTACTTTTTGAGCTTCATGCTACACCCACAGCAGGGCACTCTGGGTTCACCAAAACCTATGACAAGGTGAAACGTTCATTTTTCTGGGATGGTATGAAACAGGGAATTTGTAATTTTGTAGTTTAATGTGATGTGTGTCAACGCAACAAAGAAGAAACAATCAAATCGTCGGGCACAGTACAACCGCTCCTGATTCCACCTGCTATTTGGAAGGATATCTCTATGGATTTTATTACTGGCTTACCCAAATCGGGAAATAAATCCATCATCATGGTGGTTTTTGATCGCCTTTCCAAGTATTCTCATTTCTGTGCCCTCCAACACCTATTTACAACATCCATGGTGGCTCAAATCTTCATGGATCAGGGCTTCAAGCTTCATGGCATGCCACACTCTATTGTTTCTGATAGCAACCCAACTTTCACAAGAAATTTTTGGCAAGAACTGTTCAAGATACAAGGCACCGAATTGCATCTCAGCACAGTTTATCATCCCAAGACTGATGGCCAAATGGAAGTTGTCAACAAGTGTTTGGAAACATATTTGAGGTTTTTTTCCTTGGAAAATAAAAATCAGTGGGCTCAATGGTTACCCCTAGCTGAATGGTGGTACAACACTTCATACCATACAGCTACACGCATGACCCCTTTTGAAGCAGTATATGGACAGAAGCCACCTTCAGTTATCTCATACTTACCGGGTGCCTCAAAGGTCCAGGCGGTTGACCGAATACTTACAGCTCGAGAGGCTATTCTTCGTACCCTCAAAGAGAATTTTCTCATGGCACAAAATCGCATGAAGCAATAAGCAGATCAAGGTCACTCTGAACATCAATTTGCAGAAGGGTATCAGGTGTTTCTTCGACTACAACCTTACAGGCAAACTCCCCTCAAGGGTGAGCATTGTCAGAAGCTAGCACCCAAATTTTATGTTCCTTATACCATGCTCAAGCATGTGGGACAAGTCACCTATCAGTTAGCTTTGCCCAGCCATTTGAAGCTACATCCTGTTTTTCATGTTTCATGCTTAAAGAAGGTGATTGGAGCTAAGTGCCAAATTCAAACCAACCTTCCATAGTTAGTTGAAGAAGGATCCATTTGGCTACAGACAGAAGTAGTTTTGGACCAGCGTGAGCATTGTCTACATCAGAGAACCATCAAGGAAGTGCTAGTCCAGTGGAAATATACAACTCCAGCAGACGCCACTTGGGAACCAACTACCATTCTGCAGCAATTTCCTCATCTCAAGCCTTGAGGACAAGGTTGTTTTTAAGGGGGTGGACATGTTAGGGTCCTAATCCGCACATAGGTAGAACAATATATTCAGATGTAGTAAAGGTCAATATTAATAAGGCCTTTCAATAAAATAGAATAAGGCGGATGTAAGAAGACCTAATAGAAGATTTCGCTTCTAGAAGGATCTTCCTCTAGATGCTTCTTTTTAGTATAAATAGGAGTCGAGGGTATGAGAACCCTATCTTGGATATTATTGTAATAGAGCTCTGCTCAATTGGAGGTTGCCCCCTCGAAGAGGCCCATGAACATTGCTTTTAGATTCAAAGTGTTATTTCTGTTGTTATTCTTATATCATTTCAGTGTTATTGTGGTGAATGTTCTGGTTATATTGTTGTTATTCTGCCATTACTAGAATTTTATTTATGTTCTGCATACATTTTATATCTGGTGTATTACAATGACTTAGTCATTCTTTGAGATGGACAGTTGTCGTAACTTCAGCACTTTGGCACTTCGACCTTCACGACTTCGACCTTTTTTCCCTTTGACATTTCAGCTCTTCATGACTTTGGCCATTCATCCTTTCATCACTTCGACTCTTCGACATTTCGTCCTTCATGATTTTCATGACTTCCATCATGTCAAATATCTGACGCTGTCAATCTATTGACACGTGTCCCTTTCAAAATTTCGGCGTTCGGGACTTCGACGATATTAGAGTGTTTTCTTTCCATGCAAAAGTCTTGGAGTGACGTAAGTTGCTTACGTCACTTGCTGACATGTCACAAACTGAGTAGATGCCACGTGTCACTTTGATTCATGATTTTCACCTAAAAAAATGTTGAATCAACTTGACACTTGTCAGTGTCCGATTGTGCCACATGTCCTTGCTAACGAGGTCTTGTTGACGTGGATCCTCATGTGTATTTCAAAATTTTGGTCTTCGGGACTTCTAGACTTTAGAGTATTTGCTAGTGGTGAAATCTACTGAAGTAAGACTCTTGGAGTGACATAAACTCATTGACATCACTTGATGACTTTGCACGTGCCGAGTAGCTTCCACCTGTTATTCAAATTCACGATATGCATGTACCTTTGTGATATGACGACCTAGATATTATCAGGACTTCGCATTTCATGTGTTTGGAGGACTACTCACCTCCCTTCTTCCATTCCTAATTTCTCGATATCTGCTTAAGTTGGATCGACGGTCCACGACCCTCCATGATCTAATGGTCCAGATCATATAGCGATTTTGCATTTCGCGAGTTCATGCAACACACTCTTTGACATTCCTAACCTACGACTTAGCGAAATTCCAATCACTTGCCACATGTCCTCTTGATCCAATGGATCAGATCATTTCACTACTTTGGAGTGTTAACTAACTCCTTGTCTTATCCTCCTTGCAACTCCACTGGATCCAACGGCTGATGGGTATTCTTGAAGCAGATCAACAGTCATGATCTTTCAATGGTCCTCAAGCCCACAGTCACTCAAATGATCGATGTACATTGTATCAGACGACCAACATGGTCAAACTCTTGATCAGATGGCTATTGAGCTTTTCATTCTGATCAGATGGTTGCTGAGGCTTCTCTCATTTTTTGCACACTGATAAATTGTTCAGTATTTTCATTGATCCCGACGACATCTTTACAATCTATTCTTCCTTTAGATATTTTGATCAATGAATCATTGCTGATCCTATCATGATAAAAAATAGACAGGAAATACTTTTGTACTTCTGAGCCTTGATCTTCATACAATTCTATTATGTTGTTATCTCCTCCTCATGAGCTTGCACTGTCTATATCTCCACACAGTTTGACATATTTTGTTGACTAATATACTATTGACATCAATGAAAATGCCATCTATCATTTAACAACAGATCATCAGTTCAACTGTTGACATCAATGAAAATCTCATTTGATGTACTTCATCATTACAGATCATCACTTCGACTATTGACATCAATGACAATATTTCCAACAATCTCCCCCTTTGTCATTGAGTTCAACACACTAACTTCATATATAAAACTTCCCCTGTGTTGATGCTTTCCTTTTATGAAGTTTTCCTTTATATGAAGTTTCTCTCCCCCTTTGACATTAATGGAAAAGGGTTTCTTCTCTTATGATTTGTTGGTATAATTACTTTTTTGACCACTGGTAAATCTCTTGTATGTTACTGATCAGAATGAACTTGGGTAACTCTTCATGTGGACATGTTCTACCAATGATAGTTGAATGACTCCCCTTGTCAATATGCTCTCTCTCTGCTTCTTACTGCTCTCCTCCTTTGTTTCTGAAAAAGGTAGCTCTTCCTGACAAGGTTTCTCCTCTTGTAATTTCTGCAGAATGTCATGTACCTCATTTTGTACATCAAAATGTTGCTTCTGCGAATTTCATTATACTACTAGAACACTGCGCAATTGTATCTCATATTCATTCAAACAACCCTTGTTTCTGTCCATCCATTCTCATCTATCTCTAACTAAGATACCAAATGTTTTTATATCATCCATCAGATAATTCATCCAGGGCACTAAGAAATTCCTCCTCCATATTAACTTCAGCTTCAACTTCTAACTTATTAGATTCTTCAATACGTTCTTCTTATATTGATTATTTTTATTTTCTTTATCTTCAGGTTCCTCCTTGGGATAGGGACACTTGGATGCAAAATGACCAACTTTTCCATAGTTAAAATATTTGTAAAGAGGCTTGCCTTTTCACTTCCCTGATCCTTTCTGAAATTTTCTAATGAAATTGGCTTCTTCGACATCAAATTCTTCATGATGGCTGGATTGAGGTTTTTTCTCTTAATTTATCTTTGTCTCAGATTCTTTGAAAGTTGTTTCATCTTTTGCTGATTTATCATGCCCTGTTCTTATTTCATATGTTGTAAAGATTCCATGGATCTAATCGACTGTGAGTGTATTTAGATCGGACCTATCTTTAATTGAAGAAATCTTTGCATCATATCTCATAGGTAATGACCTTAAGATTTTGTACACAATGGGTTTATCTGTAACTTATTCTTGTTTTTCTAGCATTGAAGATTCATCATCAACGTCATCATTGTGTGCACTAGAAGATTCTTTATCCTTGTTTTGAGAATATTCCTTATTAGAAGTTTTATCCCTCAAACTCCTATTATTAACTTCATCAACTTCAGGAGGAATATTTTCCTCATATTTCTTATTTGGTACTTGGGATTTTATTTTCCATACCTTCTTATTTACTCTTGTTGTCATATTGTGTGAAGCATTTCTTATTGACTGTTTTCTTGAGTTCCAACAGTTACAGGCTTTGTGGCCATATCCACCACAATTATAGCATCTCATAGTGTAACAATGTGCAGCAATATGTCCAACGTGATTGCAGTTCCAACATCTTATACTGTTGTTGAACCTACCTACTTGTTTTCTTCCATGGTGCCTACAATCCAAGGCTTTATGACCATATACATTACAAGAAAAACAATAACCGTTAAAAACACTCTCATACCTTCTTTGATTCATCCATGAAGGTGTTTGTCTTCCAAACTTGCTTTGAGGTGTTTGAGTAGCTTCTAGATGTCTTCCTTTATCTGATCTTCTAAGTTTTGTAGTGTTGCTTTTATTTCTTGAATGTGAAGAACCTGAGTCATACCTACTTTCACTTTTTGAAAATGAAGGAGTTGTATTAGACCTATTTTCACTTTTTACTAATGAAGGGCCTGCATCAAATGTTTTAGGAGTACTTATCTTTTCCTTATTGTATCCAAGACCAGATTTGTCATTTGGTGATCTTTGACTATCCAAGATCTCACCTAGGGTCATGGAGTTGTTCAAGAACTTGATTTGGGTGTCTAACTTCTAAACCTTCTTTCTAAGATTCACAACTTCTTCTTCCATCTCATGACAAGATTCTTCCTTTTTGTCCAACTGATTCCTTACTACCTCTTCTCTCCTTTTGGCTTCTTCAAGTTGGATTTTAAGATTGACATAGTTTTCCCTTAATTCCTTTATATCTTCAATGTTTTTGCTCGAGACATCATCTTCCTTCTTTTCTTATTTTGTTTGATTGATTTCATTTTTCAGTTTCTTGATTTTCTCTTCATTTTCTTCTGTTAGATCAATAAATTTTGTTTTCAATATTTTGATCTCATCTTCTTTGTTTTCTAACTGAATATTTTGCTCATATATGATTTCTTTATTGTATTTGAGCTTTTATTTTATTTCCAAGATATGTTTTTGATTTCCAAGCTCATCGTCTTCCTTCTCCTTTTCTTTTACTTGACTAATTTCTTTCTTCAGCTTCTCGATCTCATCTTCTTACTCTTATAACTGATTTTCATGTTCATATATTATTTTATCACTATCCTTGAGCATTTGATTTATTCTCAAGACATGTTTTTGACTCTTTTCAAGGTATTCTTGAGTGTAGTCATGAAGATAGCTATAGTTTGATTCATTATGGTGATAGAGGTATTCAGAGAGACTCCAATCAACCTTTTCTTTGGCCTTTGATAGTTTTTCTTCTTATTATTCCATGGGATAAATGCTAACAGAACATTCTGTTATAGTATCTGAGTCTTCTTCTTTACTTGCAAAGGAGGATTCAATATCACTGCTATTGCAATCGAAATATTGCGGAGAGTCCTTAACTTTATTGATGGCTGAGTCTTCATCTTCATCCTTGATAGGAATGTCTTTTGTGAGTTCATTTTTTATTTGATACATATTTTCAAACTTTATCCATAAGTCTTTGGCGAATGTGCATAGTCCTATTCTTTCCTTGATTGTATTTGATAAACCATTGAGAATAATCTTCAATGCCACTTCATTGTTCTTCCTTTCTCTTCTTCAGACTATAATTTTGGATAGATTCCTTTATGTAGTTAAGTCCTAGGGCTTGATTACTACTGAACTCCAAACTTCAAATACTTTTGACTTCAGAAACTGTTTTATATTTTCTCTCCATGAGGAATAATCTGTTCCATTGAATAAAGGAGCTTCAATTGCAGAGAGAACCATCAGTCCACCCATTTCTTCAGGATCTACCTTCCAGTGTTTAAACTGTGTTTTGAAGGAACCTTTCTCTCATACCAATTGAAGAACACACGACCCACACTAAGAGGGGGGGGTGAATTAGTGTGTGAACTATTTTAACTATTTCTTTTCACAAGTTACCACTTAAAACATATTTGAATAGATTAAGAACAATCACATCATAATTACAATGAACACAAAGACACCAGATGTTTGTATAAGATTTTGTATAATAAATATGAACATAGTAATATGAATATATGTGAGAGAGGATTTTCTTTTGGCACCAACTGAAGTAAGGAGCACCAACTCTTTTCCAAGACCCAGCTTGGCGCAAGACCCATCTTGCTGCAAGTCCCAACTTGCTGATAGAACCCAGTCTATCCAACTAGAGTTTATTCAACTCCAATAGTAGTGATCCATTATAGAATCAATTCTATCTTATGATTATTGGTATATCATAAGACACTCATCACCGCATTTCATCTTCTCAGTAATTCACATTTTCTTTCCTTTGATATCTTCTTGGAATCTTCTTCAACTTTTGATCTTCTTTTCTGGACTACAGAGAAACTTTCTTCTCACCACTTTTTCTCATTTATATAATCTTCAAACTAGTGTGAAATTTAAAACAATGTGTCCCTTTATTTGAACCATTGTACCTTTTCATTTAAAATGATAATCTAAACTTTAATTATTATCATTTTTCTTTTTATTCTTTATTCATATTTTCATGATTTATTCTCTTTTAATCATGACTGTGAATCAGTTTATTCTTCGACCATCGTGCCTCTTTGATTAATCAATCTTAATTATTGTTTATTTATTTTACTGTGAAGGATTTCCATAGATTGATCACACTCATGTATCAATTTAATCATTTAAACTCAATCCCTAATCTCTGTTATATTTACAAAGACCAGATTCCATGAAGGGGATTCCTTCAAACCATCACATATGACTGTGCCATAAGACCACGGGCTTTACCAACTATAACGATGTATAGTAAAACACTTATAGCATATGACCAACGACATAGAACCACATGCTTACCAACTAAGCGACATACATCCTGTCCCTTTAAACCTTTTTACCATATGAACAATGGCGGTGACCTCACGCTTAGGAAATTAGACCAAAAGAGTGCTTTATTAAATTAATGGTCATGATTTGATCTCTGATGGGAAGGACGTCTGACAGAGTTTTGGCGTTTTTCCCATTAGGTCTTCGTGACTTACTACATTGCAAAATTATCGATTATGATATCGTCGATACAATCGGACGATTTACGTTTATCTCGTGGAGACACATCAATGGTCCACTTTAACCTTGCACTCATACTTTTACTGCAAAATCATGATGACCATGACTTAGTCATTCACCAAGATGGATGACTGTCGTAACTCCTGCACTTTGGCACTTCAGCCTTCGTGACTTCGGTTTTTCGACCCTTCGGCATTTCGGCTCTTTGTGACTTCGACCATTCAACCTTTCGTCACTTCGGCTCTTCGACATTTCATCCTTTGTGATTTTCATGACTTCCAGCATGTCAAATCTCCGAAGTTGTCAATCTACCGATGCGTTTCCCTTTCGCAATTTCGGTGTTCGTGAATTCTATGATATTAGAGTGTTTACTTTCCATGCAAAACTCCCGGAGTGGCGTAAGTTTCTTACGTCACCTGCTGACATGTCACAAACTGAGTAGATGCCACGTGTCACTCTGATTCATGATTTTCACATACCAGAAATGATGAATCAACTTGACAATTGTCAGTGTCTGATTGTACCACGTGTCCTTGCTGGCGAGGTCTTGTTGATGTGGATCCTCATGTGTATTTCAGAATTTTGGTCTTCGGGACTTCCAGACTTTAGAGTATTTTCCAGTGGTGAAATCTCTCGAAGTAAGACTCTCGGAGTGACGTAAAGTCACTGACATCACTTGATGACTTTGCACGTGTCGAGTAGCTGCCATGTGTTATTCAAATTCACGATATACATGTAGCTTTGTGATCTGACATCCTAGAGCTTATCGAGACTTCACGTTTCACAAGTTTGGAGGACTACTCACCTCCCTTCTTCCATTCCCAATTTCCCAATATCTGCTTACGTTGGATCGATGGTCCACGACTCTCCATGATCTAATGGTCTAGATCATATCGTTATTTCAAGTTTCACGAGCTCATGCAACACTGTCTTTGACATTCCTGATCTGCGAGTCAGAGAAATTCCAATCAATTGCCACGTGTCCTCTTGATCTAATGGATTAGATCATTTCACTACTTTGGAGTGTTAACTAACTCCTTGGCTTATCCTCCTTGCAGCTCCACTGGATCCGACCGTTGACGGGTATTCTTGAAGCAGATCAACGGTCATAATATTTCAATGGTCCTCAAGCCCATGGTCACTCAAATGATCGATGTGTGTTGTATCAGATGATCAACATGGTCAAATGCTTGATTGGACAGCTGATGAGCTTCTCATTTTGATCCGATGACTACTGAGGCTTCTCGCATTTTCTGTGCACTAATCAATTGTTCAATATTTTCACTGATCCCGACGACATCTCTACAATTTTTTATTCCTTCAGATCTTTTGATCAACGAATGATTGTTGATCCTATCGTGATCAACAATAGACATGAAATACTTCTGTACTTTTGAGCCTTGATCTTCATACAATTCGCTTTTGCTATTCGCTCCCCCTCGTGAGCTTTCTTTGTCTATCTCTCCACACAGTTTGACATCTTTTGCTGACTGACATACTGTTGACATCAATGACAATGTCATCTATCATTTAACAACATATCATCACTTCAATTGTTGACATCAATGACAATATCATCTGATGTACTTCATCATTACAGATCATCACTTCGACTGTTGAAATCAATGACAATATTTCCAACATCTTCTAAAAGGAGAAGCGCCCATCCAAAAAACCCTTCCAGAAAGAAGGGGATGGGGGAACAAGGGATACTCAGTCATAGAAGGATACAACCATCTCCTCGATAGCATGAGCAATCACCAAACCTCAGCAAAATGGAAAAATGTCTGGAACCGGGACTCCCTCCCAAAAATCAACTTCTTCACCTGGACTCTAGTCCATGGAAATATCTTAAAGGGGGATAACCTCATGAAGAGAGTCTTCCTTGGCCCCTTCATCTGCCCACTTTTTCAAAACAACCAAGAAGATATCAGCCATTTGTTATGGGAATGCCCCTTTGCAAAAAGTTGTTGGACCCTGGCCTTCAGGGATCTAGCTAGATTTATACGATGGCCTTCTTCCCCCCACCCCAGCCTGGGGAACTGAGAAAATTTCTACCGAGGCTCTTTCAAGGATAAGCCAGATCTGAAACGTGTGTGGCGGGCGTTGGAAAAATTTCTATGCTGGCAAATCTGGAAAACAAGAAAGAAGAAAATTTTCCACGGTAAGGTCACACCCCCTCAAACAATAGTTGCAAAGGAAAAGTTGCTTCTCTCTAAATCCATAAGATCTAGACCTCTAAAAATCGAAGACACAACAAACTAGACCATTCAGGAAAATGACTGGATGGCAAGCTTCAATCTCAGGACTTTTACACATTCTAATGCAACTCCAAGATCAAGCTGGCAGCTTCATCACATTATCAACATAGACCTTTGGATCCAAAAGAAAAAAACCCATACTCTCTGTTTTGATGGAGCTTCTAAAGGAAAAGCAGGGGAGGCAAGTGCAGGGGGGATTCTTTATGATCCCGGGGGAAAAAACGCTTCTCGTTATCACTAGAATCTAGGGACGGAAACTAACAACAAAGCTGAGGCCTGTGCCCTTTTAAATGGAGTTCAACTGGCCCATTCCAAGGGAATACAAAAGCTTGTTGTCCTAGGAGACTCTAGAACCATAATAAGACTGATGGTTAAGGGAACAAACCCCAAATATCCCATCTTAAAGAAAATCCTGGACAGAACCCGGTTGGCCTCCAGAGAAATCAAAATCACCTTCTTACATATCCTTCGAGGCAACAATAGTGAAGCCGACAAGATGGCCAATGTAGCTATAGGAAAAAATCCCGACACTCTCAGTATCGACGGAGTTTCAATCCCAACCCCCATGTATTAATGAGCTTCCAAGAGAAAAAAAATGTCAGTCAAAGGATCCCCTTCCTTTAGGGGTCAAGAAAACCACATGGCCACATGGTTATGAATTACTACATCCCCACCCAAGTTTGGAGGAAAGGGGGCTACCCATCCAATATGATTTGGGTTCTCCGGATGCTCGCAATGACAGTCATGACAGCTCCACATGGACGCTTTCAGTCTTCTACGTGACCACTTGTAGGCGCACCATATGACATGCACCACAAGCGGATCATCTCCCCTGATCTCATAAGGTGGCCTTACCTCCAAACAATGTGAAATCTCTCTCTCGCTTGGGAAATCCGGACTCCCTGCCTCGTCTGTGTGGATTTGATGTTAGGGAATTACACCCCCGAAATTGGTTCAAATCCCCTAATGTCAGTTTCACTTCCATGGTGTCATATGGTACTTTGTACAAGACTCCTCCCATGAACCCATAGGAACGTTCGACATTCCCTCCCTCAACAGACATGCAGTCATCCTTGCTCTGCATTGGGCTTCCGTGGGAAATCCCTTTCACTTGTTTTCCCCTTCGGACCGTTATGGTACTATATCAGCCCTCTCGCCACCTTTGAGTCACTCTCGATTCCCTCTACGATTTTCTTGGGTCGCATTGTGCTTTGATATGCTCATTTACAGAGCCTGGTGTGTCTTCGATTTTATTTTCACCCCCCCACCTTTCTCTAGTTGGATCCTTCAAATCTTAATCTCCCCTCAACTTCCCCTTTTGATTCCTTCTTCTCAGCCTCTAAGTCGTCCCCCCCAAGCTTCAAGCCGTCTCACGTATGTTTTTTCCCCGGGGCCATATGCATATGCTGATGTTTGGACAACATTGGGAAGACATTCTCTAAAGATAATAATTAATAATATAATTATTATTCATTATTAAAATAGTATATAATAAGTAAATGATAAATAATTAGTTATTGATTATTCAATGGATGCATCCTTTCATGGATGGTCACCTTATGTTCCCTATATATGGAACACTAATTATTGTAATAAAATGTCGAATATCTCTCATATCTCATATGAAGAAAAACCAAAATGGTATCAGAGCGGGACTGGGCTTGACTCCCTCATGGGAGGGCCCAGGAAAATGATTTTTCTACTTCGAATAAACTCTAAGACAATGCTGTGATTAATGGATATTTCAAAGAGGGGTCATGGATGTTTTCCAATGAGACACTCAAGTGTTTTGGACGTGGCACTTAGCACATTCTTTGGATATAAAGGATGTTGTATATTGCGATTTAGATATACACACGATAGATGGAAGTCCTTGAAATATTGACGACAACCACATGTTAAATGCCCAATCACGTTCTCTCCATAAACCTCGCAATGATGTCTAGGTGCAACTAGAACTCACCTGATGTCAAGTCGGTGTTCAAGATGAGTACGACTGTGGTGTTGGGGAGTAAGCACATTGGACGCTTTAGACCACGAGTCGTGGAGGTTGAAGTTACAGGGTGAGCATTGGAATCTGAAACCATCATCGGGTTCATTGCAACTGCTGCATTGGTATTTATCTGTGACATGCACATAGATTATGTCATGATAGTTATGACTAAGTTGTCAAAGCACCTTCCATGCCACGATCCAATTTCTGGTTATTACCCAAAACAAAGAAGCGAAATGCTTCTCAAGTGTGTGATGAACAAGTTATGAATGTTATGTATAATTTCAGCTTGAAATTGCATCAGATACCTTTGCGACCTCTCATTTCGTGCATAGGCCTCAGAAACAAATGGCTGCAATCAGACGAGTTGAAAGGTTTCCACCAATGCTTTGGGATGCACTGAAAACTTGGGAGTGTTAAACACGATAAGGATGATCGTGCACTTACAAATTCAATGTGGGAAATATTCTGAGTGTGTGGATCATTATGGTAAATTCATTACCTTTGAAATCCCATCATTAGTGTTTTCCAGCAAGGCTTAGTACAAAGTGGATGCTCCACTTCAGAATTTGTTGGGCGATAATTATCATAAAATCATGGACGCACGTCGAGCACAATATATGGACGCATCTTGGGGGTCATATATATAGATGAGGAATTCCTCAAGAAAAGCGATCGGCCCACCTAGAAATATAGACCAGAACTATATTGTTTGGTTGAATTAGTTTGGTGGCAGACCAGAACTATATTGTTTGGATTTGATCGAAATAATTCTTTGCTCATTATTATGATCGAAGAGGTATCAAATAGGTCGCACAAGTGGTGGCCATAGAGTGTTATAATGGAATCGACTATTCTAACTATTGTTGTTTTGTTGAGCCTTACTCTCTTTACATTCTGGGCAATTAAGAAATGACGTGATCCCAGTTTACCCACATTCATAATTTTAGCTAGAATGGTGGTTCTCCTTGTCTTTATTCTCATTTAAAGTGGAGATCCTTAAAAGATATAGGGAACAAAAGCATGGTTGGTGTGGTAGCAGTCGTTTTGGACTAGTGTTCTTCTAGAAAGAGGGAGCCAGTTGGCTCATGCAGAGAGGAAGACATGGAGGGTAGGACCTTCCAACATGATGTCAAGGAGAGACATTTCTAGACATGATGCTAAGATTCCAGGAGCATTATACCTTCATAATGGGATCATACCAGATAGTAGAGATAGTTACAGTGATCATGGATACAACCATTTACAAAACAAAAGTCATCATAAGACTTTGAGGAAGATGATTCCCAGGGAGTCCTTCACCAGAGTGAAGCCTAAGGTTGGACACTTCAGGATATTTGGGTGTTCAAATATACATTCATGTACCAAAGGAGAAAAGGACCAAGCTAGACCCTTCACTAAGAAAGGGTACACTTGTGGGGTACAATGAGTCTTCAAAGGCATACTGGATCTACATCCGTGGTCAGAGATAGATTGAGGTGAGAATAGATGTTACCTTTTAGGAGGAGGTAGCCTTCATGAAATCTAGAGGATCTCACATGGATATTGATAGTGAGAAACAACAAGAGATGGTTCCTTTTCCCCCTCCAGTTGATGTTCCTAGAAATATCGTAGTAGGTCAGAAGAGACCTACATGGACTCATCACACTCTGCAAGAGGCAGAAAGACATGTAGATCCTCGTGGTACCTTCTGAGAGAGAAAGAGACCTCAAAGATATCTGTGCTATGCCGTGACTATGAGCTACATCATTGATTTTGAGACTTCATGTTATGAGGAGGCATCTAGTATGGAGAGATGCCATGATGGAGGAGTATTAGTCCATCATGAAGAATGATGTGTGGTATATTGTTCCGAGACCTGAAAGGAAGTCTGTAGTGAATTCCAAATGGATCTATAAGATCAAACATACAACTAACGAAAGCATTGAGAATCACAAAGCAAGTTTTGTTTCTAGATGATTCTCTCAGGTGGAGGGAATATATTATGAGGAGACATTTGCTTCTGTTGCTTGATACACTTCTATTCAAATGATTATTTCCCTCAAAACATCCATGGGTTGGAAACTACATCAGATGGATGTGAAGAAAACCTTTCTCAATAGAGAGATTGGGGAAGAAATATACATCGAGCAACCAGATGGTTTCATCATACATGAGAAGGAGTGTCATGTGTGTAGTTTTAAGAAGGCCTTATATGAAATCAAGCAACCACCTCGATCTTGGTATGCGAGGATTGATGGACACCTGATGAGTTTGGGCTTCAACAAAAGTGTTGTTGATCCCAACCTGTACTAGAAAACTGTTAATGGTGAGGCCCTGATTTTGGTCCTCTATGTTAATGATTTATTCCTCACAGATACATAGAGATTTATTTTTGAATGCAAGTATGTGTTGGCCTCTGAGTTCGATATGAAGGACTTTGGTATGATTCACTACTTCTTGGGACTAGCAGTGTGGCAGAAAACTGATGAGATCTTCCCGAGTCAGGGGAAGTACACAGTTGAGATATTGAAGAAGTTTGAGATACTGAACTTCAAACCCGTGGTTATACCAATGATGACGAATCTAAAGAAACTAAGTTTGTCTTCTTTTGATTTTGATGAAATTGATTTGACTTTGTACAAACAATTGATTGGATAATCGATGTATTTGGTTAACACCAGACCAAATATTTTCTATGCAGTAAGTGCACTTAGCCAGTTTATAAGTCAGCTGAGATAGGCACACTAGATTGTTGTGAAACATGTGTTGAGATACTTGTGAGGCACAGTTCGACATGGTTTGAGATACACTTCCAGTATTGATATGATATGGTAGGAATATATTGACTCTGATTGGGCAGGGAGCGTAGTGGATAGAAAGAGAACTTTCAAGTGTTGCTTTACTTTGGAATATTTCATGGTTTCTTGCTATAGCAGGAAATGAACTTCTATGGCGCTGAGCACAACATAAGAATAATACATTTCATTAAGTATGACAGTCCGTGAAGCAGTGTGGCTTCACAAGCTCCTTGCAGATCTATCCGAACATGTGATGGATTCCACCATTATTCATTATGGCAACCAAAGTTGTGTGAAGATCTCTGATAATCCAATGTTTCATGGAAAATCGAACCACATTGAGATCAAGTACCATTTCATCCGAGACATGGTGCAAAGGAAGGAAGTATTGGTGCAGTACCTTCCTACAGATGAGTAGGTTGTTGATGTTCTTACCAAACTAGGATGAAGTTTAAGTACTTCCGTGATAGACTTGGCATGGCAGAGAATGCCTCCCTCACTGAGAGGGGGTGTTGATATTTGGAAAACATCAGGAAGACGTTCTCTAAAGATAATAATTAATAATATAACTATTATTGATTATCAAAATAGTATATAATAAGTAAATGATAATAATAAGTAGTTATTGATTATTCAAGGGACGCATCCTTTCCTGGATGGTCACTTTATGTTCCCTATGTATGGAACACTCATTATTGTAATAAAATATTGAATATCTCTCATATCTCATATGAAGAAAAACCAACAGCATAACCCACAGGAGCGAGCCAAGTCCGACCTCTCTTCTGGCAATAGTGAAATGCAGCAGGAGAATGTTGCGCAGGAAAACTCGGATGCCTGGACCGAGGACAATTGTGAGGCCGAATGCGTAGGTTGCAACAATGACGTAGGTGCGCCAACCACAGGCACGTCCTCTCTCACAGGATCTTCTTCTTCTCAACCCGAAGAACTCCAAGGTTCTTCTATTTCCCTATCAGGAAATCTGCACCACAACAATCTTTCCCCGAGGTCTCCTCTTTACCACCGGGAAATCAGCTAAATCTCGCTATCTCGTGAGTTCGTGACTCAAAACCTACAACTCTTCCTTTCTAATCTTTAGATACCCGATCTAGTGATACGGGTATATCCCCTTTCCTTGTTAGTGCCTTACCACATGCAACCGTGGGATAGGCTTAAATGTTAGCGCCTCTCGCAACTCGCACCTTCGTGAGTTTGCAAGTCAAACTCTCGTTCCTTCCCGTTGCGATCCTCCGAGACGCGATAAGTCAATGCTGAATTGACTCCTTCCCCAACGGATTTCGCTACTCGCAACCTCGCAACCTCGCCACCTCGCAGGTTGAACCGTTGAGCTTTCACCCTTCTATTCCGTGAATCTCCGAGATGCAATAATTTAACGGAATGCTGACTCTCTCTCTAGGCAATGCGTGTCTACCCGTCAATCATGAGGTCCCATATTATGCTCTGCCACGCATCCACATGAACCTTGCTCTCGGCACTTCGCGACTCGCGAATCCTAACACCAATACTCCGGGACTTCTCGCGGTGAGATCCCGAGGGTTTCGTGCCACCTGTATTCCACTCACGCTCCGCTATGTCCCACATTGCCTCCAGCTATTAGGATATCGCTTCTCGCAATCTCGTGATTCCCACGCCCAAATCCTCGAGTCTTTTCTCGCGAGACCCCGATACACGATCCCACATGCAGATCCAATGGTCCTCCTGTGTTCCGGGTCTACGGTTATCCTCCTTCTCACTCCTCGTGTCTTTGTGACTCAGAGTACCCAATGTTTGGGCTCTCACCCTGCGAACTTCCGAGTTCGCGAGATCCTTAGATCTCTGCCACCTGTCCTTCTTAGATGGACGGCTCCTAGCCTCTCGCCACTTCACTGCTTCGTGACTTGGAGTACCCAATACTTGGGCCTTCACTCTTCGAACTCCCGAGTTCGTGAGATCTCTCGATCTCTCGCCACCTGTCCTTCTCAGATGGATGGCTCTCAGCCTTCTCGCCACTTCGCCACTCATGATACTGAAGGACTTCCCCTTCTGTCCTCCAATGTCCGAGTCTCTGAGATGAGAGAATATCCTTACACGCGTCCTCCTCAACGAACGGCTCTGATCTTGTAGGGATATCACGTCTCGCGATATCGCTGCTCTTGCTACACAACTTTGTGGCTTCAACTCACGATTCCCCGATACACGATACCATGTGTAGATCCGATGGCTCCTGTGACTCTGAATCGATGGCTCTGCCTCTCCTGAGCTTCAAACTCTTAGGAATCTTCTTGCCGTAACCTCCTTGCACCTCTGCAAGATATAACGATCCTCAGAACTTCATGAAATCTCCTTAGAGGATTTCGACCGTCCGTTCTTCCTTTTGGAACCCACGAAATGAAAAAGAGTATCTCTCCACGAGATTCCTTCGCTACTTCGCCAACCTGCGACGCTTCTTCCTGACTTCAAGTCACACTTATCTACGCTGATCTTCAGTGACTCATAGGTCTATCCTTCCTGAGATTTTCCACAACTTCAATCTTTAGAAAGAACCCTTGCACGCACTCCTTACGGAAAATCTTCAATCACATCTAAGTGTTGAAGTCGCTCGACTCTGCGCTATCCTGTAGCAGGAGTCTTTTAAAGCTTCTGCTCAGACACATGACTGATACTCTCCTTAGCGTACGCACTCCTTGCACGGCTTTAGCAACCCACTTTCACTTCTAAGTACTTTTGAGAACAAGAGTTTAACTCCCTGAGCCTTCTGTCAACGCACTCCTTGCGCACGACTTCAATTGCACTCCTTGCTCAAAAGAGAAACAATTGTAACTCACTTCACTTCCTCTCAGATTTTAATCTTGACACATGAAATCATACACACAGCATAACAACAATGCATAACAGGAAGTAATTCTCATAAGTAGAGCATTCAACACACATACACAGAGAATAACACAACAACCATGAATCTGAATCAACTTCTTCTATTAATTCAAGATCTGTACATGGGTGTTTCCTACAACTCTCTGCTATTCTCCTATGCTCTAGATTCTTCTTACTCTTGTTAATTGTTACAATGATACAAATGAGGGTGTCTATATCCCGGTTTTCCCTCTTTCTTCTAGAATTTTCTAATCTAAGAATTCATTTCTATCTACCTGCAACTACTACTATAAATTCCTCTATCTATCTCAGACAAGAGCGTATGGATCGAGGTCTGATTACATTTTTACCAAGGTGCCTAAATTAAATGATCTCATTTATATTCAGCGCATCAACTTCAACAGAAAATTTAAAAATTCAAAAACTTGCGCTGGACGTCTTCCAACTGTCTTCTGCTTCCACATTGGTTTTGCTTGTCGTGAGGGATGCTCCTGCATCATACTCCCTCGCTTGAAAATTTTCATGGGCTCCTGTCCATGAGCTCCTGCATGGTATGTCCATGCTTCTGAATCCCTGCTTCAGTCTCCCAGCTGGCATCTTCAACTGGATGACCCTTCCACTTGACCAAATATTCGAAGTACTCTTTCCTTCTGGTCTTCTTACCCACTCGTTTATTCAGTATCTGCTCCATCTGTGGCTTCTCTGCAACTGGCATTTGCTTCTGCCACTGGATCTCTGGTTGATCATCACTTTCTGCTCCTGCCTCATCAGCTTTATATGGATATAAATCTGAAACATTAAATATCGGAGATATTCCAATCCCATCTGGTAACTCAATTTCATAAGCGTTTTCTCCGAATTTCTTCAGGACCTTGCATGGCCCAATTTTCTTCATCTTCAGCTTGTTGTATGTTCCTCTCGGGAACCTTTCTTTTCTCAAATGTGCCAGAACTAGATCACCAACTTCAAACTGAAGTTGTCTCCAATGCTGATCTACTCTGCGCTTGTACTCCTGACTTGATTTCAACAGTCGCTCCTTCACTTGGCCGTGAAGTTCCTTCATTGCTTCAGCGAATTCTTCTGCACTAACGCTGCTAGTATCAGTCTGTTCTGAATCCCTCAATTCAGAAACTCCTCTCGGCTACATTCTATATACAATCTGAAATGGACTTTTTCCTGTGCTTCGATTTACTGAATCATTGTATGCGAACTCTGCTTGCGGTAATATGCTATCCCAGCTGCTATGGTGCTCTGTCACCAAGCTCCTCAAAAAATCTCCCAGACTTCTGTTGACCACTTATGTTTGTCCATCTGCCTGAGGATGATAAGAAGAACTAAACATCAAATTAGTCCCCAGCTTCTTCCACATGTCCTCCATAAATGGCCTATGAATTTTGTGTCTCTGTCTGAAACTATGTTTTTCGGCAATCCATGAAGTCGAACGATCTCTTTGAAAAACAAATTTGCGATGTGAGTCGCATCGTTGGTTTTCTGGCATGGAATGAAGTGTGCCATCTTAGAAAACCTATCAACTACCACAAATATTGAATCAACACCTCCTTGCGTCCTCGACAATCCCAATACAAAATCCATGCTAATTTCATCCCACGGCTTGTCTGGTATGGGCAATGGCTGATAAAATCCTGCATTCTTCTTTCTTCCCTTTGAATGCTGACAAATCCTGCATCTGTCGACAAACTTTTTGACTTCTAACCGCATCCCTGGCCAAAAGTATGACTCTCTCAGCTTTGCAAATGTCTTATCATGTCCAAAATGTCCTGCTAATCCACCACTATGCTTTTCTTTCAACAAGTTCTCCCTCATGGAGCAATCTGGAATACACAGTTGATTGCCTTTGAACAACAATCCATCCTGGATCACGTACTCTATCCACTGACTCTTGTCTCTGAGAAATGGATTCTCATCTGCCTCATACGCTTCCTTAAAGTCTGAATCATCTGCATACATGTCCTTAAGATCATCAAAGCCTAACGTCCTAACTTTAAACTCCTGCAACAACAAAATTTTCCTATTCAAAGCATCAACAACTTTGTTAGCAGTACCAGAAATATGTTGTATTACAAAAGTGAAATTCTACATGTATTCTACCCATTTAACATGCCTCTAATTCAACTTTTCCTGTTGAGTCACAAATTGTAATGCATGGTTATCACTATATAAAACAAATTCCTTTGGAATCAAATAGTGCCTCCATTTCTTCAATGCTTGTATGATGGCATAGAATTCCTTATCATATGTGAAGTACTTCTCTTTTGCCTCATTCATCTTCTCGCCGAAATATGCAATCGTCCTGTCTTCCTGACTCAAGACCGCTCCTATGGCAAACCCGCTTGCATCACATTTTACCTGAAATGTTTTCTGAAAATTCGGCAACACCAACACCGGTTGTTCTATAATCTTTCGTTTCAACAAATTGAAACTTTTCTCAGCCTCTTCCATCCAGTGAAAAGATTTATGTCTTTTCTTCACTGTATCCATCATTGCTATACTAATCCGACTGAAATTTCTAATGAATTTTCGGTAGAAACTATCCAGTCCATGAAAACTCCTTACCTCAAATACGCTCCTTGATGATGGCCAATTCTTGATTACCTCCACCTTATCTGGATCCATCCTCAACTCATTTGCAGATATAACAAACCCCAGATAAATGAGTTCTGTCTTCATGAATGAGGACTTCTTCATGTTTATCAGCAGCTTCTCTTGCTGTAATCTCTTCATCACAATAGCCAAATGCTTCAGATGTTCAGCCTTTGTCTTGCTGAAAACCAATATGTCATCCAGATACACGATGACAAATTTCCTGATGAACTCCTTCAGGACTTCATTCATCAACCTCATAAAGGTACTTGGTGCATTCGTCAATCCAAACGGCATGACAAGCCATTCATACAAACCTTCGTTTGTATTGAATGTTGTTTTCCATTCATCACCTTCCCTCATACGAATCTGATGATATCCACTCTTCAAATCTATCTTTGAAAAAAAATTGCTCCACTTAAGCAATCCATCAGATCATCCATCCTCTGAAATGGGAATCTATACCTGATAGTTATCTTGTTTATCATCCTTGAATCAGTGCACATCCTCCATCCTCCATCTTTCTTCAGACTGAGTACTGTCGGAACAACACACAGACTCAAGCTTTCCCTGACCAAGCCTTTGTCCAACAACTCCTCGACCTGTCTTTTAACCTCTTCATTCTCCTACGGCGTCAACCTATACGCGGCTTTGTTTGGAAAACTAGCTCCTGGTATGAGGTCTATATGGTGACTCATGCTCCTCATCGGTGGAAACGAATGAGGTAATTCGTCCACTACAATATCAACGAACTCTTCCAGCAGTTCCTAAACTTCTCCTGGTAAATCGTCCACTCTTGTGCTAGTTAGAACAATTCTCGGTTTTCTGACCACAAAGAATTGTGGATCCTCCTTCTTCTTAACTTCTATAAGAAGTTCCTTCCCACTCATGAGAAGTACTGTGTTGTTTACCTCCGTCTTCACCTCTTTATCCTCAATTGGACACAACATATGAGTCCTCCCATTCTTCTTTAGGGTATATGTGTTCATCCTCCCATCATGAATTACATTTCTATCATATTGCCATGGTCTGCCCAACAATAAATGACAGACATCCATAGGAATAACATCACATAAAATTTTATCATTATATCCTCCTATCTTAATGTCAACTAAGCACTGTTTAGTGACATTTACCTGATGTCCCTTCTGTAGACATGAAACTTTGTATGGACTCGGGTGATCAGTTGTCTCCAGCTTCAACTTTTCTACCATCTCGGTTGAAACAAGATTATCGGTGCTTCCACTGTACACGATGACCTTGCACACTCTATCCTTGGTTTTGCAAGCAGTCCTAAAAATACTGTTCCTCTACGCTGAGTTCTGTGTCTCCTTTTCTGGCGTCAAAAGGACTTTCCGCATTACCAGTGATCTTTCTCCTTCAGCGTACTCTGCCTCAACATCTCACCTCTGTGCCTCGGCGATGTGAGTTTCTCCAATTTATTTCTTTTTCTCCGGACACTCGAATGACTTGTGCCCATTTTTCCCCATGTGAAGCATGTGATTACTCCACCTCTTCCTCTTCCTCTTCCTCTGGTACGAGGAAACCTATTATTATCCGCATATCCTCCTCTCTGCTTAGTTTGCGGTCCTCTTTGCTCAGCATATTTCCCTCGCTGCAAACTTCCACCTCTCTCTATCTGAGTCTGAGGTTTCTTCTAGTTGTCCTTGGGCTTCTGGTATTTATCTTGGGAAACCGATTTGCCTTTGGGATGACTTCTGCCTCTGCCCCTCTGACTTTGTTTACGGCTCATCTTCTCCTCAGCTTTCAGAGCCAATTGGTAAGCATCCTCCACCGTTCGTATGGTTTCCATATTTAGTTCATCCTGAATTTCATACCTTAGGCCATTCATATACCTGGCCACCTTTTCATCATTGCTTTCACGATGACCTACTCTGATATTCAACCTGTAAAATTCCTTAGTATACTCCTTCACTGTCATCATTTTCTGTCTCAGGTTCTGCATCCTCCTGAACAGAGAAATTTGATAATCCCTGGGAATAAATTTTGCCTTCATCTTTGCAATCATTCTCTCCCAGCTCTTAATTTTCTGCTTGCCTTGGCAACGCCTGTCAGCTTGCAGTTCATCCCACCACAAGGCTGCATGTCCTTTTAATCTTGTGACGGCATGCCTAACCTTCTTATCATCTTCGATATCTTCATAATCGAAGTAAGTGTCCAAATCTCTAATCCAATCTAGCAGCTCTTCTGCATCCAGATTCCCTTCATAAACTGGAATGTCCAGCATCACCTTCATCTTCCGATTCACTGATAAATTGGCTACATCTTCCGCTGGGATTTCTTCTTCTTCATGTCCAGCATCACCTTCATCTTCGGATTCACTGATATCTCCTGCATCAGCATTGCGCCTTTGTCTTATCTCCATGTCCTCCATTCTGGCATGAAGATTTTGCATTCCTCTTTCCACGTCTGGATTATGTACTTGCCTACCTCTTTCTCTGGACAATTCCCTTTCCTCATCTGGATCGGGTGATTGTCTACCTCTTCTCCTTGGCGGCATGGTGAATTCTCCTTGTCCTCTGCTATAGAAAGCAAAGAAGATTTTTTCTATGCTCTGATACCACTTTGACGTAGGCATGCCAACCACGGGCATGTCCGCTCTCATAGGATCTTCTTCTTCTTGGCCCGAAGAACTCCAAGGTTCTTCTATTTCCCTATCGGGAAATCTGCTCCCACAACAATATTTCCCCGAGGTCTCCTCTTTACCACCGGGAAATCAGCTAAATCTCGATATCTCGTGAGTTCGTGACTCAAAACCTCCAACTCTTCCTTTCTAATCTTGCAATACCCGATCTGGTGATACGGGTATAGCCCCTTTTCTTGTTAGCGCCTTACCACATGCAACTGTGGGCTAGGCTTAAATGTTAGCGTCTCTCGCAACTCGCACCTTCGTGAGTTTGCAAGTCGAACTCTTGTGCCTTCCCGTTGTGATCCTCCGAGACACGATAAGTCAACGCTGAATTGACTCCTTCCCCAACGGATTTCGCTACTTGCAACCTCGCAACCTTGCCACCTCGCAGGTTGAACCGTCGAGCTTTCACCCTTCTATTCCGTGAATCTTTGAGATGCGAGAATTCAACGGAATGTTGACTCTCTCTCCAGGCAACGTGTGTCTACCCATCGATCATGCGGTCCCACCTTATGCTCTGCCACACGTCCACATGAACCTTGCTCTCGGCACTTCGTGACTTGCGAATCCTAACACCAATACTCCGGGACTTCTCGTGGCAAGATCTCGAGGGTTTCGTGCCACCTGTATTACACTCGCGCTCCACTATGGCCCACACTACCTCCAGCTGTCAGGATATCGCTTCTCGCAATCTCGCGATTCCCGCTCCCAAATCCTTGAGTCTTTTCTCGCAAGACCCCGATACACTATCCCACGCACAGATCCAACGGTCCTCCTGTGTTTCGGATCTAACGGTTATCCTCCTTCTCGCTCTTCACGTCTTCGCGACTCGGAGTACCCAATGTTTGGGCTCTCACCCTGCAAACTTCCGAGTTCGTGAGATCTTTAGATCTCTGCCACCTGTCCTTCTCATATGGATGGCTCCTAGCCTCTCGCCATTTCGCTGCTTCGTGACTTGGAGTACCCAATACTTGGGCCTTCACTCTTCGAACTCCCGAGTTCGCGAGATCTCTCGATCTCTCACCACCTGTCCTTCTCATATTGATGGCTCTCAGCCTTCTCGCCACTTTGCCACTCGTGATACTGAAGGACTTCCCCTTCTGTCCTCCAATGTACGAGTCTTCAAGATGAGAGAAACTCCTTACACGCGTCCTCCTCAACGAATGACTCTGATCTTGTAGGGATATCACGTCTCATGATATCGCTGCTCTTGCTGCACAACTTTGTGGCTTCAACTCACGATTCCCCGATACACGATACCATGTGTAGATCTGACGGCTCCTGTGACTCTAAATCGACGGCTCTGCCTCTCCTGAGCTTCAAACTCTTTGGAATCTTCTTTTCGTAACCTCCTTGCACCTCTGCAAGATCTAACGATCCTCGGAACTTCGCAAAATCTCCTCAGAGGATTTCGACCGTCCGTTCTTCCTTTTGTAACCCACGAAATGAAAAAGAGTATCTCTCCACGAGATTCCTTCGCCGCTTCGCCAACCTGCGACGCTTCTTCCTGACTTCAAGTCACACTTATCTATGCTGATCTTCAGCAACTCATAGGTCTATCCTTCCTGAGCTTTTACACAACTTAAGTCTTTAGAAAGAACCCTTGCACGCACTCCTTGAGGTAAATCTTCAATCACGTCTAAGTGTTGAAGTTGCTCGACTATGCGCTATCCTACAGCAGCAGTCTTTTAAAGCTTCTGCTCAGACACATGACTGAGACTCTCCTTAGCCTGCGCACTCCTTGCAACCCACTTTCACTTCTGAGTACTTTTGAGAACAAGAGTTTAACTCCCTGAGTCTTCTGTCAACGCACTCCTTGCGAACAACTTCAACTGCACTCCTTGCAGGAATCCTTGCTCAAAAGAGAAACAATTGTAACTCACTTCACTTCCTCTTAGATTTCAATCTTGACACATGAAATCATACACACAACATAACAACAATGCATAATAGGAAGTAATTCTCATAAGTAGAGCATTCAACACACATACACAGAGAATAACACAACAGCCATGAATCTGAATCAACTTCTTCTATTAATTCAAGATCTGTACATGGGTGTTTCCTACAACTCTCTGCTATTCTCCTATGCTCTAGATTTTTCTTACTCCTGTTAATTGTTACAATGATACAAATGAGGGTGTCTATATCCCGGTTTTCCCTCTTTCTTCTAGAATTGTCTAATCTAAGAATTCAATTCTATCTACCTGCAACTACTACTATAAATGCCTCTGTCTATCTCAGACGAGAGCGTATGGCTTGAGGTCTGATTACATTTTTACCAAGGCACCTAAATTAAATGATCTCATTTATATTCAGCGCATCAACTTCAAGGGAAAATTTAAAAATTCAAAAACTTGTGTTGGATGTCTTCCAGCTGTCTTCTCCTTCCACGTTGATTTTGCTTGTCGTGAGGGATGCTCCTGCATCAAACAACCTTTGAGAGCAATTGGGAGCTTTGAGCTCCAACTGAGTATTCAAGATGGACACTTTGTCTCAACACCGCTTCCTGATAAGTAAGCTTCAGGACGAAAGTGATGCACAAAGAAGCCAAATTGACGCCAATCGTCTGTAGATTGGAACTCTACAACACATATTGGACCAGATAGATGATACACACCCCCCCACAAGCAACTCGGAAGCTCAAAAAGGCTACTCGGGGAACTCTCAATCCAATTCGATTAACCAAGTGCCAGATTTGAATGAGCCTCTCCCAGAATTCAAGAGGAACGTGCAACAACCCAAGGTGTAGAAAAATGTCTAATCTAGTCACCTCTCATTCTCATTCATCTTTATGTATTGTCTTTATGTGTATTTAAGTGGCTCCTTCTGTAGAATCTACTCATGAAACTCTTCACACAGATTTTTTGTAAGCAAATGGGGATGTAAGTTTGATCATCCCTATTTTTGTAGTCATCTCTCTCCGAGAAGAACTATGATACAGTCCTCCATGACTTTTTTTTTTGTAATATCAGTGGATTTATCCACACCAATCAATATATCTTTTCCAGTTCTTGTTAAAAAAAAAATCTAGCAATAATGTAAACTCAACAATGGATAAAATCTAGCAATAATGTAACTTAACTATGAAATTGAAAATTCTTTATTGGACATTAGATTCAATACCTACTGTATATAATGAAATGATCATGTAAAAATGGTTATTGTTCATATTTTTCATTTTATCATAAATATTCATGCATGGATATATATGAATTCAAATTTATGAACAAAGATGATTTTTACTACAATATCCTCATAAACATAAATAATCCAACCATGTAATAGCTTATGCTCTAACCATAAATTGAATGTATGCTATTAATCTAAGATCAAAACCAAGGAGAAAATACCATACATACATAACACATTTGCATTAAGGGCATACTACTTAACTCATGGTGAGTTTCTGGTGATTAAGGTTGGTTGTCATTGATGTCAACCCTTGAAGTAAGACCCATAGCAAAAAGGTTTGGGTAATGGACCCAATAGTTTTTGATGTAAATATGACTCATTATTGTTTTTTCATGGTTGAGAAGAAGTAAATATGGATGAACTCCAAAGTGGTCCCCTTATGGTGAAAGCCCTCACGGGAAGACGCTTTGTGCAGTAAGAGAACCCATGCTTAATTGTGGAATAATGAGATGAAGGAAAGTGAATTTGTTAGGGAAAATATCCT
>ML788355.1:518745-536378 GCA_009831015.1 Picea engelmannii
TTCTGGTTGTAGCCAGAGAATTGGGGAGTTGGAGCTTCCCTCAGGTTGTAGCCTGAGAAACTAGGGGGTTGGATCCTCCTTCCAGTTGCAGCTGGAAAACAAAGGAAGTTGGTGCTTCTAATGAATGTAATTCTTCAAGACATATAAGAAAAAGCATTCTGTGGTTTTCTTCCGATTTGGGTTTCCACGTAAAACACTGGTGTACTGTGTATGTGTATGATTGTTAATTTGTTCATTGTTTATTTACTCTACAGTTATTGGATGATAATGCTTCATTGATATAACAGTTGGATTATATGGTTAAAAGGGATTAAATTGCTCTATTATTGATTCACNCTCAGTAATCCAACAATTTCAACTATTAATAATGGGGAAGCCTTAGAATTAAGTGAGTCTTTACTATAACATAGATCAATGTAATAGAAAATAAATGTAAAATTGAAATATAAAATAACAATAAAACAATTGTGCATGCCATAACATTTCAATAGTAAACTATATTGACATTAATTCCTAGGTGGAGGAAACCCCAACTTTAATGAAAGTACTGAAGATATCACTCTGTCACGTTAAATACCCCTTGGAGGAGTTGCATTCAGCATAAGAATATAAATGTCCCTAGAATCCATCATTGTTTTTCCTTCAATCCCAAAGATTAGAATTGAGAGGTTAAAATACAAAAAATAAGAAGACATTAAATAAATGTATTTTTCATCAATTATGATAAGTTGATAAGTCAATGAGGATATTTACCATGTGATTTTGAAGGTAAATACCTTATGACTTTTTTTTCCATGATAAATTTCACTCCACTATACTAAATCCATAGAATGGCCTTGTAAGATCTCACAAAAAACTCCCATCCATTCATACAATGCAGGCCAAACAACAATCCATCTCAATTGACTTGTTAAAAGGCATTAGCAATGAAAAATGGATTGTTGTCCCACCTGCATTGTATGCAACGTTACATGTATATGAAACTATCAGACCCTTTGGTTTCAAAAGATCACTGGTACTGCATTCATCATAGATTCGTATCAACATCTGGAACAACACTTTTGGTGTGAATGTTTTGCATGTTCCTCCCCCCTTGTAAGAAATAGGTGAATGTGTGTGTGTATGTCCCTTCGTTTTTTCATGAAAATGTCCTTGAAAACTGCTTGTTGTTCTTTGTTTAGCAATCTCCTAGTTCTCTAATATTCTTTGTTCTCAAGTAGAAATGGATGTTTTGTCACTTGAAACCCAAGATTCATACTTCTTTCCATATTAGATTGTTGAGGCCATTGAAGATTTACCTCTATTTCATAATGTTCACATCAAGGTCTAATTGTTTTAAGTTCAATACATTTATCATCATTGTTTGCAAGACTATCGATTTGTTCAAGTGCAGTTTCTAAATCACCCCATGTTGGGTTGATGTTGTATGTAAACTTAGATTGATTGGTTTGTATTGCATTCCGATAGAAAGCATATGCAGATTCCCATGTAGCGAAGCCATGTTTCAATGTGTCTTCCCTTTCTTCAAATGGAACGTATAGAAAAAGCTTCTCATGACAAAAGTTCTCATAGTCAATATGTTTATTGTATTTGACAAACCATATTATGTTCGATTTATTCCTTTTTCATATGCGTTGACCATTCTTCTTGTAATTAGATACAAAATTTGCAAGGCGGATATGCCTAAGACAAGATGGAAGCTCAATGTAGTAATCAATAATTGAGTGGCACGTCGCATCCTTCAAATTATCAGGTTCTTTTTTTAGTAGGAATCATGGCTTAATCATAAATGTACGTTCACTAGGAACATATGTGTTTATGAAAATACACACCCTTGAACTCGAATTCAATGGAAGGGAAAGAGCGATATGAAAAACTTGTTGAGATGAAATTTGTTGAAGATTAAGAAATGTATTTCCAAGTGTATGTATCATTTGCATGGCATCAATTCGACTTGTTTCATGTTGTCTCCAAATTTTCTTAAATGCACTTGTCATAGATTTGTCAAATTTTTCCATGCACCAGAAGAAATACAATGCCACAACATATGCATTGAGCACATATTGTGCATCTATATTTGCATTCCACAGATTTGGCATGTCTTGGAAACGTTATTGTTCCACATATGTGATGGTTTTCATTTTAGGAACATTGTTGGTTGCTTCAATGTAGATTTTAATAGTTGAATGTACTCATCTTCTATTATGCCTATGTGCATTAAAAATTCATCAAATCTCATCAAGTTTGCATAGTCTATTTTCTCTAGAAATATGAACAGATATTTTGATTTCTCAACAAGAACATCGTTGAGTAAAATAAGAGGTTCAATGTGTTAGGGACCTAACCTCCCTAACTCCTCGTGTAGGTATAATAACATATTTTCCATTTAATAAAAGCCAATATTAATAAGGTCTAGTAATAAGGAAGAATAAGTCAAATGTAAGAAGACCTAATATAAGCTTCTGCTTCTAAAAGATCTTCCTCTAGATTTTTCTTTTGGTAGATAGATTTAGTATATGTAGGAGTCGAGGGCATGAGAACTTTTGTCTGGAGAATTGTTGTAATAGATCTATTCTCTGTTGGAGGTTTCCCCCTCAAAGAGGCAAGTGAACATTGTTTCCTATCAATAAAGGTATTATTTTGGTGTTGTGGTTCCATATGATTTGTTCTTCCACTATTATTATATGCAATATTTCCGTTTTTTGTTTCTATTCGGTTATTATTCTTTGCAGTATTTATCTTTTTGATATTATAATAGATTTGATACCTAACAAGTTGTATCAAACAACTTTCCTTGGCATAAATTGTGGATAAATGTTTTTCAGGGTAGTGACATATTACGACGTCTTAAAGCTAAAGTGATAATTTGTTCAATGCATAAATCCATGATCAGGGAAGCATACACACAGAAACTACAATTGGTACTTAAGAACACATTGTTGGCTACCATTGTAACCCATGTTGGTACCCCTTTGAGTGCTAGCGCAAAAAACAAAACATGTATACATACTAGCCTAGATATCCTGAAGCCCTATCATCTATGTAGATAAATCAATCAACCACCTGACTGCTATAGTGACACCGAGAACACTCGGGAAGATACTCTCTAGTACCTGGTAAATTAGGTAGTACAACTAAGGGTACGGTCTAGCCTCCTTATTTGGTTCCCTGAGATATTGGGTTGAGTACTATTGTTCGACCTCACAAGTATATCAGAGAGATATAGCATGGAGAAAACCATTGTTTGTAGGAACCTTGAAAACCCTAACCCTTGGGATAGAAACAGAGCAGAACAGGAATAGAAAATATCTATTTCCATGCAACTTTCCCATCTGCAACCGGGTTGTGAAATTATTACATATTTCTTCCAGTTAAGAATTTGAGCATTTCGCCACTACATTATTATTCAATTTGGAGTATAAATCCAGAAGAGTAAAAAAAAAAAAAATTTGGGGCCTGTCTGTACCCTTATTTTACACCTATCCCATTGGACTCCTCTTTTTATTCTGATTGCAATAATACCTATCATTTTTCAACTTTTTTTTTTCTCAGTGGTCCCAATCCCCTTCCATCCCCCTTATTTTGGACCTACCCCATTGGATTCCCCTCTTCACTCTGATCATAGTGATATCCTTCACCCATAACCCCTTCTTTGTGTGGTCCTACCCGCCCCTTTCTGGTTCCCCCTTTCATCATTGCCCACATCTGTCGACAAGACCTTAAAGCCTTGCTCAATACCTTGTCATCTAATTTCTCAGAGACCCAAATGTCAAAATCGTTGCTAATATTACCACCATAAATGTCAAAATTCAGTCAAACATAGACACAAAAATGGAAACCCTGAAACAGTACCTCTCTACCCAGCTTGAATCCTTCGTTGCCCATATCTACACCAAGCTGAATATTATTGGATACCTTACCTCATCTAACCAACCTTTTCACCCTGAAGGTGATACTTCCTCCAATTCCTAGACTTTTCAGTCCCATCACTTTCAATGTGACCTACGCCTTCCTCGTGTGGATGTGAACAAGTTTGTTGGCTCAGATCCCACCAGCTGGGTAACTCAAATAGAACATTATTTCTATGTGTATGACATTACTAACTAGTTGGACAAACTCCAATATGGTGTTCTCCTTCTAGATCAACAATGTTGGAAATGGTGACAATGGAGAAAAAATGTCCACCAAGGATATGCGGCTTGGACAGAATTTGTTGCAGATATTTATGAACGCTTTGAAACTGACACCCACCATTTAGTTCGTTTGACAAAGTTGAAACAATCTGGCATAGTGGAAGACTTTATAGTTTCTTTTGAGTGCTTGGATTTCCGCACAGAGGGCATTTCTGATGGTTTTTTTTTAATGCTTTATCAGTGGCCTCAAGGATGAGATTTGTGCCCATGTCCTCATGGCTCTCCCCCAGAGTTGGGTGGAAGCTACTAAAAAAGCTAAGGAAGCACAACATGTTGTCTCTTCTCAAACCAGAAAACCCTCCCATATTCCCCACCCTAAACCAGTCACTCCCACCCTGCCTTCCACTCCATAGAAGATTGAGAAATTGACCCGAGAAAAAATGGTTGAATGCCAAATGAAGGGCATTTGTTATAATTGTGATGACAAATATTTTCCTGGGCACAAGTGTAAGGAACAAAATATTTTTATGGCCATCTCTGAGGATGTTTATGAAGAAGTGATTGAGACTCCTCCTATGGCTGAACCAACTGACCCCACTAACCTTACTCCACCCTCGAACCCCCCAAAAGTCAAACTGGTCATTTCCATGAATTGTCTCATTGGATTCTCTACTCCCCAAACCCTCAAGCTAATTGGTTAATTAATCATCAGAAGGTCATCATTCTCATTGACAGTGGCAACAACAATCATTTTATTCATCGTCGCATTGCCCAAGAAACTAATTTCTATATTAGTACAGTTAACAAATTTAAAATCATGATTTCCAATGGAGGTTCCATGAAATGTTGGGGGCGTTGTGAATATGTGTGTCTCCAAATTGGTAAGTACAACATGAAATCTCATATGTTTCCTATCAACATGGGTGTTTTTGACATTGTGTTAGGTTCCAAATGGTTAAGGAATCTTGGCCCCATCCTCATGGATTTTAAGGAATTAACCATGGATTCAACCAGGAGGACCAAAAGTATAATTTCCAAGGAATCATAGTAGGTTCCCTTCAGATCATCAGTTCCCATTGCATGGAAAAACTCCTCAAAAAAGGTCATTCCGACATTATTGCACAACTCCATTCCATTCAAACCACAAAGACACCCTCCTTGCATTGTGACCTGCCATCCATCCTCTCCAAACATCAAGCTATTTTTACCACTTCCAAGGACTTCCCCCTTCCCATGGTGTTCATGATCATTCCATTCCCCTCGTTCTTGACATCCTTCCTCCCAATGTTCGTCCCTATCATCATCCCTTTTCCTAGAAAAATGAAATTGAGAAAATTGTTCAAGAATTTCTTACCGGGGGTGTTATATGTCCTATTACTAGCACGTATTATTCTCCTGTGGTCATGGTGCTTAAGAAATAATTATCTTGGCGCATGTGTCGTGAGTTTTTCGCCCTCAAAAAACTCACCATCAAATACAAATTTCCCATTCCTTTCATTGATGATATCTTGGATGAATTAAGTGGTGCCCAGTACTTTACTAAACTTGAACTTCATTCTAGTTACCACCAGATACGTATGAAAGAGGTAGACAATCCTAAGACTTCATTTCAAAATCATGAGGGCCACTATGAGTTCTTGGTCATGCCCTTTGGCTTGTGTAATCGTCCATCCACTTTCCAAAGCCTCATGAATCATATCTTTTGTCCATTTATCCATCATTTTGTCTTAGTTTTATTTTATGATATCATCATATATAGTAAAACATGGACAACCCATCTTGCTCATGTGGATCGAGTTCTTCATCTATTCTCTCAGCACCAACATTTCCTCAAACAATTTAAATTTACTTTTGGAGCCTCGAAAGTGGAGTACTTGGGTCATATTGTTGGCAAGGATGGTATCAGGGTGGATCCTAAGAAAATTGAAGCTATGTAGGATTGGCCTCACCCCAAGACTCTCAAAATATTGTGTGGTTTTCTATGTTTAACAGGCTATTATCGCAAGTTTGTTAAGAATTATGTAATATTTGTGATGCCTCTCACTTCTCTCCTTAAAAATAATGCTTTCACTTGGACTCCAACGACTGATCATTCCTTCCAAGCCTTGAAGGAGGCTATGTGCACCATTCATGTCCAAAACCTTCCAGACTTCACAAAGACCTTTGTCTTGGAATGTGATGCTTCAGGGAAAGGAGTTAGTGCAGTCCTTATGCAAGATGGCCAGCCTTTGGTGTTTACCAGCAAGCAACTATCAGAGCAACATTTAGGCCAATCAATCTATGAAAAGGAAATGTTGGCTATTTTGCATGCAATGGATCTCTGGTGCCCTTATCTATTGGGGAAACGCTTCCAAATTAAGGCAGATCATAAAAGCCTCAAGTATTTACTAGAGCAATGTCTTTCATCCTTGAAGCAACAAAAATGGGTGACTAAGCTATTTGGATATGATTATTAGATCATTTACAAGAAAGGAAAAGACAATGTGGTTATTGATGCTCTTTCAAGAAAATGAAGATGAAGGGTCCCACTTTTCCCTCTCCTTCATTGTACCATATTGGATCCAAGTTATTGGGAATGTGTTATATTATTTGCATGAGTAGTAGTGTCACTTATTTCTTCCTTGGAAAACGTGTCACATTTTTTTGCCTCAGAAAATGTGTCACATATTTCTACCTCGGAAAATGTGTCACATATTTTGGTGGTTTCTTGGCACATGGTTGATTTACCAATGGTTTTCTATTTCCAGTTAAGGAATTAGGGTTGTTGAATAATCTAGGTCATTGGTTTAGGTTTTTGGATGTCACTGGCTCCTATATGTATATTGTATTGTAAACAATGTAACACAATGAAAATATGGAATATGTTGGTTTTCCCGGTTTGGGTTTCCAGGGGAAAAATATCCATGTAATGTTTTTGTTTTCCATAGTATCTTTTCTGTTCATTTACTAAATATCTGTTTGCATTAAATATTGTACGAGGTTAAAATCTACACAAATTGTTCACCAGGAATGGTTGCAAGATCCCAAAATTTCACGTTTGATCTAACAATTGCAATACAATTCTCTAGTTTCCTAGGATACTCTTGGCACAATGATGAGCTTAGCTACAAAGTTCATTTGTATTTAAGTAAACACTCATAACTTAAATCCACGGTTCTTTCTGAGCTTCATGTGACACCCACAACTGAGCACTCAAGGTTTACAAAAACCTATGACATGTTCAAACATTCTTTTTTGGGGGATGGTATGAAATAGGATGTTTGCACCTTTGTGGCGGAATGTGATGTATGTCAACACCAAAAGGGAGAAAATATCAAAGCTCCCATCACACTACAATCGCTTCCAATTCCACCCGCTATTTAGAGCGATATCTCTATGGAGTTCATTGTTGGCTTACATAAATCGGGCAATAAGTCAGTCATCATGGTGGTAGTTGATCGTATTTACAAATATGCTCATTTATGTGCTCTTCAACATCCATTTACTGCTTCCACCGTGGCTCAAATTTTCATGGATCATATCTTCAAGCTTCACGGCATGCCTCATTCTATTATTTATGATCGAGATCCCACTTTCACCACCAATTTCTTGAAATAATTGTTCAGGCTATAGGGAACCTAATTGCATCTCAGCACAACCTATCATCCTCATACTGATGGCCAAATTGAAGATGTGAACAAGTGTTTGGAAACATATTTGAGGTATTTTTCATCTGAGAGGAAAAATCAGTGAGCTCAATGGAAACCATTAGTTGAATGGTGGTACAACACATCTTACCATACAACTACTCGCATGAATCCTTCTCAAGCTATATATGGACACAAACCACCTTTAGTTATCTCATACATGCTAGGTGACTCAAAGGTTCAGGTGATTGACCAAACAATTACAACTCGAGAGGCCATTCTTCGTTCCCTCAAAGAGAATTTGGCAATGGCTTATAATTTCATGAAGCAACAAGAAAATTAAGGTCTTTTAGAACATAAATTTGTTGAAGGAGACCACGTGTTTCTTTGATTGCAACCTTATAAGCATAATTCAGTCAAGGATGAACATTGTTAGAAACTTGCACCTAAAGTTTATGGTCCTTATAGAGTTCTCAAGCATGTGGGACTTCTCACCTATCGGTTATATTTGTCAATTCATTCTAAGCTCCATCATGTTTTTCATGTCTTATGATTAAAGAAGGTGATTGGAACTAAGTTCTAAAATCAAACCAGTCTCCCTAAGTCGGATGAAGAAGGCTCCATCTGGTTGCAACCAAAAGTATTCTTGGACCAACGTGAGCATCTTAGTTGTCACCACACCATCAAGGAAGTGTTAGTAGAGTGGAAAGATACAATTCCAGTAGATGCCACCTGGGAGCCAACTACCATTCTAAAACAATCTCCTCATCTAAAGCCTTGAGGATAGGACTATTTTTAAGGGGTAGGGAATGTTAGTAACCTAACCTCCCTAACCCCTCATGTAGGTAGAATAATATATTTTCCATGTAATAAAGGCCAATATTAATAATGCCCAGTAATAAGGAAGAATAAGTAAAATGTAAGAAGACCTAATAGAAGCCTCCACTTCTAGAAGATCTTCCTCTAGATTTTTCTTATGGTAGATAGATTTAGTACAAATAGTTGTCGAGGACATGATAAGTTTTTTCTGGAGAATTATTATAATAGAGCTCTGCTTTGTCGGAGGTTTCCCCCTCGAAGAGGCAAGTGAACATTGTTTCCTATCAACAAAAGTATTATTTTGGTGTTGTGGTTCCATATGATTCGTTGTTCTATTGTTATTCTCTGCAATATTTTTGTTTATGTTTCTATTCTGCTGTTATTCTCTACATTATTTCTCTTTCTGCTATTATAATATATCTGGTACCTAACATAATGACCTTCGTGGTTCTCATTAGTGGCATAAGAAAATTGTATCTATAGTAAGAGTTTTTTTTTTTTTTTACAACTCTTTGCATGGTAGTGCCTATGAACTTTGGCTAGTTCTAGATCTAAATGATCTGTGTCACAAACAATGTATTGGTCCAAAAAAATTTCTATTTGCATGTTACTTTCCTTTCTGTATATTGGAGCATTTTCTATCAAGAGGAGTCCATGTTCATGTTCACTTCCCCCGTTCCGGAACTCTGTGATAAATTAATGGTCTGGAAATTTTCCGTATAACGTGTCATCATGACATATCATTTGATTCAAGGTTGTCATTTTGTGTCTACAGTAGTGTGTACATGTCACTGGGTATTTCCTTATGTGGTAGTCAACATCAGTGATTTTCAATGTATCTGTTTTCTTTCTATTTTTCCTGTTTTTATCTAACTTGTTTAGTGTACTCACTAATGGAGTCCACTGACGTTCTGCACTTGTAAATGTGACAAAAAAGATTGAGGGACCCAATTGTCGGATCATTGAAAATAATGTCTTCTTGATTTGTTGCAAATGATCGGGAGAGATCCCAATGTTTTTTAAATCTATGTATCCAATATCATATTTCAATAGTTTTTCTAAGTTTTCTTTGTATTTGACATCTTTTACTAATATCTTCCTTCCATGCAACTGAGATTTTCTTATTTGCACCCAGAAGCAAGAAAACACCTTCGCAATTAGTATTCGTATAGTCTTGAAAAAATTATTTTTTATGTGACATGAGAAATCACCACTTTCTTCTAACAATTCCCATTTCACTATTTTTTTATATCTAAAACCTTTTGTAATGTCATCATCACGTGGGTCTCCATAGAAAAGTGTCTGAAAATTCATTTCCTCTGCATATTTGTCCTTGAAAATTCCAAGCAGACGTTGGCCTTCAGCAGGTGCCAAATCCACAATCTTGTCATGTAAGTCATGGATTCGTTGTGATTCAACCAGTCCATGAATCAAAGTCTCGGTCGAGTTTTCATTGTTTGATTCATCATCTAAATCAATTTTAGTATTAGTATGAAGATTTTGTGTCGAACTGGCATTTTCTTCTTTAAGAACATGATTCCAATCCTCATTTATACATATGTTTTTGGCCATATACAAGTCTCTGGAGGTTACATGACAATATTGACACACACTCTACCTGTCTGTTATGCATTCTTGTATTGAAAACATCGTTTCAAGGCAGCAACTATTGTCAATTTTTCATTCATGGATTGTGGAAATGCCTTTTGCACAACATCCATATGGACAGGTACATTGATAATTGATCATGTTAAGCCAATTTGAGACTTCTTAGAACCCCATGGTCTAATATGTGCAAATGCAATTTGCAATGACACAATTCTTTCTTCAAGCTCTGAAAGTGAACTTACTTCTGCTAATGTTTTGTTACGTCTTATTTGGTCTGGTGTTGGAAATTGTGGCATTTTTCCATTTTGAAGTGACCTCTTGCATGAAATGCATATTTACAAATACGTTCATTTATGTGTTCTTCAACATCCATTTACCACTTCCACCGTGACTAAGCTTTTCATGGATCATATCTTCAAGATTCACAACATGCCTCATTCTATTATTTATGATCGAGATCCCACTTTCACCACCAATTTCTTGAAATAATTGTTCAGGCTATAGGGAACCTAATTGCATCTCAGCACAGCCTATCATCCTCATACTGATGGCCAAAGTGAAGATGTCAACAAGTGTTTGGAAACATATTTGAGGTATTTTTCATCTGAGAGGAAACATCAGTGGGCTCAATGGTAACCACTAGATGAATGGTGGTACAACACATCTTACCATACAACTACTCGCATGAATCCTTCTCAAGCTATATATGGACACAATCCACCTTTAGTTATCTCATACATGCTAGGTGACTCAAAGGTTCAGGTGATTGACCAAACAATTACAGCTCGAGAGGCCATTCTTCATTCCCTCAAAGAGAATTTGGCAATGGCTTATAATTGCATGAAGCAATAAGAAAATTAAGGTCTTTTAGAACATCAATTTGTTGAAGTGGACCACGTGTTTCTTTGATTGCAACCTTATAAGAATAATTCACTCAAGGATGAACATTGTTAGAAACTTGCACCTAAAGTTTATGGTCCTTATAGAGTTCTCAAGAGTGTGGAACTTCTCACCTACCGGTTATATTTGCCAATTCATTCTAAGATACATCATGTTTTTCATGTCTTATGCTTAAAGAAGGTGATTAGAACTAAGTTCTAAACTCAAACCAGTCTCCCTGAGTTGGATGAAGAAGGCTCCATATGGTTGCAGCCACAAGTAGTCTTGGACCAATGTGAGCATCTTCGTTGTCACCACACCATCAAGGAAGTGTTAGTAGAGTGGAAAGATACAATTCCAGTAGATGCCACCTGGGAGCCAGCTACCATTCTAAAACAATCTCCTCATCTGAAGCCTTGAGGATAAGACTATTTTTAAGGGATAGGGAATGTTAGTAACCTAACCTCCCTAACCCCTCATGTAGGTAGAATAATATATTTTCCATGTAATAAAGGCCAATATTAATAATGCCTAGTAATAAGGAAGAATAAGTAAAATGTAAGAAGACCTAATAGAAGCCTCCACTTCTAGAAGATCCTCCTCTAGATTTTTCTTATGGTAGATAGATTTAGTATAAATAGGAGTTGAGGACATGATAATTTTTTTCTAGAGAATTATTATAATAGAGCTCTGCTTTGTTGGAGGTTTCCCCCTCGAAGAGGCAAGTGAACATTGTTTCCTATCAACAAATGTATTATTTTGGTGTTGTGGTTCCATATGATTCATTGTTCTATTGTTATTCTCTGCAATATTTTCGTTTATGTTTCTATTTCGTTGTTATTCTCTGCATTATTTCTCTTTCTTCTATTATAATATATCTGGTACCTAACAAAATGACCTTCGTGGTTCTCATTGGTGGCATAAGAAAATTGTATCTACAGTAAGAGTTTTTTTTTTTTACAACTCTTTGCATGGTAGTGCCTATGAACTTTGGCTAGTTCTGGATATAAATGATCTGTGTCACAAACAATGTATTGGTCCAAACAAATTTCTATTTGCATGTTACTGTCCTTTCTGTATATTTGAGCATTTTCTATCAAGAGGAGTCCATGTTCATGTTCACTTCCCATGTTCTGGAACTCTGTGATAAATTAATGGTCTGAAAATTTTCCGTAGAATGTGTCATCATGACATATCATTTGATTCAAGGTGTTCATTTTGTGTCTATAGTAGCGTGTACATTTCACTGGGTATTTCCTTATGTGGTAGTCAACATCAGTGATTTTCAATGTATCTGTTTTCTTTCTATTTTTCTTGTTTCTATCTAACTTGTTTAGTGTACTCACTAATGGAGTCCACCGACATTCTGCACTTGTAAATGTGACAAAAAACGTTGAGGGACCCAATTGTCAGATCATTGAAAATAATGTCTTCTTGATTTGTCGCAAATGATCCGGAGAGATCCCAATGTTTTTTAAATCTATGTATCCAATATCATATTTCAACAGTTTTTCTAAGTTTTCTTTGTATTTGACATATTTTGTTAATATCTTCCTTCCACACAACTGAGCTTTTCTTATTTGCACCTAGAAGCAAGAAAACACCTTCACAATTAGTATTCGCATTGTCTTGAAAAAAATATTTTTTATGTGACATGAGAAATTACCACTTTCTTCTAACAATTCCCATTTCACTATTTTTTGATAGCTAAAACCTTTTGTAATGTCATCATCACGTGGGTCTGCATAGAAAAGTGTCCGAAAATTCATTTCCTCTACATATTTGTCCTTGAAAATTCCAAGCGGACGTTGGCCTTCGGCAGGTGCCAGATCCACACTCTTGTCATGTAAGTCATGGATCCGTTGTGATTCAACCAGTCCATGAATCAAAGTCTCGGTTGGGTTTTCATTGTTTGATTCATCATCTAAATCAATTTTAGTATTAGTATGAAGATTTTGCGTCGAACTGGCATTTTCATCTTGAAGAACATGATTCCAATCCTCGTTTATACATATGTTTTCGTCCATATACATGTCTCTGGAGGTTACATGACAATATTGACACACACTCTACCTATCTGGTATGCATTCTTGTATTGAAAACATCGTTTCAAGGCAACAACTATTGTCAGTTTTTCGTTCATGGATTGTGGCAATGCCTTTTGCACAACATCCATATGGACAGGTACATTGATAATTGATCATGTTAAGCCAATTTGAGACTTCTTAGAACCCCATTGTCTAATATGTGGAAATGCAATTTGCAATGACACAAGTCTTTCTTCAAGCTATGAAATTGAACTTACTTCTGCTAATGGTTTGTTACGTCTTATTTGGTCTGGTGTTGGAAATTGCAGCATTTTTCCATTTTGAAGTGACCTCTTGCATGAAATGCATATTTTTCTACCGATGAACATTTTCTCATTCAGTGTCAAGTCCATATACATTGTCTCCAAGTCCTCGGTAAAACATTTAGTGTTCCTTTAAAAATGTAGCTCTTCACAAATTGCACAAGTCACCCTAGGTGTGTCTTTAATTGTTTCCATATAAATTTCCTTTGCATTTTTCTTTTATACATGAAAATGGCCAACATGTATCTGTTTTTGTTTCTTGACTTTGGAAAACATTTTCTTTGATCTATGGATCCATATGTTTGGACACCTATGTACTTGTTAGCCTACATTGGAAATGAGATTGTTTTTTTTTTCTTTAACGTATGTTCTTTTTCAGTTGATGGTAACTGAATTTATGCACATGGGATGGAAATGGATATGCTCGATGAAACTGGTTCTCCAGGATGGAACCAATATTTTTTCTAAGCATGATATCTACACATTGTGGGTGACGTGTACTTTCCTGGCCTTCTGCATTGGCCATGTGTTTATTGTCTTCCGCAAAGAACATGCTAGTGCAATTGTGTTTTTCATGTATGATTTTTTTTTCAGGTCATGGTATCCAAGTCTAGGCTTATTAGCAATGTTTTCAAATCATTGAAGATGAGATACCTTGAAGGCATCATCATTTCTTGTTGACATTGTTGTTCTTGTATAATCCCTATTAAATGGATCACGATATTGTTTGACTACATCGACAGGAAGCACAATGTGATTGTTATTACATATTGGATTAATTGTTCATGTAATGCTACTACAGTTGTCTGCATCCACCATGTCCACATTCATTGCAACCTGTCTACAATGCAAAGTGCATCCTTCGTTGCAATTTTGTGTGGCCAATGGTTCATAGTGAATGTGTGATGTATCTATTTCAAATTGCATAATATTAATTGTTTTATTAGAGTTTGAATCAACATAGTATCACTCCACAATGCTACCTACAAAAGACGACCAGACCTATGTATTTACTTCAAATATGATTGACATCCAGTGTAAAAAAAAATGTTCCACCCTCTATATTGCCTTTTTCATATGGAAATAACGTGTCTATTAGATACGTTTTCCAATCCCCACCTGCTCGCACATTTTGTATAACACCAGGTGTCAGATGTTGATGTAAACAACAAAAGGCATTATGATTTCCACATATAGGTGCATTTCCAAATGACTAGAAAATGTACAGTCTCAGGGACTGCACATAGAAATATGTTGCAACCAAGTAAGAAAGTGCATTGAACAGACTCTCGCTACAACTATTTGTACTAGTTTTTTCCCTTTCCAATCCACGACTATGCATTTTCTTCATTTGACGTTTCCAATGGAACTCAAGGTCCTTACACATGAGGGACAAGTAGGTATAATATCTTCCAAATTTTCATATGGAATATATTTTATACAACAATGGTTCATAATGACCAGCAAGAGGATTATTGTCATGAAACAAGATGCAATACAGATCTCTACCTGCATTTTCATTGAATATAAAGTACCTTCTCTTCCTTTTTACTAACCAAACTGCGATAGATATATTTATCTAGTTGGCTAGCCAACATATGAAAAACATATCACCCTATAGCCCTCTTTCATTTTCAGGTTGGTTCATAGATGCATATAACCACATATTTGAAAGATACGCACCAACATCATGAATGCCATGCAACTGATACAAGAATTCAAATGCCAATTCATACTCAAATTACTCTAAGGCATCAACATTGCCATTGTGCAAGCACAAGAGGAAATGATCCACCACTCCATGGTGAAACTCAACTGAAGAATAATGAAAATGCAACATAACTTGAAATGCATCAAACATACAGTCACCTGCAGTGTATGAAAATGCAGACAATCTGAAAAGACTATTGTTACTTAACACTTCATCAATGTTGGTATCTACATTTGACCCTTTGTTCATTTGATATTTCTAGACATCTATTATTTCTCTCATTTTTTAATTTGTGTGGAACAAGTTTATTTCCCAACAATGCCTAGCTAATTATGCAAACAGAAATAAAAAGAGAACAATGTCGATACCAAAATGCACACCGGATTTCTTTTCCTTTATTGACTACTTTTGCTTCGGCATTCTCAACTTCAACATTTCATATTTGAAGTAATTATCCCTAAACACAAAATTAGTAATGGGTATGTAACTACATCAGACAAACAACACAAAATAAACAATATTACAATCGAATTTCTTCTCAAATCGAAAGATTGAACACTAAAGACAAAAACGTATATGGACCTATCCCCAATACATGGGGAAAAGGTGATTCTATCAAGCCCGATGGCTCCTGTGCCAACACTTCGGTGGAACAGGGTTCCAACCCTTAGTTCCCTTTCTTCATCGTCTACAAGTGCAAGCAGGAAACACAATGAAAAATGCTAACAACTAGAAGACATTGAAACCCAAGGTTCCCCAATTTTAATTGGAACTTGTGACCCTGAAAGTAAAGAAACAAATGTCTTAAATAATGTACCAGGGAATATTTTGTGTCTCTATGCCAGCCACCAAGACTGCTACTCGAAAATTTCTTAACCCTAGGTTAAAGAAGAATTGAATTGACACTTCAAAAACATGGAGGTCAACGACAGCTTAACAATCATTGTTGCAACAAGCCCATTACACCTGCTCGTCTCGCACCAAAGATGAAGACTCTGACAACCAATAAATTTTGAACCAGAGGTCGCTTATAGACATCAGGTTGGTCATTTGAAAGTTGCCGACAAGAAAAAGACAAGAACACTAACTATGAATATAATTTAGGCCAAAAAGAAGGATGACACTATGCGAACTTACATGAATAAATTTCTACAAAATTGTCATTCATGGCACTTTCAGAATATATTTCATATATATATATATATATATATATATCATGAAACAAAAATGTAAAATTGCATCTAACCTCTTCCTCATGTTCTTGTGTTTGCATCAGTTGTAGTTATCCTTTTTAAATGCGATTACCTGATCACAGATCAAACAAATTGATTATGAATCACAGATTGAACAACACCCACTAATGTTCACGTCATCCACAAGGCCTGCAGTGCCCACAATGAGAACAAAATGTTCCTTATGGCACTACCTTAACTTTGCACAAATCCAACATTACACACATCTATAGAATTTTCACTACAACCTATTTGAAGGACAAATTCATAATTTGTGGTCTTAATTATGCTACATATGTACAATAAATATGTCATTACTCATCTAACGCAACAACAAATACATTCATGAACAAACAATTAATAAATATTAAATGCAATACAACACCCAACTACCTACGCCCCCACTCGATTTCACGATCCAATTACACCGGTCTATCGACCCCCCACCACATTGTTTATGTATTTGCAATGTTTCCCCACATACCGACATCCTATATATTCACCTAATGTTCTCCTACGCCAATGCATTGTTCATACCACAAAATTTGTTCTACAATAAATCTTAAGTAGAGATGTTAATGCACACTGCCACCACCTCTGAAATAAGGAGTGAAAGTTGAAAGCCAATCATATCACATGAAAACACGATTTTTTTTATTATTATTAATTTTTTTTACTATGAACAATTTACTATATTAGACTTTGCAAAAATAAAATTTAAAGTCACTGTAGAAACTAATATCCATTCAACTCAAAATCGAATGTTATAGTCCCTCCAGCCGGGACTAATAATAATCCATCGTTATCTATATAAATGGAAAAATGGTAAACATCTTCAATACTATTAGAATATAAGCATTAAAATACTACAATCTCTTCATCAAGATGATACTGTCGTGCCACATTGAATATCTCAAATATATCTATCTATGTTTATTTACTACAAATTATTATTAAAAAAAATATAAACAATCATATTTTTAATTTTTAAGTTGTTAATAAAATTAAATATCAAAAATATATTTTAAAAATTAATATAAATCAAAATTATATATTTAAATTTTAAATAATTTAATTAAGAATTAAGAAAAAAAATCAATAACATTATAATTTTCAAATAAGTTAATAGTAACTTTTAATAATCCATAACAATAGTCTCCCCAAAGATTAGTAAAAAAATTATATGTTTTGGCTGACTACAAATTAAATCAATTAAAATATTACAAACATTCATGTTAATGAGAAAAAATATCAAATTCATATTTGGATAAATTA
>ML788355.1:536500-558078 GCA_009831015.1 Picea engelmannii
TATATATATATATATATATATATATATATATATATATATATATATATATATATATATATATATATATAAAATTATATTTTTAAATTTTATGAAATGTTTTTTCTAGCGGGAATCTGGTGATATTAATTTACACGAATCACTATTTTGTGTTGTTCAAAATCCATTTTTGAATGCAGATATGGATTCAGCGTGTTGAAAAACCCTTGCGGGACTCAGATTATACATAAATGATCACTAAAATCTACGTATCTAATAATTTCTCACCGGATTTCATACAAATGTCCCCCAAAAAAATCATCATTTCGTAAAACATTTAGCCTACCAATTTATGAATATGATGTGATTATGATCCCTCCTGACATCTCACCTTCTATATAATATATCAATGTAAGGGGATTGTGATCCCTAGCATCCTTTCCCTTCTGACATACTTTTAAGTTATATTTTCTCACTCTTTATCTCTTTTTTTTTTAAACAAGAAAATCTAAACCACCTTATCATCCATACAATCCTTAGTCTTCTTAAACATTGGAAACCCTTAGAAGTTTCAATTCATGCAAGCGCGAAATAATATTATTTCAAGTTTCTCACTCTCCTCCTTCTATCATCGAGTTCTTTTTTGAATGGATGATGATAAGCGGGAAACTTTTTTGAATGAAGTCGAACTAGTGGTAATGGTTCTTTGGGACCAAGTCTGTTAATGGCGCGACTTGTGTTGGAGGTACTTAACTGTTTCTAGTAGTTTCTTCTAAGGAGCTATTGTGCAGATCATTTTTCCCCATGTCTCTGCTTTTCTTTGGAGACATGTGGCCTAGCCCTTCCTTGAGGCTTACTCGAATGTGACTTCATCTACTTGCCTTAGAGTAGTTTAATTTTACATTATTTTGTTTTTTTTGGTTTATTGTTTGAGAACCAAGGCCCGCATCTGCACCTAACTTCTTCCACGTTTCTATTCTTGGTAACTAGACCAACTGTCTATCTTCTTAGTGGAGTCTAGGTGTCTTATTTTCTAACGAGGGCATGTCTTTTGCCTCTTGAATATATTGTTAGTGCATTTATGGGCTCTTCGGATAAGGAATGTTGACAGGTGACAGGTCTTAATTCCTTTGAGCTCTCTAAAGGAAGATTTATTGTTGCACCTTCGCCACCTTTTCTCAGTCTTTCGCCTTCTACTATTCGTGTTAGCTTATCATGTGACTCTTGGACTTTACCCATATTTCCTTGTCCTGTTTATAAACGGCCCTGGCTATACTGTGGATCCTGCCACCTTTGTTGGACCTGGTTTTACTCCAAAGAGTGGTGAGAATCTGTCGAGAGATCAACATAAGGTTTGTATTTAGTCTTCCCCTTCTGGCTTTAAGCGTAAACTATGGAAGGCTAATAAAGATGCAAAGAAGTTACTACTGGGTTCAGACGTGGGATTAGAAGAAACTTGTTGGATGGCACTTTGTGGTTTAGTCGGACGAGTATCGTACCATTACCTGGCACAGGAACCTCTCCAGGCTTGGATGGAGAAATATCGAGCTCCTATTTTATATTACTTGTCAGATGTTATGTATCTTGCAAAGGGTTGGTTGGGGTTTATTTACCGAACTCCTGAGGACACTACCCTTTTAATGGATTCTTGCTGGGTTTTTGGAGGCAGTGGCATTATGCTTAAGAGGTGGCGGGTTTCTTTTGATCCCGCTACCGATTATTTCCCACAGAGGCACCTCTAGGTACTCTTTCCTGGTTTACCTTTTCACCTATGGAATGAAGGATCTCTCAAATCCATCAACGACTCATTGGGTGCTTTCATTACAGTAGACCACCAGTCTCTAAGGGCCCCGATAAGGAAGGTTGGTAAAATTATAGTGGTGATTGAAATTCATGGCGGTTTACTAGAGGTTATTGAGGTTGAATGGCGTGGTCATAGGTTACTTCAACGACTAGACTATATGGGAATTCCTTTCCATTGTAGTCTATGTCATTGTACGGGACACCTTCATCGGGACTGTAAGGGGCCAATAATTGCTGAGGATATGGATGATTTTCAAAGTATTTGGAACGTGCCGGACTGTTCCCCTGCTGTGGACATTTTTGGTTCTGGTGATCTGCATTATCCGTCAGAAATGGACAACGAGATTGAGCCTTTGGATACACTTTCAGGTAATATTAAAACCTCTTGCTCCACTCTTTATGGTTCATTAACTTTTTGGGAGCGAGATGCTTTGGGTTCTTCGTGCTGGCTTAAGTATACGACTACCAAGGAACCTTTACCTAGTGTGTTCGATAAGTCCTTATTGGCTTCGTTGACAAAAGAGTGTGTTATCCACAGTCTTTTGATAAAATGAGAAGCAAGAAATGCAGAGAAAAGAACAGAGAAGAAAATTGTATTCAGTATATTAGAAAATGTAAGGAGAAAAGTATATGAAAAGTATACATGAAGATATCTACAGAAAAAGGGAAAATAGTTGAGCTAAATAGGCTCAAGCAAATCAAGAAATGAAAGTACAGCTGACCAGGACAGCTGGCAGTGTACAGTTAGCCTGTTGAGATTACATTAAATATTTAACACTCCCTCTTAAACTCAACAGTTACAAACATCAGCATTGATTATGCCCAAGTGTTGTCTCTGAAAATCAAAAACAGATTTTCCCAGTGGCTTTGTCAAGATGTCTATGAGCTAATCTCGAGAACCACAGAATTGAAGTGTAATATCACCATTATTGACTAGCTCGTGGATGAAGTGAAAGCGAGTGTCAATGTGTTTGCTTTTCTTGTGAAACACATGATTTTTGGATACAACAATTGTTGAGGTATTGTCATAGAAGATGGGAGTTGGATCATTTTCTGTATGTGACATATCCTTCAATATTCTTCTCAGCCACACAGCTTGACAAGAAGCTGAGGTAGCAGCGACATACTCTGCCTCTGCAGAAGATATTGATACAATTGGATGCTTCTTTGATGCCCATGAAATCAGGTTCATGCCCAGGTGAAAAGCATGTCCTAAGGTGCTTTTCCTGTCATCTAGGTTGCCTGCAAAATCACTGTCTATGTAACCAGAGAGTTGATTACTATCAAATTTAGTGTACCATAAGCCAAAATTGAGAGTTCCTGCAACATATCTCAGAATCTGTTTCACCATCTTCTAGTGAGAATCTTTGGGGGATTCCATGTATCTAGAAACAAGGTTGGTTGCATACATAATGTCAGACCTAGTTGTTGTAAGATACAACAAACTGCCTACTAAACTTTTGTATAGGGTAGGGTCCATTGTAGGGCCTTCATCTTTCTTGCTCAATTTTGTGCCTAAGGGTATAGGGGTTTCTGTTGGATTGCATTCTTCCATGAAGAATCTTTTGATGATGTCTGCTGCATATTTTTTCTGGCTGACAAAAATTCCTTTGGTTGATTGATCAACCTCAATCCCCAAAAAATATTTCATTATGCCAAGATCTGTCATCTCAAACTTAGATTGCATGGCATGTTTAAAACTGGTTAACTCAAGATTTCTAGTATATATCATGTCATCAACATATAAACATACAATAAAAATTTTACCATGCTGATTTGTTTTGGTGTAAAGAGTTGGCTCATTTTGGCTTCTGTTGAAACCACTTTTGATCAAATAAGTATCCATTCTGCTATACCAAGCTCTTGGAGCTTTCTTTAATCCATACAAAGCTTTCTTCAACTGATATACTTTGGCTGGCTTCTCATGGTCTTCAAATCCAGGTGGCTGATCGACATAAACTTCTTCTTCTAAGAAACCATTCAGGAATGTTGACTTGACATCCATCTGGAATACTTGTCATTTGTGTTGGGCTGTTATGGCCAATAGAGTTCTTACAGTGTCTAATCTTGCTACTGGAGCAAAAGTTTCACAATAATCAGTACCTGGCTGTTGTGAGAATCCTTTGGCAACAATTCTTACCTTGTGTTTTTCAATCTGGCCTTTTTCATTGAGTTTAGTTTTGTACACCCACTTGACACCAATGCTCTTCTTGTGTCTGGGAAAATCAACAAGATCCCATGTCTTTTTCTTCTCAATGGATTCAATCTCTTGGTTCATGGCTTGAACCCAATGTGGATCCTTAGCTGCTTCTTTAAAATATGTAGGTTGACATGACATTAAGGCAAAAAGTTTGTGTAGTTCAATGTCATCCAACTGCTAATGAATTTCTCTCAAACTTCGAGTTCTATATTTTGAGGTTCAAAGAATGAGTCTCTGCTTGAAGTTGAGTTATTTTGAGAGTTTTCAGGTTGTCCTTGTACCTGCAATCTTGGAAGAGCAGGTTGAGGTATTGGTTTTCCTGAATTTTCTGCGTTTTCAGAACTTGGCAGCAATGGATTTTGACTGTCCATTTGATGATTTTTAGATTCATTCCAGAGTTGATTTTCCAGAAATTTTACATCTCTGCTCAGAATTAGAGATTGGATTGTAAAGTCTGTAAGCTTTAGATGTTTCACTGTATCCAGTAAAGATACATTTCTCACTTCTACCATTCAGTTTCTTCCTTAATTTGGAAGGTATGTGAGCATATGCTATGCATCCAAATGTCCTCAGATGCGCAACATTTATCTTTGTCCCACTCCATTATTCTTGAGGGACTTTCATCTTTAGACTTGTGGTTGGAGATCTATTCAAGAGATAAACTGAGCATGCTACTTCTTTAGCCCAAAAAATATTTGACAAAAAAATCTCTTTGAGAAGTGTTCTTACCATGTTCATTATTGTCTGATTTTTCCTTTCAGCCACTCCATTCTATTGTGGAGTATACCTGGTTGTTGTTTGCATGATAATGCCTTGTGATTTGCAGAAATTTGCAAATGCATTGGAGTTGTATTCTCCTCCTCCATCGAACCTGAGAGCTTTTATATATTTGCCACTCTGTTTTTCAGCTTCTGCTTTGAATTCCGTGAATTTTGCAAAAGTTTCAGACTTGGGTCTGAGAAAATAGATCCAGATTTTCTTGCTAAAGTCATCAATAAACGTTAGAAAGTAAAATCTACCACCTATTGACTCTGTTTGCATTGGTCCACATAGGTCAGTGTGAACAAGTTCGAGATGTTGTTTGGCTTGATTGGAGAACTGTGGAAAACTAGTTCTCTTATGTTTTCCAAGTATGCAAGACTCACATGGGGAAATTTGCTCTTTGAAGATAGGAAGACCTTTGACCATGGAGTGCTTCTGAAGAAGACTTAGACTCTGAAAGGGAAGATGTCCAAATCTTGTATGCCAAACCATAGTTTCATTGGGGGTGGATGCACTTTGTGCATATGTTTGGTTCAGATTTGCAGTTCTGAGTGTAAGGGGAAACATCCTATTCTGAGTCATGTGGATTTCAGAAATCAATTTTTTGTTGGGGGTTTTATCATAGATCCTGCAAGATGCTCCCTCAAAGAGTACCTTATAGCCATGTTCAATGAGTTGTCCTACACTTAGCAGATTATGTTTCAGATCGAGAACATGATAGACATTGTTTATATCCTTCTTTACATTTTGTTTAGTAAGAATAGGTACAGTTCCTTTTCCTTGAACTTTGACTAAGGAATCATTTCCAAGTGTAATATCAAATGAGATTGAAGAATCAATGCATGAAAGTAAATCTTTGTTACCTTTCATGTGATTGCTGCATCCACTGTCCAGCAACCAGAGATATTTAGGTTGTTCTTCAGTCTTGTGGCATGAGAGAAACATACCTCTTGAGGTTTCTCCCATTTGATTTGACACATGTGCTATGCCTGAGAGCTGATCTGCTTGCTTCTTCCTGCATTTAGATTCATAGTGCCCATACTTTTTTTAGTAATAGCATTGTATGCTTGATTTGTCATTCGATCTTCTCCCTCTGCCTCTTTGAGGCTAGAAATTCTGATTTTGGTGTTGTTGTATGTGACCTTGGAAATTTTGATTCGGGATCTATTGTCTATGTTCTCCACTGGAGTGAGGGTTACTGGGACTACTCCCTCGTCCTTGGTGACTTCTGCTTCTTCCTCTGCCTCTCCCTCTGTTGAAGGAGAATTGAGTTTTAAAGGCATTGGCGATTGACTCATCTGTGAGATGTAGTCTGGTCTCATGTGTCACCAGAGAACCGATTAGTTCATCTATTGAAAAATGTGACAAATCCTTGGATTCAAGGATTGCTATAACAACCATTTCGAATTTATTTGGTAAACTTTTGAGGACTTTCTCAACGATGCGTTGATCAGGGATGGCTTCACCAGTCACTCTGATCTGGTTTATGATTCCCATGACTCTGGTCATAAACTGATCCACGTTTTTAGACTCTGTCATTCTTAAAGTATCAAATTGTGTCCTCAAGGTCTGCAGTTTGACTGTTTTGACCCTGTCATTTCCTTGGTAGGATGATTTAAGGATGTCCCAGGCCTGTTTTGAAGTACCACCGCCAGTGATTTTTGAGAAAATCGAGTCATCCACTGAATTTTGAATCCAGAATATGGCTTTGTTCACTCTGTTCCTCTGAGTTTCCTGAGCAGTTCTTTGTCGGTTTGTCATGGCGGAAAGGTCTGTTGGATCTGGTTCCACATATCTAAGATCCACAGGATCCCAAGACTCTTGTGCTTGCAAGAAGGATTTCATTCGAAGAGACCAAAACTCATAATTCTTTCCAAGAAGAATCGGACCTTGAGTTGGTCCTAAATTGCTAGATGTTGCCATTTTTAAAGAATTGAAAAAAATAGAAAAGAATATTATGGAAAATTTTGTGATTACCTGTTTCCTACGCGAGTCGAGCTTTCATGATTTTCAACTTCGTCTTTTCTCACTTCAGGACTTCGGGAATCTTGTATACGACTCCTCCAATTTCTTGTCTCTCCAACTTCCGGTCACCGAAATGCCGAAAAAAAACTTAACGGTCCTATATTATCCCTTAGCCTCTGTGCTTGTGACCACGACCGATGACCACACGCCTAATCGTTCAAGTGCTACCAACTTTTCGTGATTCAGGGAATTGCGATGCCTTCGTCGATTCTCTATCCCTCAGTATGCCGAAATCCAAAATATCCTGGCGCTTATGCCAAACGCCTTTTTGGGATTTCGCGTTTTGGGATTTCAGGAGTTTGGTTGCGACGATCCTGGGTCCTTCGGACTCCTAGTGTGCGAAGCGCCGAAAATTTCCCTCTGGACAATCAACGGTCCAGATCCTCCAATGATCTGACGGTCCAGATCCTTTCGGGATTTCACGAATCGTTATTTCGCGACTCTTGAACTCTCGTCACAAATTTCTCCAAACCCCAAACTCCGAGGTGCCGAAGTTTGATGGCACGGGATCTACTGCCACCTATCCTCTGAGATGGACAGTCCTGATTCTCTCTTGAAATCTTCTTTTAAGTGATTTCATGATTTTGGGATTTCGTGTATCGTGGTATGGAGTGCAGTCTCCTCTGCTCGTCCAACTCTCGATTCCCGATTTCGCGATAGTGTCAAATCGAAGGCTCACGATCTTTCTCGATCCAATGGTTTAGATCTGGTCGTGATTTTGTGATTCGTGAATTCTCACCACAGTGTTCTGACCTTTACTCCCTGTGAGTCTGCAAAATGTCGAGATCTCGCCACGTGTCCTCCTTGATGGACGGTCCCAACGATTCCGGGATTTGGTGACTTCGCAGGTCAACTTTTCTCCTGTGCACTCCAGAGGACTAAACCTCATGCACTTTCTCTTGGATCTGATGGCTATTGGTCCTCTGCGCAAAATCTAACAGCTAAAATTCTTTCGCCTTTTCTGCGCTCTCCTCGTCTTTTTTGAACTGGATTTACGCCTCAGATCTATTCGCGGGACCGATTTTACGGCTGCGAATGTTGTCCTTTTCTCCTTTGACATGTTCTTTGCTGCTTATGCAAAGATTGAACGCTATTTCACTAGTTTGCAAGAGTTTCATGAGATCTTGAAATGTTTCTGCCTCCTGCAGTAATCTTTCACGAAATTGAACGAATTTCTTTGAATTCTTCAAACGTTTCTACTTTCTGCAACAATCTTTCACGAGTTTGAAAGAATTTCACAAATTCTTTAAACGTTTCTTCCTGTTGTTGCAGTCTTTCGTGAATCTTTGACGTGATCTTTAAATTTTTCATGATTCTTTATTATGTCTCCCTTCTTCAGTTTATGCTCCTCGAACTTTCGAGCGTACTGTTCTCTGCTACCTTGCGCGTGCTTTCTGCTACGATCTTTTGAGCGGAATGCAGATGACAGCTTTCTCTCCAGACTTTGTGAAGTAGCTCGTGTCCTATGCTCTCGTGAATAGTGAAATCTCTACGCTGTAAAGGATCGGGCTGCTCTTCTAACTGTGTGAAGAGGCTTACTGTTGTAGCTCTGATACCATGATAAAATGAGAAGCAAGAAATTCAGAGAAAAGAACAAAGCATAAAATTGTATTCAGTATATTAGAAAATGTAAGCAGAAAAGTATATGAAAAGTATACATGAAGAGATCTATAGAAAAAGGGAAAATAGCTGAGCTAACTAGGCTCAAGCAAATCAAGAAATGAAAGTATAGCTGGCAGTGTACAGTCAGCCTGTTGAGGTTACATTATATTTAACAGAGCTGAGGATCTTGACACAATCAAAGACTATCTTAACTAATATCTCCTCTTTAGATGTTCCTTTTACCCATATCCCAGCTTCAGTTCCTCGTCAAGTTTATTCTCCTAATGTTTTAGTTCATATTTAGGTGAACGTCGCCTCCTCCCCTCCTTTTTCCTTGTCGGAAGAGAATGTTGTGATTCTTGGTTGTAAGTAATTATAGGAAAATGATTCCTCTATGTCTGTTGTACTTGATTCTCTTCTTCCATTCATTTGTGTTCAGAACTCAATTGTTCCTTTACCAGTCTACCTGGGTAATTATGTCTTTGATGAGTCCATTGGTGGGGGGAATCCCAATACAAATGGTTCTCAAGTGGAAGGGACAGGGAAGGATTTTTCTTGGTCAAGAGGTTTAGGCATTAAACACTCTCCTATCAAGACTAGTAGCTCTCAGAAAAAACTGGTAGGTGTGACCAATCAATCCTATGATATTGATTCTTCTACCATAGATTGTGGGGCACTTAGTGCAGTGAAGGCCCTAGAAAGGGCTAAATAATGATCCTTCTTTCTTTGAATATCAGATGGGTAGGGGGCACCCTTAAAGCCGCCTCTTTCCGTCACCTTTTGGATCGAGTCCGTCCAAAGATTATTTTTTTACAAGAGACTTTAGTTCATGAACATAAAGCTAGGGATTTTATGAACATGTTATGTCCTTATTGGGTATCTTGTGCTGTTAATTCTCTTGGTACCTCTGGTGGTTTATTAGTCACTTGGGATCCTAATATTTTTTATTTGAAACCACATCTCACCTACTGTGGTATTTTGTTGACAGGTAAAGTAATTGCTACCTAGAAGCAACTTTCATTTCTTAATGTTTATGGTCCGTGCTCGGATAGGAGAGCCTTTTAGGATCTAGTGGATGATAATGGTCTACTATATCTTGATAATTTGATCCTAGTAGGAGATCTTAATATTATGTTTTTTTCATATGAGGTTTTGGGAGGATCTAATTCCTCTGGTTCATTAGAAGATTATTACAAGTTATTGTTGCAATCAAAAAATTTAGTGGATTTACGACTAGATAAGGTGGTTCTAACCTGGCGCAATGGTCATCTTGAGGCACATGGTATTGCTAAGATATTGGAAAGATGCATAATATCAGAAGTTTTATTATTTTCCGAGTGGCCTTTATCGCTCCTGGGTGGAGTATCCCTTCATTTCTGATCATGCCCCTATAATTGTACTGCTGGAAATTTCACCGAAGTATAGAGCATATCCCTTTAAATTCAATCCCCTTTGGTTTCTTGAAGAGGATTATAAAGAGATAGTATTTCAGGTCTGGAAGGACCCTAAATTCAATACAGAATTGGGCAGCCAATGAAGGCTTGTTTGGAAGCTAAAGGAAATAAAAAGGAAGACTAAAGTGTGGGGGAAGTAGAGAAACAAAATATTACAGCAGCACATGGAATTTTTAGAATCACAGATAAGAGAGACTTTTCTGGGTTTTGTGGAAGATTACTCTCAATCGGATAAAGAACTTCTTCTTGGCAATTTAGAGATGGAAAGGAACAAGCTACTTCGATATCAAGAAGAAAAATGGTGTCAGTGAAGCAAGGCAATCTAGGTTAAAAGTGGTAATCGAAACACAAAATGTTTTCACCACTTTGATAACCATAGACGCATTCACAAGCATATATGGGATATTATTGATGAATATGGACAAGGGAACTCACGACAGGCAGCAATTAAGGATGCAGTTGTTCATTACTTCAAAATGTTTTTCAAAGACCGTTCTACTTCCTTCACTAATGAACAGGTACACGTAACGAGTATTTTCTCCAGAATGGTAAATGATGAAGAGGAAAGTTCTCTTTATGAACTAGTTACATTATAATAAATAAAATATGTCTTAACCCTTTTCAAATGAGATAAGAGTCCAGGCCCTGATGGCTGGATAGTGGAATTCTTTACATATTTTTTTGATTTGGTTGGAGACGACCTCATACAGATGATTGAGGAGTATAGGAAAAGTGGGTCTATAATAGGAATCTTAAACTCTACCTTCCTCACCCTAATTCCAAAAGAAAATAAACCTACAAATTTCAAGGATTTTAGGCCAATTTATTTATGCAATCTGTGCTAAAAACTGATTTCCAAAATCATCACCAACCAGATCAAGCCTATTCTATCTAGCAGTTTCTCAAAAGAAAAATTAGGATTCTTGAAAGGAAGCACGATACAGGATGTTATTGGTACAACTCACGAATGCCTCCATAGTATAACAAAAAAGAAAAAAATATCTGGTTCTCAACCTGGATTTACACAAAGCTTGTGACTATATAGATTGGTATTTTCTCAGGATGATTTTGATTCAAGTGGATTTTGGAATTCAAATGACAAAGTGGATTATGAGTTGCATTACTTTTCCTACTTATGTTGTTTTAATCAATGGTGAAACTATAGAATTCTTCCGAAGTGGACGTGGCTTGCGTCAGGGTTGTCCACTATCTCCGTTATTATTTATCATGGTAATGGAAGGACTCAATCTCTTATTAAAAAAGAGAAAAGAGGAGAATAAGCTCTCTAGTATTAAAGTTTCCAAGTTGATTAACATACTCCATTTATTCTTCATGGACAATGTTTTAATCTTGACTAAGGTTGATTTAAAAGAGTGGTTGGAAATTGATAAACTGATAGTTTTATTCTGTAAAGCCACGAGACTTCAAGTAAATGTTTCTAAAACAACAACACTTTATGAATGTTTATCAGATTCAGATCTTACTCCTTACAGATCCTCTCTACCTTACACTTTTTCATCCTTGGACACAGGTTTCAAATACTTGGAATATCATTTAAAGACTAGTGTGCAGCAGGCGTTGGATTGGAACTGGTTGCTAATCAAAATCAAAAAAATGATTGGCCTCTGGTGCAATAAGTGGTTATCTTTGGGAGGCCACTATATTCTACTCAAATTAGTCTTGGAGAGTCAACCTATATACTGGATGTATTTGGACCTTATTTTGCACACTGTTCTTAAACAAATCTGTAATTAATGTTCAATATCCTGTGGAATGGGAACAATCAATTCAATCACTACCACCTTTGTAGATGGGATGTTTTATCTAAACCTAAATCTTGTGGCAGCTAGGGATTTCGAAGCTTAATTCATTTCAATATAGCATTAAACGTCAATAGGTAGAACAATATATTCAGATGTAATAAAGGTCAATATTAATAAGGCCTTGCAATAAAATAGAATAAGTCAAATGTAAGAAGACCTAATAGAAGCTTCTGCTTCTAGAAGGATCTTCCTCTAGATGCTTCTTTTGATAGACATATTTAGTATAAATAGGAGTCGAGGGTATGAGAACCCTAGCTTGGATATTATTGTAATAGAGCTCTGCTCAACTGGAGTTTGACCCCTCGAAAAGGCCCGTGAACATTGCTCTTAGAATCAAAGTGTTATTTCTTTTGTTATTCTTATATCATTTCAGTGGTATTGTGGTCTGTTCTAGTTATATTGTTGTTATTCTACCATTTCTAGCATTTTATTTCCGTTCTGCATACTTTTTATATCTGGTATATTACAAGTGGTATCAGAGCACTTTCCTCGGCAGAAATTGTGGGTTAAATTTTTTTTTAGGGTAGAGACGTATTCTGGCGTCTTTAAGCCACAGAGATCTGTCGTTACACGCATAAACCTGCAGTTGAGGGATTCATATATGCATGAAATACAAGTGGTACATAAGTGCACATTTTTTGGCCACCCTTGTAACCCCTGTTGGTACCCCTTCGAGTGGTAGCACATCAGACAACACATGTGTACGGATCGGCCTAGATTGCCTGAAGCCCTCTTTAGATAAACCGATCGGCCGCCTGACTGCTATAGTGCCATCGAGAACAACACTCAGGAATATACTCTCTAGTATCTAGGTAGTCGGGTAGTACAACTAAGGGCATGGTCTAGCCTCCTTAGTTAGTGCCCTTATTTGAGACCTATTCCATTGGATTCATCTCTTTTCCCTTATCACATTCATACATATCATTTTTTAACAAAACATTTTACCCCACCCACACTATTTCAATTCCCTCATCATCATGGCCCATACCCGTAGCCAAGACTAGGAAGCTCTCTTCAATACCTTGCAATCTAATTTCACCGAGACCCAACAAGAAGTGAAACAACTCAGTGCCAATGTTGTCACCATCAATAAAACCTTGCAATCCTCAATGAAAGAAATCAAACAAGACCTGACTACCCATATTGAATCTTTCATTTCGATGCTCTGCACTAAGATGCATATCCCTACCGATAACCCTTTATTTGACCCACCTCCACATACTGAAGATGAAAATTCCCCTCATTCCCAAAAAATTTAGCACCATCACTTTCAACGTGACCTATGCCTTCCGCGGGAGGATGTGACCAAATTTGATGGCTCAGATCCCACTGGTTGGGTAACCCAAATGGAAAATTATTTCTCTTTATACGACATTACATATGACTTGGCCAAACTCTGTTATGGTGTTCTCCATATAGATCAAGAACGTTTGCAATGGTGGCAATAGAGAAAAAATTCTCGTCAAGGGTATATTGCTTGGACACACTTTGTGGTCATGCTTTATAAACTCTTTGACACTGACACCAACCATTTGGGTTGTTTGAAAAAGTTGAAACAATCAGGCACAGTAGAAGACTTTATAGTTGCTTTTGAGTGCTTGGAATTTTGGACAGAGGGCATGTCTGATGCTTTTTTCCAATAGTGTTTTATTAGTGGCCTCAAGGATGAGATTCGGGCCCATGTCTTCATGGATCAGACTTAGAGTTGGGTGGAGGCTACTAAAAGAGCTAAAGAATCACAACAGGTTGTATCTTCTCAAAACCAAAAACCCTCATTTATCCCTCACACAAAACCAGTAAATCCCACTACTCCCTCCGCTCCACTAAAGATCCAAAAATTGACTAGGGCTTAAATGGATGAATGTCAACTCAAAGGCCTTTGTTATAATTGTGATGAAAAATATTTCTCGGGCCACAAGTGTAAGGAACAAAAGATTTTTGTGGCCATCTCGAAGGATATTTCAGAAGAGGATGTTGAAACTCCCCTTGTGTCTAAGTCACCTGAAACCACTGACATAACCCCTCCCTCAGACCCTCCCAAAGTAGAACCGATCATTTCCCTAAATTCTCTCAATGGCTTCTCTTCCCCCCAAACCCTCAAGTTAATCGGTTACATCAAGCATAGGAAGGTCATCATTTTGGTTGATAGTCAAAGCACCCATAATCTTATACATTGTTGCATTGCCCAAGAAACTCATTGCTACATCCATGCAGTCAGTAATTTCCAAATCATGATTGCCAATGGTGGATCCATGAAATGTGGAGGGCATTGTGAAAATGTGAGTCTCCAAATTGGTGACTACCACCTGAAATCTCATATGTTTGCTATCGACATGGGTGGTTGTGACATTGTGTTGGGTGTAGATTGGCTAAGGACATTGGGTCCCATTCTCATGGATTTTAAGGAATTAACCATGCAATTCAACCAAGAGGGACAAAAATATAAGTTCCAAGGCATCACCGTCGGTTCACCTGAGATCATTAGTTCCCATCGCATGGAAAAGATGCTCAAAAAAGGTCATTTTGGTGTTATTGCCCAAATCCATGCCATACAAGCAACAAATACACCCTCTGTGTCGCAAGACCTCCAATCCATCCTTTCCAAACATCAAGTGGTATTTTCCACTCCCCAAGGACTCCCTCCTTCCCATGGTGTTCATGATCATCCCATTCCCCTTGTACCAGGAAGCCTTTCTCCCAATATTCGTCCGTATCGTCACCCCTTTTCCCAAAAAAATGAAATTGAGAAAATGGTCCAGGAACTCTTTAACGCAAGTGTTATCTGCCCCATTATGATCCCCTACTCTTCTCCTGAGGTCATGGTACTAAATAAAGAAGGTTCTTGGTGAATGTTTCCTAACTTCCATGCCCTCAACAAATTTACCATTAAAGACAAATTTCCCATTTTTGTCATTGATGACCTCTTGGATGAATTGAGTGGTGCCCAGTTCTTTACTAAACTTGATATTCATTTTGGCTACCACCAGATACGTATGAAAGAGGCAGACATTCCCAAGACTGCCTTTAGAACTCATGAGGGAGGGACACTATGAGTTTTTGGTCATGCCCCCTCCACCTTCCAATGCCTCATGAATCATGTCTTCTGTCCTTTTCTCTATCATTTTGTCTTAGTTTTCTTTGATGATATCCTCATCTATGGAAAAACCTGGATAGACCATCTTTCTCATGTGGATCGAGTTCTCCATTTACTCTCTCAGCACCAACTTTTCCTGAAATAGTCTAAATGTGCTTTTGGCGCCTCAGAAGTCGAGTACTTGGGTCATCTAGTTGGAAAGGACGACGTCAGGGTGGATCCTAAAAATATTGAAGCTATGCAATACTGGCGTCACCCAAAGACTCTCAAAAGCTTGAGTGGATTTCTAGGCTTAACAGGTTATTATCGCAAGTTTGTTAAGAATTATGGAAAGATTGCAGCACCTCTCACTGCACTCCTAAAAAAGAACTCTTTCATTTGGAATCCAACAACTGCTCAATATTTTCAAACCTTGAAGATGGCCATGTGCACCACTCCAGTCCTGGACCTTCCTGATTTCACAAAGACCTTTTTCTTGGAATGTGATGCTTCACGGAAAGGAATTGGTGTTGTCCTTATGTAAGAGGGTCGGCCTTTGGCCTTTACCAGCCAGCAATTGTCTGAAAAAAATATGGGCAAATCAATCTATGAAAAGGAAATGTTGGCTATTTTACATGTCATTGATCTGTGGCACCCTTATCTATTGGGGCAATGCTTCCAAATTAAGACAGACCATCAAAGTCTCAAGTATTTTCTGGAACAACGCATTTCCTCCCCGGAAAAACAAAAATGGGTGACTAAGCTCTTTGGATATGATTATGAGATAATTTACAAGAAAGGAAAAAACAATGTGGCTGCGGATGCACTTCCCGAAAAATATGAAGATGAAGGATCTTTTTTTTTTGTTTCCTTCATTGTACCAGATTGGCTCCAAGTCATTTGCCAGGAATGGCTACACGATCCCAAAAGTTCACATCTGATCCAATAATTGAAGTCCAATGCTCCAACTTCCCCGGGGTACTCTTGGCTCCATGATGAGCTTCGATATAAAGGTCATTTGTATTTATGTAAACAATCAAAACTTAAATCCACAGTACTTTCTGAGCTTCATGCTACACCCACAGCTGGGCACTCCGAGTTTACCAAAACCTATGATAGGGTCAAACGTTCTTTTTTCTGGGATGGTATGAAACAAGACATTCATAATTTTGTCTCTAAATGTGATGTGTGTCAACGCAACAAGGGAGAACCAATCAAATCTCTGGGCACACTAAAACCACTTCTGATTCCACTTGCTATTTGGAGGGATATCTCTATGGATTTTATTACAGGCTTACCGAAATCGGGAAATAAATCAGTCATCATGGTGGTTATTGATCGCCTTTCCAAGTATGCTCATTTATGTGCTCTTCAACACCCATTTACAACATCCATGGTGGCTCAAATTTTCATGGATAAGGTCTTCAAGCTTCATGGCATGCCACATTCTATTGTTTCTGATCACGACCCAACTTTCACCAGCAATTTTTGGCAAGAACTATTCAAGCTACAAGGCACCCAATTGCATCTCAGCACATCTTATCATCCCCGAACTGATGGTCAAATGGAAGTTGTCAGCAAGTGTTTTGAAACATATTTGAGGTGCTTTTCCTCGGAAAAGAAAAATCAGTGGGCTCAATGGTTACCCCTAGCTGAATGGTGGTACAACACTTCATGCCATGCAGCTACACGCATGACTACTTTTGAAGCGATATATGGACAAAAGCCACCTTTAGTTCTCTCATACTTACCCGATGTCTCGAAGGTCCAGGTAGTTGACCAAACGATTACAGTTCGAGAGGCTATTCTTTGTACCCTCAAAGAGAATTTGTTCATGGCACAGAATCGCATGAAGCAACAAGTAGATCAAGGTCGCTCTGAACATCAATTTGCAGAAGGGGATCAGGTGTTTCTTCGACTGCAACCTTACAAGAAAAATTTCCTCAAGGTCGAGCATTGTCAGAAGCTAGCACACAAATTTTATGGTCCTTATACAATTCTCAAGTGTGTGGGATAGGTGGCCTATCAGTTAGCTTTTCCCAGTCATTCTAAGCTACATCCTGTTTTTCATGTTTCATGCTTAAAGAAGGTGATTGGAACTAAGTGCCAAATTCAAACCAACCTTCCTGAGTTCGACGAAGAAGGATTCATTTGGCTACAACCACAAACAGTTTTGGACCAGCGTGAGCGTCACCTGCATCAAAGAACCATCAAGGAAGTGTTATTCCAGTGGAAATATAAAACTCCAGCAGATGCCACTTGGGAACCAACTACCATTTTGCAGCAATTTCCACATCTCAAGCCTTGAGGACAAGGTTGTTTTTAAGGGGGAGGACATGTTAGGGTCCTATCCCGCACATAGGTAGAACACTATATTCAAATGTAATAAAGGTCAATATTAATAAGGCTTTGCAATAAAATAGAATAAGTCGAATGTAAGAAGACCTAATAGAAGCTTCCTCTAGATGCTTCTTTTGATAGACATATTTAGTATAAATAGGAGTTGAGGGTATGAGAACCCTAGCTTTGATATTATTGTAATAGAGTTTTGCTCGACTGGAGTTTTTCCCCTCGAAGAGGCCCGTGAACATTTCTCCTAGAATCAAAGTGTTATTTCTTTTAAAATTCTTATATCATTTCAGTATTATTGTGGTTATTGTTCTGGTTATATTGTTTTTATTCTGCCATTTCTAGCATTTTATTTATGTTCTGCATACTTTTTATATCTGGTATATTACATTTTTCTACTTTTAATCTTTTAATTCTGGATAGTTGGAGGCATAAAATTTGGAAGTGAGATCCTTAGCTTAAGATCAAACTTTTCATCTGGTTGGCGACGGAACAATTTTTTTTAACATGGGACATATTACAGAAAAAAGGTTGGGAAGGCCCAAGCCTGTGTATCTTGTGTAAAATAAATTCAGAGGATATCAATCATTTTTTTATTGATTGTATGTTTACAAAGAAGGTTTGGGAAAGAATCAAATTTTCACAAAAGATAAAAATGAATTGGGAAGGTAACTCACTTTCCAATTGTTTTAATATTTGGATTAAAGATAAGAATGTCTCTCCAACTCTTCCAGCTACTATCTGCTGGTTTATATGGAATGAAAGGAACATAGAAATTTTCGAGAATGTTGTCCATTCCTTCCATTATGTGATTATTAAGATCATGGGACTCTACAAGCATCAAGCATCAACACAAAATTTCGCCCCTATAAGAAAATGTCTAGTCACTCAATCAGATGGATTTTCTATCGCCTTTTTTTATGGGGCAGCTCAAAGTGATAAAAAAATTTGTGGGGTGGGGGGGTTATTAAAACTTCTGACTCCTTAGTTTATAGATGGAATATAAACAGTGGTGAAGGCACAAATACAAAGGCAGAGCTCTTGGGGCCACTCTTACTTTAGTTAGTCATCTATCCTTCCCAAAACTACAAGCTATGGGTGATTCTCGGGTGATTATAGATTGGCTCAATGATAGAGGAAAGCTCCAGGCATGTGTTATTAAAGGTTGGAAGATTAGAACTAAGGATCTTATAAAAAAAAATTAGGCTATTAGCTTCCACCACATCTACAAAGAATTCAACAAAGAGGCAGACCAGCTTTCAAAACAAGTTATTCTTGAGCCTGAAGGAAAAATACCCTATTATCTATGGGAACCTGGAGGAGCAGGACCCTTGAATTATATGGCTATGTTTTGATATATATACTTCCAGTTTTTTAAGTGAGTTTTTGTTCTAGTATCTAGTTGGGTTATGAACATAACCATCTCGAGTATGTGCACCTTTGGTGGTTATTATTTTATGTTTTTTATGCCTCCTTGAGTGAGTGTATGAAATTAAAGACTGTACTTTCCCTTTTACCTAAGCTTATTATCGGTCATGTTAAGAGTGGGCTTGGCTATGAATTATATCATGTAAAAACAATTATATCTTAATATAATTTTGAGCTAATTTTCTATTGGAAAAAAAGTTTGTCACTCTTAAATAAGTAAAAATGTCCATTGTATGAAAAAAATGAGATGTATTCTACAAGTTAACATGAATTAGATATTGTTAACACTTTTTCCACATCTAAGAAAAGAAACAAATATTAAAAATATACTTTTATTCGGGTTAAAGGGTGTTTTGGTACATTTTAAAAAAATGTGATTCTCCTTTAATCATTAAAACAAATTCTCAACAATATCCCTTCCCAAAATTTACTAAATAGGTGTTAGTACACTTAAAAAAAAAAATGTAATAAGAGATGAATCTTATATTTCCAACACAACATGAAACAATAAAAACATCTTTTTAATTCCAAAAAAAATGATATTTATTATGAACAATAATTAAGATTTAAAGTGATTTTAAATGAAAGTAACAATGAAACATATTTTTAATATAAAAAAAAATGGCATTTATTATAACTAAGATTTCAAGTGATTTTAAATGGACGTTCCAAACCAATGCAACACATCATTATCCTTCTTTGGAAGGAAAACTCACCTCTATACTTATATTATTCTTTGAAAACCCTCACATAAAAATTTATGTAAGACGAACAAACTCATTTATATGTTTAAAAAGAATAGAAATAAAATTTGTGATCATCATTCATTAAAAAAATTCAAAGAGTTTTAAGGCATACAAAGGGATATAATGGATTTATTTCTTCACAAATTGTCAAATTGTCTAAGACATAATCATATAAGTCAGGCATCTTCTCGGCATGTAAGTCATGCATCTTCTCGTATGTTCTCAAGGAGTTCAAAAATATTATCATAATCTTAAAATGAAATCATTTAGAAGTTTGAGAAGTCCCTTTACTACAAGTAATATAATGAAGTTTTTAACCATATTAAAAAATGATTTTAGAATAAATATGTGTTTATTTTTCCTTCATTGTATAGAGAGCAACCGATGATGTAGTGTATTGTTAGGCCACTCCGTTATGTGAAGTCATCGGTTCAAAACCCAAACTTACCTTGTTTTTTTTAAATTGTTAATAAGAAAAATATTAATGATGATGATGATGATGATGATTATGACTAACTTCTATTGAGACTGAATTGGTCTATATGACCTTAAGAGGGTAAGGGATTACATGCATTTCTTTATAATTTTGTTTGTGTGCTCAAAAAGCTTTAAGAGAGTCTTTCCAAGATCACCATAGTTTTGTTAAGTTAAAATGTTAGGAAGGTTGGTAGTGCGACAAATATTTTGAAATTGAGATCTAATCTGGACAATCTAAGATATAGTGTTTTTCATCTTCAACCTTCTTAGTGTCACAAAGGTGATACACTCTTTCATCCCATGGCTTTTTAGGAATTGACCAACACCCAGTTTCATTATGCAGCTCATAAGAATTTGTTCTTATCTTCGCAATGTTTTTTTTTTCTTTAAACTTGTGAAAACAAAGAGATAATTTTGATCTTCTAGATTAGGGTTGATTACATCATTATAATACCTTAATTTTATTTTTTCCTTTAAGTCTTTATCACACCACATTTTCTCCTTAAATTTTGATTTGATGATAATTTTAATAGTATTCTTATTTTGCAAAATGGTGTCTTCCATGATTCCACAATATCTTAGTCAAGACTGGGCATCTTTATGCCATCCTCTCTTGAGTCGATGGTGGTTACGACTAGATTTTGAAGAATTTTTAGGAAGCCTCTTGTCTTCCATGTTGTTTAACTTGTTCTTATACATTAGGTATCTAGTCATAGATGCGCTCTCAATGGGGGAAATTATTTCTTATAAGAGGATGATGGCATAGGGAGTATTTCCTTTAATTTTGAGATTATAGATTATAAAATTCGTTTGTATTTGTTCTATCTTTCTTCAGGATTCACGAGATATTTTGAATCCCTAGAATTGACATCCATAAAGAATAACAGGTGTAACAAGAGTCTCAAAGAGGAGTATCTTCTTATCTCATATCCAAAGATCGGTCAATTTACAATTTTTTTCAAGCCCACAATAAGCTTTCCATCCCCCAATAATCATTTTCTCAATGCTATAATTCCAGTTGAGCTTGTGGTGAATATCGATTCCAAGATATTTGTATGAAGTTACTTCCTCCAAGTTGTTTTTTTCATATATGAAGGTATCATAAGTGATCTTATTGGGTTTAATGATCATGACCTTAGTCTTTTTAGTATTAACAGTCATACCCATATTGGAGCAAAAATCCTTGAGGATTCCTAGTTAGTTTTCAAGATCGTGGGGACTCCTCACCATAAGAACGATATAATTGGCACAAAGAAGAATATTGATGCATATACCAATGAGAGTAGGGTCGACACAACCTGCTTTTTCCAAACAATCTTTGAACTTGTCAATGTATATGCCAAAAAGGGTAGGCGGAAAGGGACAAACCTTGCTTGACTCCAATATTACAGTTAGGGTAAAATCATGAATCTGTGTAACACTTTCGTGACAATCGGGTCTCCAAAATTTCAACCGGCAATTTTTCGGCCGAACAAATGTTACTTTCGGCCGAAAATTTTCACGTCAAATTTAACGGTGCCATCAAAATTCGTGTACAATGTTTTTTGAATGAATTATTTTCCCATGGTAAGAATATTTTGGCCGAAATACTTTTGGGCCGAAATGTTTATTTTTAATGGATTCCGTTAAAAACTAGGTTTCGGCCGAAAACGTGAAAATGGGACTGTTTGCAGGAAACTGCAAATTCTCTCCATCTTACTTCATCTTTGGAGGTAGTAGACTCCTACAAATACTCAGAATTTAGTTTGAGAATTGATACCAACATTTTTAAAATTGAATCTACTTTCATTGGGTATAATTTGTTTTCATTTTCATTGTTTTTATCTAATTTTATTTAATTTTATAAAAAAATCACTGCAT
>ML788356.1:2341-13189 GCA_009831015.1 Picea engelmannii
TGCCTTCTCCAATGATTTTGGATGAATTTTCATTTTCGAAGGAGACTGATGCATTTTTTTCTTTTCGTAATGTAAGAAATTTGTCTTTATCACCTGTCATGTGTTTTGAACATCCACTGTCAACATACCAACCATGTTTCTTTTGCTTAGCTTGTAGAGCGGTTGTACATTCTTCATAGTTATACTGATCTTTCTTTCTTATCCATGTTGTTTTCTGAGGTTCTTGTTTGTGACTGTTTTTATTTTGTTGAGGTTCTTTAGGAGGGATTGTCATTCTGTAATCCTTGGCCATGTGGCCAAAATTGTTACATTTGTAACATTCCACTTTAGTGCTCAAAGATTCAAACTTGTTGTAACTTCTTCTTTGTGTGTCACTAGGTCTCCTTGAATAATCCCTTTGTGTATAACTCTCAAAGTTGTTACTTTTCTTGTTTTTAGCTCTGCAATTCACAACTTTATGTCCAAAATTATTACATGCATAACATAAACCAAAAAATACAATTTGATAAATGAGAGTTGAGGATCTTTTGAAAGGAGGTGCTCTTATGAATCCTTCTTCTTCTGGAGGCCTATCTGTCTGTTGTTCATTCTAAAATCTGAATATTCTTGGTGGAGGAGTGTCCTTGTAATCTTCCTTGTATATCTTCCTATCCTCTTTGATTGTTTTTGCATAGATCTTTGTATTTGTTTATTTCTCTATTGTTTTGGAGCTTGATCCCCTTTTTGTCTGATTGTATCCTAGTCCGGACTTGTCAATATGAGATTTTTTACTGCTAATAATGTCACCTAGAACTTTTGAGCTATTATGCATATTTTTCTTTTGAATATCCTTTCTTAGTGTGACAACCTTCGCTTCCAAGTTTCCAATGATCTTGTCCTTTTCTTCTAGTTGTTCTTTGAGATCTTCTTCAATTATTTTATTTTCTTCTATTTGAACCTTCAATTTTGTGATCATTTGTTCTAGTTCTGGAGTGTGATTTTTCTTGTCTAGTTCTTCTTGTAGTTTCTTTTTTTTCTTCTTTTCTCTTCTGATAACTTCTATGGCACACATTAATTCTTCTTGATAGTCAACTTCTTCCTCTTCAATTTTTTCTTCGACTTCTTCACATTCTTCTTCGTCTTTTTCATATTCTTCTTCGGACTCTTTTTTGTCAGAGTCTTTTACTACCATGAATAGAACTCTTCCTGTCTCATTGTCACTGACTTCATCTTCATCTGATTATGAGATGTCTTCTTTGGTGTATAAGATTTTCTTGAAAACTTTATTTGTAGTTCTTTTTCCTTTATTTGTGTGTTTTACTTTTGAGTAACCTTCATCATTTATCTTTTTATTATGTGGACATTTGTTAGCAAAATGACCAATACCATCACAATTAAAACAAATTAAAGGGAACTTACCTCTATACCTACTATTGGTTCCCTTGTTCAGTCTTTTGACGAAGTTGGTCACTTCTTCATCATCTTCTAAGGCATCACTACTGCTGCTATATTCTTCTTGTTCCTTTTTCTTTTTCTTTGATCTTTTGGATTCCTTGAAGGCTGCTTCTTTTACATCTGGATTTTCCTGCTCAGTTCTCATTTCATATTCTGTGAAGATTCCATGCAGTTCGTCCATGCTTATTGAGTCCAGATCCGATCTTTCTTCTAGTGTTGATATCTTAGGGTTGAATCTCATAGGAAGCGATCTTAGTATCTTTTGAACAATTACAGATTCTTCAATTTATTCTCCCAATCCTATGATTGAATTCATTGTTTCATTGACTCATAAGAAGTAGGTTGTGATATCTTCATCTTCCTTCATTTTTTTTTTTTTTGAACTAACCTCTGTAAGTCTGAAGCATTGTTTCTTTGACTTTATATATCCTTCATAAATATTTTGAAGCTTGTCCTAAATCTCTTTAGCAGATTTAAAGTGTGCAACTTTGGTGAATACTGTATCACTAAGACCATTCAAAAGTGCATTTGTGGCTTTGGAATTATTCTCACCAAGTTTTATTCCTTTGTCATTTGTTGGTGGAACTGTTGGTGTTGTGTATCCATCTACAATTGATTGCCAAACTTGAAATCCTTGTGCTTGTATATATGTGTTATAACCCTAATTTGCACCATACAAGCTTACTTAGCATCAGGTCATCTCAGATTCCTTCTTTGCCAAAGCACTGTTGAACAACTCTTCTTAAAAACACTTTTTATAAAGGCCCACACACCCTGCTCTATTATTGCATGTGTGTACATGCTCGCTGACCCAAAACAGCCTGCATGTACCTACAAAAGCACGAAAAAAGGAAAATTGTTCATGAAACACATAGTTTTGGGTGAGTTAACTGAACCTTCCAGCCATGCATGGCCGAGGGTTCATCTAAAGACCTAGCTTCTTCTAGCCTATAAAAGAAGGGTTATTGGTCCCATTTGGAAGAGAATAATCATAGTAAAGAAACTATACCCAATTGCATATTCCCTTTGTTTCAACCCTTTAGCCTTCCTTGTGCAAAGAGAAAGATAGAGCAAAGAAGTTGGAGGATAGTAGAAGAGGAGCCCAAGACTAGGTTCATGGAGCAGTGGTCAGCTTCATCATTGTAAGTTGATTTTTTGAAGTTAATAATAAAGAGATACTTTTCCCGTCCCACCATATGAGGTTTTTATGATTTATTGTATACTTGTTTATTGAAATCTCTAGCCCAGTAATCTATAGATCAAATGCATGCAGAGTTTGTTGTTTGTTTTATGTAAATGTAGGTCAGCCTTGGGAGGAGAGATGCAATAAAAAAAATGATCAAGCATAAGGAGGGATCTACATCAAATGCCCATAATAAGGTATGCTCACTTAACTATGTATTTGCTTAAGAATAATGGGGATTAGGTTTGGGACGAGGGTATAAAGTAGAGATCTTTAGGTCTTTTCTGCATGCATAATCTAACCCTAAGTGCTAGTCTGTAGAGGGATTTCCCACTCACAACATAATTGACAACCATATTGGGGAAGTCTCTAGGGTTCCTGGGGATATTTTTGGGTATTTTTAAGAATTGGTTTCATTTTCCTGTTTTTAAAGTTTCTACAAAAGTCTGAGCTAACAGAGATTTTGGTCTTCCATACCAGTTATCTCTGTTTCTTTGCTTGACTGTAATTTTTTCAAGACCCACAGAGGTACACACGGCCTGTATAAGGTTTACATGTGTATACCCATGCCCTGTATTATCACAGCCCATGTGTACACGCTAGCTGAGGAACTAACATTCGCATGTAGATTCTAGAAAATTGCTTTTAGAGAGGCAATCATCCTCTCCCCTGTCAGAAATAATCCTTCTCAGGGGTTTTCTGGAACTCATTCTAGTCTCTGTTTTTGCTGTTTTGTAGCTTAGGTTTCACCTCAGATTGGCTTTGTTCTATGAAATTTTCCTTCAATTGTTTTCTTTTTTCTGTCAAAGTAAGTATCTGAGTCTTCAAGAGATTTTGGTTCTCAGTACCAGTAATCTCTGTCTGGGCTTGATTGCTTGTCCCTTTATTTTTTAGAGTTTCATAAGTACATGCGGCCTGTATAAGGTCTGCACGTGTGTACATGCACCCTGGATTTACACAGCTCGTGTGCACACGGTTGTTGTTGAACTGTCAGCAACATGCCTGTAGAGAAAATTTTTGTTTAAGGTAAGGCATTCATCCTTTCCTTTGTCAAGAGTTATACCTCTCAAGTTTTTGGGTCTTTGTCATAGCGGTCAGTAACTTGGGTTTGATCACATCCATAGCTTGCTTTTTCATTAAAAGATTTCTTCTGTTTCCTAGCTTTTTTAACATATTTTTAGCTTGAAATTTTAAGAAAAAAGAGTTGCATTCATTAGTTTCTTTTAGAATATTTTGTTATTTCTGCTTTGATTGGAAGAAAATATAAATAAATAAAACTTTGTTTGTTAGATCTCTTTCTTTCCTAGCATTTTCTTTGCATTGATATTTGAAAAAGAAAAAGAAATTAGCATAGCGTTGTGTTTTCTTTTAATTTTAAAAAGCATTTCAAAAAAATAAGAAAAAAATAAAATAAGAAATATAATCATTCTTTTCCAGTGTTCATGTAAGTTTCATCATTTTTTCGCAAGAGTCTTAACACCATCAGTTGCACTACCATACACTTTTGAGTAAATCAATCTAGTAAAAAGAACGCTAATTAAAATCAACTAGACTTTATGTTTTATAGGGTTTGTCAACTAGTCTAGGCTAGAGCCTTGATTTAGGTTGGAGAGGAAAATCTTCAAGGCTACAAAACATACATAAGAGTCTTTGATAGGGAGTGTCAAAGTCCAGTATCATGAAAGTTATCCGGGACCCCCCTCTAACACAGGGGCTAAACACGAGGTCATATGCGGAAAGGTAGTGGAGATAACCCCTCCAAAGCTGGACCAATCGTAGTGGAGAACACATATAGAGGGCTTGTCTTGGGATTTTTTCAATTGCATTTGCCACGGAGATTTATGGGTCTCGAATCCATTCAAGGTCCTCAGTTGTATTCTAGACCACTTTCCTTCAATACCCTTGACAGGTTTCGGGCTCGATACCCTGCTCATTGTGGTCTACCCGACTTTCGACTATACCCGCTCGATGATTGTTCGCGCGCTGGAAACCTAGTTGCCTATCTTTTTTAGAGACATATATAGGTGATTGTGGGGGTATACCACGGTACCTAGGATAGACATCGGTCCATGCTTTGCAGAGTATAACCAAAGGGTGCTTCCATGTTCGAGTTGCACTTGCACCAGTAAGTTGCTTTAGTGTTGGTTGGTGTAACTATTCTTCCAACTAGTTAGTCGTCTGCTTGATTTGCCTTTAGGAACTTCTAGTGTGTGCTCTGTGCTCCCTAGTTTTCCATAGTGAGTTAGTAAGTCATTGCTTTGGGTCTATGACCTAGGGTAGTAGACCACCCACTCCAACGGTCGTGAGTACCTTTTGGTCTTCTGCTTAGAAACGTGGAGCCGCCTTTTTATAGGTGTTGTTTTGATACCACTAGTTATTCGGAGTCTGTGTGTGAGACTTTTACATATTTGAACAATCCCGCGAGGGGAGAACTTGTGCATAAGATCTTCATGGATAATGTTCCCGGTGATACCAACCATGGAACCCCTTAGCAAGGGGATTTTTGTGCTTTTCCCTTCTTCATAAATGTTGATGTCCCTTTGATGGCCACTTTGTACATTCCTGGGTTGAATGTGGGACTACTGGTTTGGTTGAGTACCATTCCAAATGTCCCAAATTCTCTTGACGCTTCTCAGTTAAGCACCTTAAGTCATGGGCACCCTGTTGATGTTTCTTCGTCAGCAAAGTCTTCTCCTCCTCCTTTTCCTGCCTCTGGTGAAAGTACAGTTACTAGTAACCAGAAGTCTAAACGAAATAGAGAGAGGAAGAATAGGAAGAAGAAATCACCAACCTCTGCAAGTCATGCTGGGGGGAAAAGTCCAATCACTGCTAGTCATACTGATAATAATTTTGTAGCCTCTGCAAGTCATGTTATTGACCCCTCACTAACCTCTGCAAGTCATGTTGGAGATTTGCAACCAACCACTGTTAGTCATGTTGGGGGCATTAATTCTGTTGAGAAACCTAGACGGATAGGACGTAAGCCTAAGTTCCCTTGTAAGCTTTGCAAGGGAGACCACCTTACTCATTTGTGCCCTGACATTCCAGAGGTACAAATATTGTGGTCCCTATCTGCAAGCTCTTCTGATTCTGAGTCTTTTGATGTTTCCTCGCAGCCTATTCAGCCATTGGTTGTGAAAGTGGTCATGCCGATGCAGTCATTGGTTGATCCCACTTCTCTTGTGGGGGGTGAGGTACCTTTAGACCATGTAGTCTTGTAGCCTTTTCAGCCATTGGTTGCGAAAGTGGTTAGGTCGATGCAGTCATTGGATGATCCCACTCCTCTGTTGGGGGGTGAGGTACCTTTAGACCATGTAGTCCTGCAGCCTATTCAACCATTGGTTGCGAAAGTGGTCATGTCGATGCAGTCATCGGCTGATCCCACTCCTCTTCTGGGGGGTGAGGCACCTTTAGTCCATGTAGTCTCACAGCCTATTTAGCCATTGGTTGTGAAAGTGGTCATGCCGATGCAGTCATCGGATGATCCCACTCTTCTATTGGGGAGTGACGTGTCTACCGACTATGTTTTTATCATTTCTGGTTCACTACTTTCAGAACAAGGGGGAATTCTGCTCGTTCTGAGCACACCCCCTCCAAGCCCTAGGATGGTTTCCTTTGATTGGAATGACCTTGTTGAGCCTCGTCTTCCTTCTTCTGCACCTTTTCAAATAAGGGTTGAAGTTAATTCAAAAAATATTTATCGATGTATTTTGGATGGAGCCTCTACAAATATTTTACCCTCCTCGGTTTGGAAAGTCTTGGGATCTCCTAAGCTTGTGTCTTCTTCACATGAACTGTTGGATTTTGACAAACGTCCTAGTGAGTATTTGGGGTTTCTTCCTCAGTTGCCTATCTTGTTAGGTGGAAATATTGTTCGTGTCGATGTTATAGTGGTACAAGGCCCACTAGATTTCAATATGCTTCTCGGGCGTGATTATGTATATGTTATGAATGTTGTGGTGTCTATGCTTTTCCGGGTGATGCATTTCCCTCATAATGGAAGAATTGTCACTATCGACCAGCTGGCATATGATAATCACTATCCTAATTTGACATTGTTTCAGACTACCCCTTTATATGTTCCTAGCATTCGTGTAGACTCTACCCCACCACGGGTTAATTATGTGGCATCTTATCCTCGATATTCAATTTATTCTGAGTAGGAACCTGTGCAATCATGTTTTCCCTCTCGAGACTTGGTCTCAACAATTGATTCATTGGTTTATCTAATGGGGGCATGGGAGCCCTTGTTTCCCCCTCTTGGTCCAAGTAGGCTTGAGTATCCTTCCAAGTCTGATCTTGTTGTTTGTAGATCCTCAAGCCCTCGTGCTTGTGATTCTTTGCTGATAGACTCTGCCAGTCCTAGCCAGAACCTCCATTTTCATATGGATTATGGTCAGTTTACTTCACCCTTTGGGACTGTCGACCCTCATTTGCATGATTTCTCGGATTTTGAATTACCTTAAGATGAGGCTATCCTTTAAGCCATGACTATGGTTTCTATACCACAGGAGGACTTACACCGTGGTTTGTGTTTTCTTCCCTTTTGGGAGACTTCCCAAGTTGACTATAGAAGAGAATCCTGGTCTGAGCCTAACAACGGGCTCTACCTGAACTAGTTTCATACATGAGTTGTAGCCCCCATAGAGTCTTCTTTAAGCCCTTTTCAGACTCCCTAAAGATGAAAAGATTGTCGAGTGATCTTGTTTCTTCACACTCGTTAAATTGGTCCAGAAGAACGTTCCTTATATCAGGTCTTCTTTTAATCCSTTTTTAGACCCTCTAAACATGAAAATATATCTGAGCGATCTTGTGGCCTTTCATGCTCGTTAAACTGAAATTTGAAGTCACGTTTGTCCGACGGTAGTTTACCCCTTTTTCGGTCTGGACGGTCAACTGTACGAACAAAGGTATACTCTATGGAACTTCAGTTCTCTAGAAGATTACTTTCAGGTATCATTTTAACCCTTTTTCGGGCCTGAGGGASTAAATTTAYRAAAAAGGAACCCCCACGGAGTCCATAGTTAAGCTCTTTTCAGACTCCCTAAAATTGAAAAGATCGTCGAGTGAYCTTATTCTCTCACACTCGTTAAACTGGTCCAGAAGAACATTCCTGACAGATTCCATAGTTAATCTTTTTTCAAAGTCCTTAAAAATGAAAAATGCCCGAGTGATCTTGTCTTTCTCACACTCGTTAAAATGGTTTTGAATAGACATCTTGTCGATGCTAGTTTACCCCTTTTTCCAACCGACTAGACTATCTTCAAAAAAGGTACCCCAATGGAGTATCCTTTTACGTTTTTTTAGACTCTCTAAATATTAAAAACCACTGAGCTTACCTCCTTTGATCTTGTTAAACTTACATTGAAGGATGCTACCATTGTGTGTTTTGTTAACCGTGTTTGCATACCTGCGTCTTTGGTCTAAATGTCGGCTCCATGTTTCTCCCAACTGGACCATCTGAAGGATACCTTATATGAAAGCCTTGTAGCACTTTGCCTCTGTGTCTTAACACCATTGGACCCTGGAGGATTTTCCCCGAGTATCATTATTCTGAACATCAGTCTTGTCCTTGCGCCTTGAACTTGTATGTTTGTAACACTCATTCCTCCATTGTAACATAACATTCCTTTATTCTTTTTTCCAAAATCATTGAAAAAGAGGAAGGGAAAAGTATTTTCTTATTTGGAAGCACAATTAGTTTCCCTTGGATAAAGCACATCTTTCTGTTTGTTCGTCAAACTTAGGGATTTAGTACGAACTTAGGAAGTTTTTCTCTCTACATATAGTTGTGTCCTCCTCCGTTTGGTTATTCTCCCAAACATATGGAGAGTTTGTGTTGCCTCCTGCCTCGTGAACTTATGATTAATGCCATGCTACCTAAGTCTCATCATTTGTCATGCTATGTCCAAGGGAAGTTTTTACCAAGCCCGAGTCGGCTCCTCTGCATTTTTTCTCTTGCCCTCATACCCGGCCATCCTGAACATCCAATCAAGTCTTTTTTTGAAATCAATGAAGCCTTCAGTCTGATCATCAAGATTCTCTAATCCATGACCGAAAAGTCGTCAAATACCTCTGGGTAGTGAAGTCGTACACTCATATTACACTCCTACTCGAGTATTGAAGATTTTGAAGTTGTTGCTCGAGATCTGAAGACCTCGTCTCCAGCCATCAGGCCTTATCAGCTTCTAAGAAGAGGGATACTCTACATGTATATCTTTTTGATTTCGAGATGTAGCTCTGCTGTGTATTGTTCACAGCTACACTTTATATACTTATATGACATGGATATACAGTGTATTTGATTGGTAGCCATGCCTTTATTCTATCTCGAGCATGGGTATGCCCACCTCGGTGAGACAATTGTTATTTTTGCAGACGGTGCCTCCCAATTTCTGGTTCCTGGGCTCACTTGTTCGGGACATCAGTAAAGATTGGTAATGTATTTCGGACATCAAATTCTCTTATGACCTCACACATTAGGGGGCATCTGTTATAACCCTAATTTGCACCATACAAGCTTACTTGGCATCAGGTCATCTCAGATTCCTTCTTTGCCAAAGCACTGCTAAACAACTCTTCTTAAAAACACTTTTTATAAAGGCCCACTTGCCTTGCTCTATTATTGCACGCGTGTACACGCTCGCTGACCCAAAACAGCCCACGTGTACCTACAAAAGAACGAAAAAAGGAAAGTTGTCAATGGAACACACATCTTTGGGTGAGTTAACTGAACCTTCTGGCCATGCATGGCCGAGGGTTCGTCCAAAGACCTAGCTTCTTCTAGCCTATAAAAGAAGGGTTAGGGGTCCCATTTGGAAGAGGAGAATCATAGTAAAGAAACTATACCCAATTGCATATTTCCTTTGTCCCAACCCTTTAACCTTCCTTGTGCAAAGAGAAAGATAGAGAAAAGAAGTTGGAGGATAGTAGAAGAGGAACCCAAGACTAGGTTCGTGGAGCAGTGGTCGGCTTCATCATTGTAAGTTGATTTGTTGAAGTTAATAATAAAGAGATACTTTTCTCGTCCCACCATATGAGGTTTTTATGATTTATTGTATACTTGTTTATTGAAATCTCTAACCCATTAATCTATAGATCAAATCCATGCGGAGTTTGTTGTTTGTTTTATGTGAATGCAGGTCAGCCTTGGGAGGAGAGCTGCAATAAAAAAAATGATCAAGCATAAGGAGGGATCTACATCAAATGCCCGTAATAAGGTATGCTCACTTAACTATGTATTTGCTTAAGAATAATGGGGATTAGGTCTAGGATGATGGTAGAAAGTAGAGATCTTTAGGTCTTTTCTAAATGCATAATCTAACCCTAAGTGCTAGTCCGTAGAGGCATTTCCCACTCACAACAATATGTCCTCATCCTTATACTCCAAAAAACATACTTTTGTCCATTAAACTGTGGTATTCCATTTTTATATGAGTTGGTACTCTCCATGATCTAACTTTCAGTGGCTAAACTGATTTCTGAAGGAACCTGCTCTGATACCAATTATTGGATTAATGAGAGGGGGGGGGGGGGGGTGAATCAACAATAGAGAAATTTAATCATTTTTAACCAAATAATCCAAGTGTTATATCAATGAAGCATTATCATCCAAGAACTACAGAGTAAATAAGTAGTGAACACATGAACAAACATACACATACACAGTACACCAGTGTTTTACGTGGAAACCAAAATCGGGAGAAAACCACAAAATGCTTTTTCCTATATGTCTTGAAGAATTACATTCATTGGAAGCACCAATTTCCTTTGTTTTCCAGCTACAACTAGAAGGAGGCTCCAACCCCCTAGTTTCTCAGGATACAACCTGAGGGAAGCTCCAACATCCCAATTCTCTGGCTACAACCAGAAGGAGGCTACAACCCCCTATGTTCTCCAGCTACAACTGGAAGGTGACTACAACCACCTGTCCTTGCCCCTTCCTACCACCCTGATGTAGAAGTAGAATGATGGAACCACTGTCAACTTATCACTGTGAGATATACCACTGTAAACCTGTACCAATAAATCTGAACCATGCATCAACCTGTACCTCAACCTGTAATCAACCTGTAGTCAACCTGTATAATAAACAAGTGCATCAACCATGCACCAACCTGTACCAAATAACCTGTAATCAACCTGTACCATAAACAAGTGCATCCAACCATGTACCAAGTATGTACCAATCATGTGTCAACTACTCATCAATATGTACCAACATCATCAAC
>ML788356.1:13239-27575 GCA_009831015.1 Picea engelmannii
CTACATGGAACCTCTCATAAAAGGAGTTATAGCAAAAATGGCATACCTTGTTGAATTCTGGCTTATTCTAGAGAGAGACCTTGTAGAGCATGCCCCGCAGATAATATTTTTTGAATTGATCTGAAACTATGAAAAATCATACTAAAGACTGTACCCTAACCAACACATTTTGTTTCACTTAATCTAGATATATTATGAAGAAGTTATGACGTTTTTACCCGAAACACCTGTTTTGACTAGTTTCAGGACTAGCCACAAACCCTATTTTCCACGGAGTGTAACTCCAAACATATAATGACCCACAATATGAATGTTTTACCACAAATACTTGGATATGTTTTCTCAATTTCATAGAAATTTCACGGTCTGAATCATTATATAAATAAATTTATAGTGAAAATGGTGAGATGACCTGTAAATAACATACCTTAGAAAGCACCATCAAAAGAATTTATCCTTCCTTGCATTTCGGCCTTCTTTTCTTCACCTTCCCTTGGAATTTAGGATTATATATCATTTTTTACCTCATACACCTATAGATATTCCATATTCTCAAGTGTGATTAAAATGAGAGAGTCTTTCCTCTTATTTATACTCTCCAAGTAGCTTCCTTAAAAACATCTTCTAGGTCACTTGGCCCCACTTTCCTTATTGTAGGGTTAACCCACTTCTAATTTCTCCATTAAATTAATTATTGAAATAATTTATTTTGTATTCACTTTGAATTATAATACACTCCTTACTTCACTTTATTATTTACCTTTTAAAATCTCTTAAACCACTTTGACTACACTGACCTTTTGGGGATTCTAGATGACATATGAGGGTCCTCCAACTTCCTAAGGCCATAACTCTCAAACCGTGAGGAGTTATGTGACGTTCCACATACCACCGGAAATGGAATGACAAGAAATATCCATCTAGGATATTTTACCTGACAAATTCATTGTCCTTCATCTAATTATTCCACAATTAAGAATCGGTTCTCTTACTCCGCAAAGCGTCTTCCCATGAGGGCTTTCACCATAAGGGGACCACTTTGGAGTTCATCCATCTTTACTTCTTATCAACCATGACAAGATAATAATGAGTCATATTTACATCAAACAATCTTGGGTCCATTACCCAAACCTTTGTGTTGCGAGGCTTTCTTCAAGGGTTGACATCAATGACAACCAACCTTAATCAACAATTACATGAATATCAGGACTTCTTTCCAAACAAGTTCACATACATGAAGGGTATTGAAGGACCCATGGGAGAAATGAAGATCCCTATGAGACCAGATTAAAGACCATCATGCAGATACCTTACAGACTGAATCCAAAATATAAGAAAAAAGTTAAGATTGAATTGGATAGAATGTTGGACGCAAGAATCATAGAACATGTTGAAGAATTTGAATGGATTATCCCTATGGTGGTCCAAGATAAGAAATCAAGAGAAATCAAAATTTGTGTATATTTAAGGAAACTGAATGATGCATGCCTACATGACCCCTTCCCTACACCCTTTATTGATGAAGTTCTAGACAATGTAGGCATACATGAGGTCTATTCATTCATAGATGGATTCTCAGGTTATCACCAGATCATAATTTCCAAGGAAGATCGACATAAGAACACATTTTCAATAGAATGGGGTTCATTCCAGTACATTGTGATGCCTTTTGGCTTGAAGAATGCACCAGCCATTTTTTTTAGGGTGGTGATCGAAGTATTTAAGGACTTTTTACATAAGTTCTTGGAAGAATATTTTTATGATTGGACTGTGTTTAGCCTATTGAAAAATCATATTGAATGTTTGAGATTGATGTTAGATAAGTGCATGTAATTGCAGATTGCCCTGAATCCGAAATTTTTTATTTTCTTTTCACCTTTTGGATTACTGCTAGGACATATTGTGTGTAAGCAAGGGTTGTTGGTGGATCCTTCAAGATTGCCATCATTGTTGATCTACCTCCCCCTACTTCGGTCAGACAATTGCACACTGCATTAGGACACACTGGATACTATAGAAAGTTCATTAAGGGTTATGCATAGATAAAAACACCTATGGAGAAGATCTTAAAGAAATACAGTAAGTTCCAATGGACAAAAGAATGCTAGCAGAGCTTCGACACACTAAAATAGAAAATGGTCACTGCACCTATCTTGGTTTTTCCATATTGGAGTAAGGAGTTCAATTTTCATGTCGATGCTTCATGCATTGCATTAGGATCAGTTTTAGCATAGCCAGGTGCAAGAGACATTGACCACCACATAACCTTTGCTAGAAGGAAGCTTTCTCAAGGCTGAAAGGAACTATACTACGATTGAGAGAGAAGGCTTGGCTATGGTATATGCGCTACAAACGTTTAGACACTATTTGATGGGAGGAAATTTTTAGATGTTCATTGATCACTCTACATTGAAATACTTAGTCAACAAGATAGTGTTCAGGGGAATAATATGCGTATGGCTACTATTATTCTAGGAGTATGATTTTGAAATTATGGTCAATCCAAGAAGAATGAAAAAAGGACCTGGTCACTTATCTAGGATGGAACATGGAGAGGAACCTTCCAGTTTGGAGGACACACTACCAGATGCACAGTTGTTGGCCATCATAAAATTCGATGATCACTTTGCCGAGATATTTTAGTTCCTTTCCACAGGAATGGCACCTCACAAGTACACATTCATCCATAAGAAACACTTGGTAATCCGCATTGCAGACTTTCAACTTATAGCGGGACAATTGTATAATATGGGACCAAATGAGTTCTTGAGGAGATGTGTTATGGAGGAAAAAAGATCATTGATTCTTGCAGAAGTACATGAAGGCATCATAGGAGGACACTATGCAGGGAAAGCAACAACGCATATGATTCTCAGAGCTGGCCTCTCGTGGCCTACTTTACACAAGGATGCTAAGGAATACTACAGAGCCTATGATGTGTGTAAAATAATATGAAATCCTTCTTGAAGGGTTGAGATGCCTCTGGAACCTCAATTAAAATTACAAATATTCGAAAAATGGGCCATTGACTTTGTGGGACCTATTAACCCACCAGGAAGCCGCACAGGAGCGAGATACATTATCATTGCGACAAAGTATTTGACTAGATGGGCAGAAGCAAGAGAAGTTAAGGAATGTACTGCAACTACACTGCACATTTCATCTTTGAGGATATTATCACCAAATTTGGTTGCCCGAAGATCCTCATGAGTGATCAAGGAACACACTTCATCAACAAAACTATTGAAGCCTTGACTCAGGAATTTGAAGTTCACAATCAGAGGAGCACTCCATACCACCAACAAGCGAATGGTACAGTAAAATATTTCAATACGATCTTGGAGACATCATTGACTAATATCTACAGTGTCAACAGAGATGATTGGGACTTAAGAATTCCAACAGTAGTGTGGACTTATCGAACTACCTGCAAAAATTTAACAACACAGACCCCATTTAAGTTGGTATATGGATTGGAAGAAGTGGTACCTATGGAATACTTGGTTCCTAGTTTAAGAATTCAAGAATTTACAGGTATGAATGACATTGGCATTGTTCAAGACAGGATTTTGCAGCTTCTAGAGTTAGAGAAAGATAGATTTATTGCAAGATTTCATCAACAGGTACAAAAAGAACGAGAAAAGGATGACTATGACAAACATTTCAGGAGGAAAGCATTTAAGTAGGGAGATTCAGTCCTGTTATATGACAATAAGTTCATAAAGAATCCAAGGAATTTCATGATACATTGGCTTGGGCCATTTGAGGTTGCCTATGTTATAGAAGGAGGAGCTGCACAGTTGAAGACCCTTAATGGATAATGGAAAGAAGGTTTGGTAAATGGGAGTTGGTTGAAATTGTATTATGACAACCAACTTCCTCGCAACTCTCAGTAAAATAAAGGAAGAAAGGTCTAGATACCAAGTGTAGTTGAAACTAGGTACCAGACATAGAAAAGATAGTTTTCACACGATAGGGAGGGACAGAGAAGAAAGCACAAGATTCTTTGCGTAGTCTGCAGTCAAAGTGATACAAGAGGTTCAATCTTGTAGTAACTCGGGACGAGTCACATGTGAGTGTTGGGGGCATGGTGGCCCTTGGTTATGGAAGAAATGCGAATTACAAGTTGCGTAGAAGGCACATAATCCAAGGAAGGGTCGAAGTGGGAAAAGAAGCAGAAAAGAAGAAGAAAAGAAAGGAAAATCTAACTGTTAAAAGAAAAGATCAAGGAAGACAAAGTATCGAAGAAGAGGGATCATGGACAACTCAGCAAGTGGAAAAATACATCAACGAGTGCTTTGGAGCACCTCATGGAAAATAAGGAAAGACAACTTGGCGAAGCCCTGAAAACATGGGTCAAGTGGACCTACGGTTTTGGCACCTAGGGTTTTGGATCTAGGGTTTTGACACCTAGACTTTGGTCATGTAATGTACAAAGAAAGGTCCAAAAGACCTGGGAGGGTTCGTTCTAATTTGGTTCTAGTTCGAATGTTGATGTTTTTTTATTATTGTTGTTGAGAGAAGTATTGAGGCTATATTGTAAGATCTTCAGCTGGGTGCAAAGATCGACCCTGCAGTTGAGTGCCTAGGGAGGGAATGGAGAAAGAGAGAAAGAGATATTCAACTAAGTGCACAGATAGAACTGTATGTTTTCATATAATATACCAAGAAACACAATTTTGTGGACGTATCCCTAGGGAGAGGGTGAACCACATATATCTTGTTGTTCTTTGTGATTGATGTTGTGTTATTTTCTATCTGTTATCCTGTTATTGCATTATTGTGTTAGATCTGAGATATAACTTGTGAAGTAAGATTAAGAGTGGTAAATAATATCTATATTTTTGTGTGTCGTTATCCTGGACCCACTTTGCATTTCCTCTGGTTGTAGACACCTGTGTCATGAAGGCCCCTATTGCTACTTTAGGTGAGACTGCATCTGCTTCGCAAGTGTTGCTGAAAGGGCTAGTAGTTAGGTCTTGTTGGTGTGTTGTTAGAATTGAACCCTGGGTCTGCCCCTGTGGCAATAGTCACCAGAAACAAAAGGCATGAACTGAGCATTTATGAAATTTAACGAAGCATGTCAAAGAAGCTTTAGGAAATTTATGGCAATAAAGAAACCATATTCGATAATATTTATAGAATTTAGGACACCCCTTATATAAATGGAAAGCAGGGGAAATGAACTTGATTGTGAATTTGATTATACACGGAGCTAAGGAGCATGAAGATGAGTGACTAATTGGTGATTCTGAAGACATTCGTAGGTGGATTTCAACAGTAGGAGGAAGAGTTAAACATGATGTCACTGCCAAAGGTCGATGCAACAAGATAAGTGGAAAGAAAAACATGAAGCAACAACGGGTCATCACACGTACCTGCAGGGGAAGAACTGGTCCATACACAACTGGAGGGAATCATCAATGTCGACGATATTGCTTCACCACAGGACAAACTAGTAAGAACCACACTTATGGAGGAGGAGGGGTATTATCCTAAGACAATAAGGATGGAAATTAATCCACATAGACGTTTTGGGGAACAAAACCCCTCTGTGGCAGAAAAACCATGACAACAACCTAGGGTTGAAGTAGCCCACCAAATGAATGGCACAGATAGTGAGTGAACAATATCCATGTTATTGGATAAATCCGTAAGTGCAGACACAAACCGATCTCCCTAGATCCACCTGGATCTAGAACAAAGCAAGACAGAACATAACTCTTTCCCTAGATTCTAACCATTGAATTAAATAGGAGGCAAGAACAAAGAACATACCTTATGATCGCTTCCTTTGGTCTTTGTTTCTCTCGCTTCACTCCAGTGCTCTCGTACAGTCAAGACCAAAACAATACAAACCAACCAAAGTGAAGAAAGCACAATCTATTCAACAACCAATCTATGTATATGATCAAGGAGTTATACAATAAAGTGGAACTAACTTTATGGGAAAGGGACATATTATTGTATCATATTAATGGAAATTAAAGATTACAACCTGAGCCTTGATGTTGCAAACTTCCTTTCAATGGCCCTTGGCTCCGACACACACACACTTGCTCACTTGCTGGAGTTTCCTAGTTGTTGTAGCTTCAATTCTTCACACAATCTTTCACCAATTCTCCAATGAATCTTGCTTAACCTTGTTTGCTTAACCTTTTCCATGAGAATTCACTCAATAGATAGGAGATAATGAATTATTTACTTGGATAGGAATGATCCCAAAATATCAGGGAATCCAGTACTAGGATAATCATTCGAATGTCATCTCATCCTTCTAGAATATTCCCTTCTAGAAGCTTCGAGAATTCATCTTTTTCCCTTCTTTAGAAAGAGTTCGCATCCTAGAAGTTCAACACAGTGTGAACTTATCGTACCTTGGCTTAAGGCAGCCTGCGAGAATCATGCATTCTCATAGGCAAATATACTAGCAGCCTGCAAACAGTCCTTAAAAATGTGATTTCTGGAAAGAGATGAAGGTAACTTTTCTTAGGAGAAAGTTCTAATGAAGAGCCTGAGTACACCATCATCAATACATCATCATGATGACCAAAATCATGGGTAACAATCCATCATGCCACAGTCACAACCCATGGTAGGATATACACCACAAGAAGAGGTCCAAATTGAGGACATAACAGGACAACCAAACTTTAGCACAGAATAATGGGAAAAAGAAGCTAGGACATCCAGTGTGCCAACAAAGAGGAAAGTGAAACATCTTATCCTGAGATCCCCACGTAAGCATTTCGAGACATCTATAGTATTACCACACATTCCAGAGGGGCTGCAGGCCACACCAGGATTGTTGGGATATGTCGACAAATTGATATACATAGAACATGATGTGTCTAACACTAGTAAGTTTCCATAATTTGTGCAACAAGTTTACATGGAAAGTCTGGGAACAGGGCCACTAGGAGATCTAGTGTTGCAGCCCAAATAGTGGATAACACGACTGGTCAACACATGGATACTCAATTTGCTCGAGATTCCCCACTTCAACAATGGGGAATATGTCAATAACTATGTCAAACAGTTACTCACATTTCTCCATGGAGGATTCTTGTGGATGGACAAGCTAATGTCCATCGAATTAGAGTTAATTTCCTTTATCACATAACTTCCATCAAATTGCAAGAATCTTGCTCAACACATGGAAAAAAAAACAAAGGAGAAGGTTCTCACAGAGGAAATGAAGAAGACCTAAGGGACAAAAAGAGGATTGTGAGGCATAATAGTCAAGAGTATTAGTGATGCATCCACGAGGATGGAAACCAGGTTGATGGCATGTAAAATCATTTGGAAATTTCATAAGGACGAGGTCCCCACAGGAGTCGTAGCAGTAGTAGCGCAATGCGCAAATGGAACCATGTTAAGATATGCATCATACTTAATGAATCTGTTCCTATATGACTGCAAATATGTGAAGGACTTGGGGATATAATTCCACTACTCGTGGTTGATAGTGTTGATAGCACTAATAGGCTAGAGGGAACCCACATATTCACACTTCTATGACAAAGTCGGACAATGACTTGTAGCACGGTATAATTCCTTAGGGATAACTTTAGAACTGAAATGGAGAAGTGAAAATGCTAGAACCTTTGTGAGGTACTTGAGTGACATGAAGGAAAATATAGCTAATAGCTGAAGGATAAATCCGAAGGTGGTCTTTTAGTACTAGGGGATAGTCAAATTCAAGTCTATGCGACACAATATGTGGATCTAGACATGCAGGGATTCAGATAGAGAATGGTTGCAACTTTGATTCTGCATCATCACATAAGAAATAGATTGGTCTATCAAAGGCTCGGTGGATGACTGGAAAGTCCCAATTATAACTCAATAAATACCTAAGAGCAAGGTTACTGAAGTAGGCCCATTGCAGAAATATGCAGGAGGAAGTGCAACAACAAAGAAACCATCTCAGAAAAACAAGCAGGATCCCAAGCAAAGGACACATAAGAAGGATAACACAAAAAATACCAATAGGTAGGAAGGTAATAAGGACAATGTCCTCATGCAGGAAGAAGAAGCAGGGGGGACATAACAGGAAAAGAAACTCCAACAACGACGATCCAAACAGACGTAGGGACATAAAAAAATGTGGTCATATAAATAGGGGGGTCATGCAAGAAATAAAAGGAACATAAGGACATCCTGGAATACATAATTACCGAGGATGATGCATATTTGGTGGTAGAAAAAGTTAAGGACTGAAAACTGAAGAATATGAGTAAGGAGAGAACCAACAGGAAATAATCGTGCATAAATTGATGGCAGTTCGACATGTCCTAGAATGGATACAAGCAACATAGACCCAAGATACATGAAAGAGACCAATGAAATGACTATAAGAAGGGAACAGAACCACGTAGGGAGATGAAGAAAAAATACAAATCATACCATAGGAAAGTCCAAGTGTTTGAGTGACAACATATATGTTGCAGCTAGAGGAATAAATGGCACAGACACCACTTAAGGATTTGACACATGTAGAGTTGGTATTATCAAAAATACTAATGAAATCACTATATGAATTGCAAGTTAACGTCACACAAGAGGTATAGTCACAAACCAGGGCAGATGCGATAGAGATGGAAGTTGTCAGAGAGGGTAATTAAGCACTACAACTCGTGATAGAGCAAGTCAAGATGGAGACATAGGGAGAGAAGAAATGCGAGGATAACTTAGAAAAGAAAATATAGGAATTATTCAAGACAATTCTATAGAGTGCGCAAGTAGTGAAGAGATGCACAAAAGAAAATATACAGACCATTGCACAGATGATCAAGGGGTATAGACAAGAGATAGAGGAGCTAAAGGAAAAAATTACCCCTACAACTCCTCCTGAAGTGATGATTGAAAGAGAACAACAAGAAACACTACAAACAAATATGATAGAAATGGAATCTAAGGAAGTCGTATAGCTCTTCAAGAGGATTACGGAAATATAGATGAGTCTAGAGGAAGATGAGAAGGTCCAAAAGTTGGATAAACAAGAAGAGAAGTTCAATGATGCAATGAAAGATTTGAAGAAGTGACAGAAGGCCATGAGCACCACCGAAATATTGAAAGAGACATAGGAGGTATGAAGACCGTATATATCATGATGAGTGTTGTGGAATCACAATCGTCAGATCTCATGAGAAACACCCAACTAGGAGGGTTATCCTTCTATCTTATCCAGTGATTAATTGGAACCTCTAATATACACTACATATGCATGATTAAATGAACAAGGATTGTTCAATTTATCGTAGCACGTAGTTGAGGTGGGAATTCTCCAAAGAGGAGAAGTTTTGAGAAAGAAAGTAGATCATTTATTTGGAATGGGTGATACTTGATCTTAGTCGTGAATCAAAGTGGACCCCACTAGGAATGGTAAAACTAGGACATGATAGGAGGGTAACCATTGATTGAGTAGAGGCTTCAATTAAATATCAACCAATAAATGAGGAAATCTGAGAGTCGTTAGATCCATAAGGAAATTCGTTGGAATGATGCCATCAGAGAGGTTGGAGACTCTGGTGAGTAAGTACCCAGACAAGGGTAAGTTTGAATTATCTACAATATGTATACATGACATCGAGGAGGAACTATGACCATTCTATTAGAGAGATAGGGTTCTTGCACACCTCAACTGCTTTTAAAGGAAACCTATAGTTATGAACTTTGTAAAAATTAGCATAGCTTATTTTATGATAAGAAAAGTCCCCACTTAGACAATGATGTTCCCAAGTATTCAACTGACCATCCTAATGATGAAAATTGTGACACCCCGCTATCCCTAGGAAAGGATTAGGGGTTCAGGTGTGTTATAGATTGGTATCAGAGAAGATTTCAAAATCTAGGATTGAATGGGTCAATGAGACTGCTTGAAATTGTTTAAAGAAAATTTTACTAGTTGTCTAGTGTGCATGATTTCAATGTTAAAGTAATTATTGATGAGGGTTGTTGTTTCAACATGTAGGTCATACTGAAAGGAAATGGATGTGACTGGTGCAACACAACATGGATGACACCTAAAAATTCATGGATGAAGATTTTGATGGTCATATGGATAGAGAGAACCCTCTAGATTTGATGGTCATTATTAGAAGTTTGAATGAAGAAAATGAGAGAGTTATGAGAGTCCAAGCTCAACAAATGAAATTAAATGCAATTTCACTACAAAGAATATCTGAAATTTAGAAGCATCTACAACAAGTTCCTAGTAATGCAAAAATGCAATGATCAGAGAGGTTGAAAACCCCCTTGGATTCCCATAAACATGGATTTAACCACAACTATGAGGGAAAAATTTATTCTAGAAAGAGGCATCAGGATGCCAAGAAAGGTGAATCAGGTGGAAGTGTTTCAATGAAGTTATCTGACAGGAAGACTACTTTAGAAAAATTGTCTAGTAGTGGCACAGAGTCGAGTTTCCCAAAGAAGAAGCAGAGGAATAACTCTCATATTTCATTAACTGGATAATTCAAGAAGGATAAGTCGCCTACCTTCTATGAAGATATAAATAAAGGAGAAGAAGTTGAAGCATGGTTGTTTAGTTTGAAATTTTACTTTCGGGTGAAAAATTACTCCAATAATACTATGGCAATTGTTTCCATATTTAACCTAAATGGAGGGGCTTCCATTTACTGGGAATACCTCAAGGAAATCAAGGGGCTAATGGAAAACAAATTGACATGGAAACAGTTTGAGAAACACTTTCAAAAGGCTTACCTATCGAAAAAATATTACAATGATAAAATAAAGGAATTCCATGAGCTTAAGTTGGGACAACTTACCATGGATGCATATGCCAAAATATTTATGGAGTTGTTGAGGTATGTTCCCTACCACAAGGATGAGAAAGAGAGATTCTATAATTTCCTCAGTGGATTACCACAATCCTACTAAGAACGAATTGAATTTGAAAAACAAAAAACTTTGGAGGACACTATTTGGAAGGCTAGGTGTTATTATGATCAGTTTAAGCATAAGAAAGAGACTTCAAAGAAATGGAAGAGGATGGACTAGAGTAGGTTGCAGAAGAAAGAATTCAAATTATTTCCATATAAGAATTACAAGAAAGGTGCATAGTTGGTTTAGCCAATTAGAAGTGTGCATCAACAAAATTTTCCATCTCAAAGTGAAAATAAAACAATGGAGCAAGAAAGAGAAAGAGCATAGGAGCCCAAGAAAGTACCTTTGCAATTCTAGGGATGTGGAGAGCCACACATGTTGAGGGAATGTCCCCATAGACAACATGACAGTAGGAAAGTGTATAATATGTATGAGGAAGCTACAGTCAATGATGTATCTATAAGTGTGCTGAGAAGCTATGAAGTTGTAGAGAAACGAAAAGCAGACCACAAGCCTCTGTGGTGGTGTTATAAGGTATTATTTCCCATCCACCTATCTCTATCTTAATTGACCTGGGTTCTAACCTTAGTTATATTTCACCTTGGTTTGTTAAGGCATGTTCACTATAGATAAATAAGCATGCAAGAGCATGGTTATTCCAGTTAACCACTAGAACAAAGAGAAAAGTGGTTGAGTTGGTTGAGGCATGTCCGATTGAAGTGAATGGAAACTAGAATCAGGTATCTCTCAATATCCTACACCTAGATTCCTACAACATAATGTTGGGAAGGGATTGGCTAGCTTCCCACATGGTAAGGTTAATTTTATATGGAAAGGTTTTGGAATACAAAGATGAGGAAGGAAATGCAAGGATTTTGCAAGGCATTAGGAATTTAGTTTCAGTAACGAAAATAACAACACTACAACTCAAGAATTTTAGTAGAAAATGGTTCTCCTCGTATGAAATACAAGTTATTAAATCAATAGAGAAAAAAGAGTTGAATGTTGAAGATCACCCAGTGTTGTGAGAATTTTGATATGTGTTTCCAGAAGAGATTCCTAGACTACCTGTGAAAATAGATCTCAATTTTTCAATATATCTTGTGCCTAGAGCAGTTTCAACGTCAAAAGTTCCTTACATAATGAGCACACCAGAGTTGGTGGGGATAAATATGTAACTAAGGGAAATGTTGAGTAAAGGTTACATTAGGCTGAGTGTGTCCCCATGGGGAGCACCAACCCTATTTGTAAATAAGAAGGAAGGTATGTTGAGAATGTGTATCAACTATAGACAGTTGAACAATATTATCATCAAGAAAAAATATCATTTTCCTAGGATAGATGATCTCTTTGATCATCTTAGAGGAGCTTCATTATTCTCAAAGATTGATTTGAGATTGGGATCTCACCAAGAAAAATCAAGGATGAGGAAATATACAACCTTTAGAATAAGGTATGGACACTACGAGTTTGTGGTGGTACCATTCAGACTTACAAATTCACAAGATACATTCATGTGTTTAATGAATAACGTGCTAAAAAAGTATTTAGACAAGTTTGTATTAGTATTTTTGGATGACATTCTGGTGTATTCCAAGAACAAAGAAGAGTATGAAGAACATATTAGGATGGTGCTACAAGTGTTAAGATAACACCAGTTGTACGCTAAGTTCATCAAGTGTGATTTCTTTCGATAAAAAATATAGTATTTAGGCCATCTAATCTCAACATAAGGAGTAGCAGTGGATCCTGAAAAGAACAAGGAAATCATGGATTGGCCTACCCCTATAAATGTGACGGAAGCAAGATCCTTCATGGGATTGGATGGATATTACAGAAGGTTCATAAAGGGATTTTACAATATTAGTAATCCTATCACCTCACTACAAAGGAAAGGGAGGAATTTATATGGTCACTAGAATGTGAAGATAGCTTCCAACAGTTGAAGCATCTATTAACTATTTCCCTAGTTCTAAGGCTTGCATACCCATAAAAGGATTTCTTGGTTTATACAAATGCTTGCAAGGAAGGAATCGATGGATTTCTCATGCAAGAAGGGCAAGTGATTTTTTATGAATCACGAAATTTAAATGAGCATGAGCATAAGTATGTCACCCATGATATGGAGTTAGTAGTGATCATGCATGCATTCAAGATGTGGAGCCACTACTTACTTGGGATAATATTTATCCCGATGAAAGAACATTGTGGTCTAAAGTAACTATTCGACCAGCCAAGGTTGAGTGCTAGACAATCCAAGTCGATGGTGTTCATTAGTGAGTTTGACTTTGAAATCAAACATATAAAATGAAAAGAAAATACAGTGGCGGATGTGCTCATCTGAAGCATCTAGAAAATACACTTAGTAACAACAAGTGTGGGAGAGTTTGATATCAAGAAGAGGATTGAATCCCTCTTGCGGGAAGATGAGTTTTTTACTCAAGTAAAAGAGGGGTTACAACGAGACCCTAGATAGAAGAAATACGTAGGTTATCAACTTGGAGATGATAGTTTGTTTTTGTATAAAAAGAAACTGTATGTGCCTAATTCAACATATTTGAGGCATTTAGTTATGGATGAGTTCCATAGAAGACCCTATGTAGGTCACATTGGTTACCAGAAAATGGTGACAACAAAAAGAAAGTTGTATTACTAGCTTGGAATGAAGTAGGACATTGCTTAGTATATGAATAAATGTTTAGAGTGTCAATGGGTGAAAGTTTAGCACATACATCCTGTAGGTCTATTGTAGCTTTTTCCTATCCTAGAGTGGAAATGGGAAATTATTTCCATGGATTTTATTACGGGTCTACCTAAGGAAATCAAGAAACACAATGTGATCATGGTTGTAGTGGATAAGATGAGCAAGGTAGTTCATTTTATTCCTATCAAATATACTTTTAAATCCATAAACATTGCTAATGTTTTTATAAATGAAAATTTTCAGGTTGCATGGTTTTCCTAAATATATAATTTTGGATAGAGATGCCAAGTTCACCTCGAATTTAAGGAGGATATTGTTTGTAGGATTGGGAACATAATTTTCATTTAGCACTTCCTACCATCCTTAAATAGATGGTTAGACCAAAAGAGTGAACAAAGTGCTATAAGATATGTTGAGGATGCATGTTATGCATGATCCCAAGTAGTGGGAAGAATATCTACCTCTGGTAGAGTTTTCCTATAACAATGGTTATCAAGAATCATTGAAAGCGAGCCCATTTGTGGTTCTATGTGGTAGAAAGTGTAGATTTCAAATTAGTTGGGACAATCTAGTGGACAAGATCACACTTGGACCAAAATTGTTGAAAGAAATGGAACAGGTCATGGTTAAGATAAGGAAGAATCTAAAAGTAGCTCAGGATAGACAAAAGAAAAATGTAGACATCAAGAGAACTCATAAAGAGTTCAAAGTAGGAGATCATGTGTATCTTCGAGTGAAGCCCAATAGAATTTCCTTAAGAATGAGAGTGTTTCCTAAGTTA
>ML788356.1:47957-103670 GCA_009831015.1 Picea engelmannii
CTCACATGAGATGCATTGAGAGTAGAAAAAAATGTTGAGAAGAATGGGAAAATCCATTTGCAAGTACATGAGACATTGAAGAATTCATAGGAAAATACAAGGCCATACATGATCAACACAGAAATGAGAAGTCATTCAAAGTGGGAGACAAAGTTTATTTACAACTAAACAAGGAAAGACTATAGGGTCCTGGTAAGAAGATCAAGGTTCTACGGTATGGAACTTTTGAGATATTGGAGAAGGTGGGAGATAAAGCCTACAAATGAAGTATACCCCCATACATCTGCATTCACTCAGTAGTGAATGTGAAGAATCTCAAACTCTAAAAGCATTCCATGTTGGAATATGAGGAGGAGTAGGTCCTACCTTCCATAGAGGACTTAGTACTAGATTCTTAGGAAGAGTTGGAAGAGGTCACAATTTTGCAGAAGCAGTCCAAAAATACAAGATAGGGGCAACATGACCTTTGGTATATTGGGTTGAAGGGACAACTTCTAGGAAAATCAAAGTAGTACTCCAGGGAGAAGGTGGGGGGAAATTTTCCTCACCTCATTCAATAAATCGTTTGGGGACCAAAAGCCTCCCTAAATGTGGAAGTGTGATCCAGATTGGATTGTTATATTACTTTTAATCTATCTCGATGCTTTCATAGTGGAAAAAACTAGAGGAATTAGTTTGCAGGGCCATTTTAGTGTCAAGTCCCAGTTTGGAAAATTCTAGTCCAAAAACTTCTAGAGCCATTTGAGGAATCAAACAAAATTTTTTGGGGTCAAAACTTCCCTATCTTTATCTAGTGTGTCAATGTTCTACACATTAATACCTTTCCAACCGTGCAAGAATCACGTCAATTGAAGCTCATATGCAAAAGTTATGTCTCTCGCAAGTTGACCTACCGTGTTGACCACCATGGTATGAATGGATGCCACATTATCCCCCATTACTCATGCATATGGGGCTAGCCATGTATGGAATTTCAAGAATATTCTAGAAGATCCAAAATCTTATCACAATTGAGGGTTGAGGAAATCAAAACCCTACCCCTAGATGGCTATCAGGCGATGTTAAATATCGAGCTACTAGGAGGAGAAGGGGTTCCATTATTTTTCATTGTATCTTATTCCATAGTTGAGAAAAACATTTTAGAGTGGTATTTTATGAGCGTAATAGAAGAGGAGAGATTGTATAGAAACTATACAGGCTACATTGTCAAAGGTTACTCCACAGAGAGTGCCTCTTTCCTTATACTTTCATTTGAAGAGAAGAGAGAAGAGTGACCTCACCTTCTAGCTAGATGTTCTCCCATATTCGGTTTCCTAGGTTATATCTTGTGTTTATTTGTAGATGGTGTGTGAGTATTTATTTTTGTTCTCTATTTTCTCATTTCATCTCTTTCATACATTTTAAGTAGAAAATGAGTAATTAAATAATCTAAGATGTAAAGAAAAATAACTTTCATGGTTAATATTTTCGTGTTTGTTTATATCTATTGTGAGGAATTGTCCAATGGAATATCCACGATAGTTTAAAGATCATATTGCTTAGTCAAATAGCCTTTGTGGACAATCCCACACTCATCAATGGAGGAGAATGTGTGCATGGCATGAATGTTGGAACAATTCTTTTGAATAAACCCCCTATGATAAAAGAGCCTTTGTAAACAATCCCTCACTCATCAATGAATCATGAGATCATCTACACATAGAAGAAAATACTTTACATGACTTAATAATATTATGTAGAGTTATGACCAATCACACAGTCTCTTAAAAGTTTGGTTTACTACCACTAAAATAATCTTTTTTTTTTTTTACAATCTTTCATTAACTCATGAAAAAGAATATAAATTACCCCATCCCAAAAAAAACTTTATGTAAATATATCTATCTTCATAACAATGTGGATTCTAATAACAATGTGGATTCTAATATATTGAAGTGCTCACTTGTGCAAAACATTTTGGTAACATATAAACAATGACTCAATGAAGAAAACAAAAAAAATATATCCAATTAATTAAACAAATACCATTTCCAATGTATTACTTAAAATTTCACAACTCCTCAATAAATATTACTAAAAAAATAAATTTCTTTTCAAAATTTAAAAAATATCCAAAACAACAAAACATTAGAAAACTATTCCCTATTTACAATGTCCTCACCACCAATTTTTTTCGACATTCCTTTCCCAATAAATATGATAAATATGGTGAGGAATTTGCCCCCAAAAAATAAAAGTCATACTCCCACGTATTGTGATTGCTTTTGATGTGGTAAGGTAGAAGATACCCCTCATATTCTATGTTGGATTATGAAATTCGGCACAAGAGGGGCCCCAAAAGTATGATGTATGGCAGTCCATGGCATAACATGACGTGTTAAACAAAAATGATCATATTCTATGTTGGATTATGAAATTCGGCAAAGGGGACCCTAAAAGTATGATGTATGGCAATCCATGGCATAACATGATGTGTTAAACAAAAAAAAATAATGTATCGCAATCCATGGCATAACATGACGTTTTAAGCAAAAATGATGATGTATAGGATTATAAAGAAAAATTAAAAAATAAAAGTTATAATAAATATATATTAATTTATTTTATGATATATAGATAGACTAGCACCGCCGCTAACTCGCGGTTGAGAACGTGAAAAGTAGCAGCTGAGAACTGTGTCTTCAATATATTGAGAATATGTGTCTTCAATATAAAACATTTGTGGTAATCCTTTTGTGGTAATATGAAAAGTTTGGTTGCATTAGGTTGATAAATGGAATGTGGCAATTACATATTCTTACAGTAATTTTTTAATGTGATTAGGTAAATGTTAAAAAGTAAACATGTTAACAGATGTCTTGATAAATGCAAGAAAGTTATGAACAACAAATCTGATCCATTGATTTTGGAGGACGACTAAGAATATGCCAGCATCTTCATCTTCACTGCATAGCCATCAAATTAGGGGTTAAGGTTAAATAAGGTTAAAAGATCATTAATTGTGCCCATTATCAATAGATACGCCTTTCGACGTAATAAAGAAATAGAAAGTGTTTAATAACTTGAGAGTTATAATATATATATATTAATTTATTTTTATGATACATAGATAGATAAAGAAATAGAAAGTATTTAGTGAGTTGAGAGTTATAATAAATATATATTAATTTATTTTTATGATATATAAATAGATAAAGAAATAGAAAGTGCTTAGTGACTTGGGATTGTTATAAAGGATAAGGTAATAAATTAAAAAGGGAGATTTTTGGTTGGATTTTTAGTTTTTTTTATGGTTTGTGGTTGCTTTGATTTTTATTTTGATATTATAAAGTAAAGGAGTGTTATGGAAGAAAATGTTTCAAGATTATTTATAGTTTTTGAGTTAATTAAATTTTATTCTTTTATAAGAATAATATCAAAGGTTTGGTTTGGGTCATGGGAATTGGTAACTGGTAGGTTTGGTTTGGGTTAGATTCCATATCAAATCTTTTTATTGGATGTCACTATAGTCCAAGAGTATATTCAAGAGCCCATGTTTGAATTGGGTCATGAGAATTAGTATCTCGTAGGTTTGTTTTGAGAATTAGTAAGGGTCGCATACAGAGGCACACCGCATAGAGGTGTGGACCTCTATCCCAGGGGTTGTGTACTCTATAATCGCGCATAGAGGTGTGGACCTCTATCCCGGGGGTTGTGTACTCTATATTGTGTACTCTATAATCACGCATAGAGGTGTGGACCTCTATCCCGGGGGTTGTGTACTCTATAATCACGCCTAGAGGTGTGGACCTCTAGGTTGTGTACTCTATAATCACGCATAGAGGTGTGGACCTCTATCCGAGGGGTTGTGTACTCTATAATCACGCATAGAGGTGGGACCTCTATCCAAGGGGTTGTGTACTCTATAATCTTATCACAACGGGCTAACATGTCCACTTTAAAGGAATTGAACTTATGTGGAGAGGATAACAAACTTGCTACCCAACCACTTAAGCTATGAACCCTAAACTAAATTTGATTATTTCTTGAAAAAAACAATTATATAAATAGAAGAGATCTCTTATCTCATAAACAAAAACGTCTCAATCTAATGATGAAATAATTTAAATAGTTAAATACTTTAACTATTTAAATTAACCAAAAACATATTCCCAAAAACATAATTTAAATACTTTAATCTACCAAAAACATAATTTAAACACTATCTTAGACATTATCTTCTGCCCAATTATTCTTGAGTTAAAAAGAAATCTAAAAAAATGTACTTTTAATTTGAACTTTAACCTCTTTTCATAATGATCATAACTAGCACAGCAGCTAAATAGCTGAGAATATATTAAATTTTATTATTTCATTTATCTGGTGTTAATATTTTAATTTATGTTAATAACTTACGTGGCAATCAGTTAGCTATCAAAGTAATTTTTAAATATGATTAAGTAAATGTAAAAAAGTAAACTTATTAAGCACTAAACCCCTATTAAATCTGCCCATTATCAATAAATGTATGCCTTTCGGCATAATTACTTTTAATAACATCCTCTCTCTCCAATAATTAACATCATCATTTATCTAAATATTTTTAAATTTAAAAGAAAACTTACAAAACGTACTCATGATTTAAACTTTTTAACTTTTTTCATAATGATTTTGACTTAATGTTTTTAATTGAATTTTTGACTTAATGGCCTTGATTGACATAATGGCCTTAATTGGAATTTTTTATTTTCTTTTCATCATGATAATCATTTAATCTTATTAAAATAATGGCCTTAATTGGAATTTTTTATTTTCTTTTCATCATGATAATCATTTAATCTTATTAAATATTTTGGAGCATGTTTTCACATTTCATAATCATGGACCACCAGTACCATACTGTCGCCCCACACCAGGAAATTGATTGGTAATGACCAGCCACGGGAAACGAGACAACACGTGACCTTCCCCACAATTTTCGTGGAGTGTCGAGCATTTGTCACTTTTAGTTAACCTTCTTTCTCGCCAGAAGCTTCATTGGAATGAAGCCAGGCTTCGATTATCGAGCAAACGCGACCGATCCCGAGTTGAAATGAGAGGACTCTTTGGATTCAGTATTATAGAATTCGTAAGAAAGCGGAAGAGAGCTCAATGGATCTCGCTCGGCTTAAAGTCGAAACAGATACAGCTGAACAATGGCACCTCACTGCACTGCTGGGTTTTACAGAAGAATGAACCAGACAGTTTGGAGAATCCAAGGCCATCTCTGCTTCTCGTTCACGGTTTCGGGGCAGACGGCCTGACGGGATGGGATACCCAAATCTGCGCTCTCGGCAAGCACTTCGATCTCCTCATTCCGGATCTCATTTTCTTTGGGGACTCCACAACCACGAGCTCTGAGCGTACTGAGATTTTCCAGGCAGAATGTCTGAAGAGTATGCTCGACACTCTCGGAGTCGAGAGCGTTATCGTGGTCGGGCATAGCTACGGTGGCTTCGTTGCCTTCTGGATGGCGCACAAATACCCTAACGTAGTCCGTCGCCTGGTTATCGTCAGCTCCGGAATCTGCATGACGCCCTCGACGAACGATCCTCTTCTCGAAGAATTCGGTTCCTCTAACATTGAGGAATTACTTCTTCCCAAGAATGTTGGAGACTTCAAGAGAGTCGCAAATTTTAGCTTTTACAAGATGCCGTGGCTTCCTTCTTTCATATACAAGGACTTATTGCAGGTACACATATAATATTGTTCATTATTTCTGAATGCAGAATTACTCCACAGTGCCTCATAATGCTTGAAGGTTTTGTATATCACTGTGCTAAAAAACTGTTTAGCACAGTGATACCTTCAGGCAATATTGTTCATGTTTATATACCTACATTCCTGTAACTCTTTCTATGCTATCTTGAATGGTTTGAATTTGAATGTTTCAAAGGCTGTGGAAAGAAACAGAGAGCAGAAAGCAGAGCTTTTGCATGCAACTGTGATCGGTTCAAAGAATTTTCAGGCACTTCCTTCAGTAAACCAGGTTGCTTTCTTTGCCATATACTAGATTCTATTCTCTCAATTACTCTCTGGAATTTTGAAATCATTGAATGAAATTCCAAACTCTCAATTGCTCTCTGGAATTTTGAAATCACTGATTGAAATTCCATCTTCTTAAAATCTGGCAGAATGTTCTGATAGTTTGGGGTGAAAAGGATAGAATCTTCAGGCTGGAAGAAGCCTATGTTCTACAAAAGTAACAATTCCCCTACTCAAGTTATTGATTTCCTTACTGCCATTGAAGTCAGGTTATTCATTTTCTAATTGTTTTCTCCTGTGATGTTTGAAGGCATATTGGAGAGAAGGGTAAGCTTGTGGTGATAAAAGACTGTGGGCATGTTCTTCCTGTGGAGAAACCCACCGAATTGAACCAGACGATCCTCAAGTTTCTTCAGTTGGATAATTAAATGAAGAGGATGGAGACACTGAAAATGAATGGTATGAGGACAAACGAGTCTAATTGTCACGATATTGCCTTAAAAATAATATATTGTGATCTACGGCCAAGGTTTCAACACTGGTGAAATCGATTAGCTGTATATCAATAATTGTAAAACAGCTACCTGTTTTCATCACTAGCATTAAGTTTTTTATAATTATAGTAATGCTCCGCACTATATTCGGCTGTACTCTACTGAAAATGCATGTGACCAAGCTTGTTTTAATAATTTATCCTTATTAATATAGAACTTGCTTCCAAAAGACATTATAATATATTATTATTATTTTACTTTACATTGTTGATGGATTGGTTGTCTTATTAGTCTAGTGACTGCCAGAAATATAATGCAATTTTTTCAATGCTGAGTTATATTTAAGTTTTGTTTTTTAATAAAAACATGTCAATCCTATATATTGGATGTGAAGTGTAATGATGTATATAAACTATTTTGTAACATAATTTATAGTACTTGCAAATTGTAGGGATATTAGAAATTATTGGAATTGTAGTTTATAGTTATATACATTTTTTATTATTTTTGGTATATTTTTAGATTAATTTTGCTAGAAATTCAGCCAGAAATTATTAGAATTGTTGATTTCAGTTGTTAAATTTGTACAATCTGTGTATTTCAGAAGTTTTTTGGGGTGTTGAATTTATTTATACATTCAAAAATACACTTTAAGCAATTGTAAACTGCCATTTCACCAACAATTATATATTTCATAGTGTTAAATCCATTTATACATTAAAAATACATTTTAAATAATGACAAATTATGATTTTCCCAACTATTATATAACAGAATTTTAACAATAATTATCAAAATAATAAAAAACATTAAACATTTAAACAACAACTAAACTTTATATTTATTATAAATTATTATTTTTTAAATTACTTACTAGTGATTTTCAGCACACTATTCTCTAAATACATCATAAAACAGTTTTAAACAACATATAGATACACTGTTTCCATTGTTAATAGCTTTGTTGTCTTATTCTCAATAACTTGTTAAACCTATGTTATACTTTAACCAGAAATACAAATATTTATGGAGACATGAGTATTACATTGATTTATAATTTACTGTCAAACTGTAAATACAAGCATACTTTATAGATGTTGACAGTTATTCAAATAAAGAAGGATTAAAAGCAATTTGCAGAGTCTAAATTCTTACAATACCGAGCTATAGCATATGAATTGATTCCTCTCAATTGAATTTATAAGCCTGTGGTTATAAACTCTGACATTCTATTTATAACAAGAATTTACAAGGACATAGTTATTACAGTTTTTTTTTTGGTAAATTATTGACTTCTATAAATTACTGTCAAAGTGTTAATACACGCATAGTTTAAATCTGTTGACCGTTATTCAAATAAAGGGAGATTAAATCCAATTTGAAGACTTGAATTTTTTTTATAATACCTAGTTCTAGTGCATGAAATTGATTCGTCTTAATTGAAACTGGTGAATAAGAATGGCACTTAAAAAAAAATTCCAAGTAAATAGGTTTAATTTGTTATCAAAATATTTCAAAAATATCTATATAAGTAAATTTCATGGATGTAGCAAAGAATATAAAGTACATGGATATGTTGTCTAGATAATTATAATTATATTTTCATTATTACAAAAAAAACTTTTGGCATTTTTATAACGTTTGTACAATCTCCAAATAGACCTCTATCTTTGAACGTTTTAAAGAAAATTAAGCATATTCTTATTAATGAGGAGTGGGTTCTCATCATATGATTAGTAGTGATTAGTAGTATGAGCATATGGATATGTGTAAGGTTGAATGTTAAGAGGAAAACTTCATGGTATGAGTTGAATAGAATTTTGGTATGTCAACAAATATTTTCAAATAATTGTTTTTAGGTAAAAGTGTGTTTCTTTAGTATGTATTTGCACTTATGTAATGATCATCATGATATGTTCTAGATATAGAGCGATCTTACAACTCATATTCTCCTTGATATTAAGACCTACATTGATCTATGGATTAACACCCGATTAGTCCATGATCTATATTTCAAGAGCATGGAGGGTCATTTGTTGATGATTGATTGTGGAAAATGTTTTTGTAAAATATTTTTTCCTTGCATTAATATATTGTCTCAAGTGGCTGGGGCTCTAGATTGTTTTTCTCTTCGAAGCTACGACTTGTGTCTCTCTTTGAGTGTTTTAACCATATAAAAAAATCAGTGTGTTGACCTTTGATTTGGTTGTGTGAGTGGTTACTGAAGGTGTTTGTTCTGTGTGGGAATACGATGTTTTGTCGAACATGGTATTAGAACTTGTTTGAATACCTGCTTATGTTGTTGATCAAGATTTGAAGCCGTGTTGTTGCACTTCTAACTTCTACTATTTCTATGCATTTATTGGCTAAGAAAATTGTTCCATTGCATCTAGAGTGTTGCTTTCAGTTGGTATTCTCTTTGTCATGTTCTCTATGCGATCTCGAAAAATCAGAAACAGAGTGGAAAGTGTTTTGTTTTTTAGATATGCTCTCTACTTTGTGTTGTATGCAAGCTTAACAAATGGAAAACCAAGATAAAACTTGCATTTTCGGGTAAGCTAATCGACATCTAACCTCATTGTTGTTGATATATATATATACTTATGAAATTTCGTTTGTTTTTGTGTGAGCACACTAAAACAAAGGTTTTTTGGGGTAAGCATGCACTTTGAGGAAATAACACCACCAACATCATCCTCATCGTCCATTAAAATTGTTATGTGTTTTGCACTACCTCACTTGGTTGAACTTGTTTTATTTAAGAAGAGGTCTTGACTTCAAGTCTCTTAATGCAAACTTGAGTTATCTCATAAGTTCATTGTAAATGCATTTCAATTAAGGATTTATACATTTTTTGAAATGGGCATAATTTTCACATCCAAAGTCTATTTTCTATGCCATTTTTTTAAACAACCTATTTTTACGAGAGATTTACATCCAAACCATCAATTTTAGCTTTTGAATCCATACTATCTACACATGTCAATATGGATTCTCCAAGTGATACTTCTCATGTAAATCCCAAATGGAGGATTTACTAAAAGGTAAAGGATTGTACCAGATTACCATGGAAATAGAGCAATCCCCCACTAATGTTGAAAAGAAATACAAATGAGATAGTAAGAATGATCAAGCACATGGGATAATCAAAATGTCCATCTCTCATGATTTACGATTTTACCTTCAAGGAATTGATGACCCATAGGAATTTGACTAAAAACCGATTCTAAAACTCTAGCCGACACTAAAATTCCCCGCCTAAGTTAGATATTTATAACCCTCTCTTCTCACAATTAACCCCAGGCTTCTTGTCCTGATGATGGATCCTTATATGGATCCGAGCGTCGACACTCAATTGATAATATTGTGGTTCTTCCGATTCCGCCCGAAAACATTCCTCACCATAGAAATCTCAGCAACCATATGTAGTTGTTGTACCTACAAAAACTCCCATTGAATTTTCCTATTTTAAGAAAATATAATGCGCCCCCCACCCAAATTTATACATAAATTATGAAGGGCAAGAGTATTTCCTTAGGTTCACGCAATATCGTGTTATTTATAGAAGAAGGTATTTTTTTCTCACCTTCAATTTCCTCTTTCGTGTTATTCATTTTTTTGGCAGGGAATTGTTTAAAGAATCATTGGATTATTTAAGCCCTTTCCCACCCCTAGTTTACTTTGAATTGGTATGATATCAATCTCTATTCTAATCAGACTTATGTATGATGATTTACATGGTTCACTATCTTTCCTGAAGAAAGAACTCACAAGACTATAAAACTCCTTTCGTTCGGGTTCTTTCCATTGGAAAGATATTTCTTCACACTCAAACGTTTTTTCCACAATCTAAAATCCACAAGCTTATTGGAAATTTTCCATCAGATTCTCCCCATTGAAAAATGAGTTTATCATGCTTTAAGATTTTTCTAAAACCCAAAACACACAAGCCTATCGGGCCCGGCCTTTCGGGATTTTGACTCTTTCAAAACCTGAAGCCTGCAAGTTTATCATGATTCTCTCTTTGGGATTTCCCCGTCGAAATGTCAAGTTATATATTTTCAACAATTTCTTCCACAAAGTACTTCCCACAAGCCAATCAGATAACTCCTTTCGGGCTTGAATTTTCAGAAAGTAAGGTTATCAAGGTGTTTCCTAAAGAAGTCTTCCCAAAAGCCTTTTTCCCCAAAAATATTTTTTGGAAAGTTGTCTCCCAATGGTTTATTCCCGAAACCCCATCTTCCCCTAAGATTTTCCTTCGGAAGGAATTCCCCCCACAATCATTTTCCTGATAGATATTTTCGTGAATTAAGGTTTCATATTATACTACTTTGGGAACCCTTAATCATGTTTTATTACAAATGGGTGATATATTCAATTTGATTATATGTTGTTAACCTCTATCAACTCCTTTCCCTGGTTAAGCACATATTTAACACTCTTCCCAATGTGTTACCATGAATATTATTTTGGAGAATATTCATTGAGATCTACTTTGAATGACCACTTTTCATTCTCCCGAATACAATTTTTCTCGAAATGTTTCTCTCCGAAATAAATCCTTCAAAAAGATTCTCCTGAAAGACAATCTTCCAAAAGGATTTTTCCAAGGAGGATTTCTTTAAGAGAGTCTTCTTGTAAGAATGTTCTTTTAAAGGCATTGATGGCCCTGTAATTTTCTCTCCAACTACGAGTTTGAATTTGAAGTCATTAACTACAGAGAAGAAGTTGGTGAGCAAGTACTATTAACCTAATTTGAGCACTGTAATAGTTATTTTTCAAGGTAAAGAGTGTAAAAGAAGTCTGCAAAAGTTCTTCTTCGATAATTGTGAATTCCTGTGCTAAAATTCATCATTATTTCTGATACTATATCAATTTAGAGTGATATTCAAGTTCTATTACAAAAACCTTATAATGTTTTGAATTCTATAGGTTTTCAATAGCATAGATTGTCGAGAGCACAATTGAGAAGGGGAAAGCCACCCATTGAGAATGTTGTCTCTTAAGGAAAGAGTCCAGATAACATGTTGTTGATAGATAACAATCACCTTAATGGTCTTCATAGATGCTCCACATCGGACGAAATATACAAAATATTCATCTAGGAATATTTTCCAAAAGACGATGAGGAACTAGGGACGTACCAGAACATCATAAAAAGTGGGCTATATGCCATTATTTCTAGAGCCACCATCTTTCTTTAGAATGATGAAATCAAATGGGTTTATTCCCATATAGATTCAAGCATGTCTATAGTATTAAATTAAGCAGGATCCCCTATTGCCTCATTGTTGTCAGATGACATACATAAAAATTATCAACTGGAAAAACCTTAAGTGTACTTAAACAAATAGTTTTTAGATACCTTCAGGAGGGAAAATCCCAAAATGAATGAGCTAATTAGAGAGTGGTGGGATGAATACAAGTCCTTTACTATAGAGGATAATAAAATGTATCTTGTCTAGTATTTTAAAGATCCCTATAGGCTGTTGGAAAAATTAATTTGCATACTTTATGGAGAAGAAGGGTCTACGCATTTCAAGTTGTAATGGGTACCTATCACACATTATGTGGCTAAAGAAAGAAATATCTTCAGTTGGGACCAAATATTATTTGCCAACATATTTGAAGTTGTCAAGGAGGCTCTCCGAGATTCAAAAAACCAGAATTTCATACATCTACGCATTTAATTGATGCTATACGTTTGTCAATTCCTTTTCCTACAATGGCTTGGGACTAGAACCCTAATTTACCCCATGTGCATATATATTGTTCTAAACTATGGGAGAGTACCTATAAAAAAAACTTCTATGATATATGTGATCACTTTATGGCACCCATTTTCTTTATCATATTCAATCACCATTACAAATATTTTCATAGGAATCCATTGAATCCCTCTGGGATATAGGAGAATGGTATATGGAGAAAAATTATACTTACTTTAGGGACTTTGGGTGCAAGTATACCCTACATCTACTTCCCAAATATGTCCCATATAGAGTGATCTTGAGAGAGATCGGATATCAAACAATTGAAGCAAATATTACTACATTTCTATCTACAATTTCCAAGAGGATATAGCCAAAGTTTTCCTTCAAAGTGGGATCCTTTACATTATTAAATGTCCCCCATGCTATAAAGGAGGAAGTATCTTTCAAGGAGTTGTGTTTGTGTATAGGTGTTTCGAAAGGTGTGGTAGGAGAATATGTTAGAGCCTTTGGATTGATACCTACTTTCCAACATGGTTCAGATGTCATGTATACCACTTTCTAGGGAGTCATGTATTATGAAGATGTCTTGGTTAACATTGAATATAGACAAGAACAAGAAACATTATAGGATGAGCAAGGGGAGAGAAATAAAATGGAAAATGAATAGAGAGAACAATTGTTGGCCATTGAAAAAAAAAAGATGAGGCCAAGAAGAAAGCTTTAGAGGTAGAGGAGAAATTGAGGAAAAAGGATAAAAAAAAAAGAGGACGAAGCAAAGAAGCATCAAGAAGAAGGAGAAGCCATAAAGAAAGAATAGAAAAACAAGAGGAAGAAAAGAAAAAAGCAGAAGAAGAGAAGAAGAAGAAAGAGTACACGATTAACCCAATTGAACTGTAAACATAAACACAGTGAGATGTTTAACCTCTTTTAGCAAAACAGAACATACAATAAGATTATAGATGAATCATCAATACACAAGAGACACAACATTTTTATTATATAACTTTATCCAATTCTCCAAATAAGAGGACCAAAAATAGTCCTCTCAAAGTTACCAAATCTGAGGATAGAACTAGTCCTCTCAAAATCACCAAATATGAGGAAAACCTTGTTCTCCAATATACAAACAATAAAACAAAAACTCAACAATATTATGGAAATATCCTCTACCCACAAATATGTTACAGAACACCTGTACGACCTACTGAGGTCACCTGACATCAACTTGTACAGACCCGCCCCTTCTTAGAAGAGCTTGTATGGATGAGTTAGCACTGAGAATCACCCTCATATTGCAAGAGGATAAGCCCAGTACCCATCAAAAAGGTTTGTGAATGTAAATTAATGATGAAAGGTCAAATGGAAAAAACTCAGCATCAGAATGTTTTAGCACAGAAAAATGGGCTAGCATGCATAAGCAAACAAGGTTTTGATTAACTTCAGTCAGTGGTTTAAGGATAAAGGTGAATAGTAGGAAGACCTAGTGAGGAAGGTGGATAGGTTTTCTATACGCATCAAGCCTTCAAGTAGCCAGGAGAAGAAAAATTCAGTCACAAGAACTTTTTGAAATTAAAGTTTAAAACACTGAAAAACATTCATAGAAACATTATACTCAAACATCCATTATAAAAAACCACAACATCTCATATGGATCATCCAATCATGAGAATTTCAAAGTAAGAGGAAAAAAGATGACAAAAGGAAACTAACTTCTATTAATGAAAATTTCTTAAGTCCCATACATAACCAGAGAACAACTCTGCTTAGTCAAAATATTACAAAAAGGGAGCTCTGCTCAACCATCAGACCCTCTCAAATCATTCATCTGATGTATTTATAATCAAGATAGTAGCTGGTGTCTTCTCTCGTCTATCTTGTTCTTTATGTCAGAAGAAAACTCTGGTAAGTATGGGCATGCAGGAGAAAATTCCCTCCATGGTACTTCGGGCTGAAATTGTTATGTCTCCTTGGCTAGACACTCCATGCTTCCATTTAAGGGGGTATTTGATTGATCAACTAATGGTCCTTCTTTCTTTAACTCATTTTTTTCTTGGGATCAAGATGTGGAAAAAATGCCCTCTATAGTACTTTGGGTTGACAGTTTTCTGTCTCCTCGGCCAGACCCTCCATGATTTCATTTTAAAAGGGGGTTGTTGATTGCTCTCTTTCCTCTAGTGATAGATTGATCACGATCTGATAACAATTTTCTTCTCCTTGTGATGCTCCTTTGATTATTTGGCTTAACGTCCAGTTTATTTTGCCACGCGCTGATCTCGGATTGGACCCCATATAAGCATGTGATTGCGGAAGCTTCCAAGGGTGGTTTGGGTCCACACCACTTCGCCCCCTGAAATCCACCACCAATTGACACATACCTATTTCTCTATACCATGGTTTCGATTGCAGGACCGCTCTAGAATTGTAACGTTCAAGCATGTTCTGTCCCCGCAATGAAGTGTGGCCGTCGATCTGATGCAAATCCGCAATCTGGGAAACCTTGCTATTTTATCTCCCCCGCTAAAATTTATCTGTCTGCCAACTCCATATTCCTTTTAAACCATGCTTAGAGATGGAGCCAATTTTGGCACTTGAGAGATTTGAAAGTCGAGCAACAATACCTCTCGGAGGATGATCTCCTGAATCTGACGTGGTGGCCTGACGTTGTATGATGTCACAACTAGTGATGGATGAGAGCCATGTGATGAGTTGAAAAACAGTCGTGGAGTTGTAGGGCCCGAAGAACCGTGTCAGCCTAACATTACTTCGATACTTCAAGCCTTCCGGTGATATTGATGCAAAGATCAATGGTTCTTGTTGATTTTAGATCAATGGTACACAATTACATCAGGATTTCGTTCTTTGGGAGTTTTCAATGCATATCTCTTACAATCCTCCAGAGCGCCATATCTACGAAGTGAGAGATATTCCTCCACACATCCTCATCCCTCAATGGATCAAATTTACTTCGGGAATTCATGCCTTTAGGATTCCTTTACTCACTAAGATTTTTCTTGCTTCCTCCTAGAGTGCAAGATCATCGGAAACGTGTCCCTTGCTTGAAGATCAACGTCCATGAGCGATTGTGGGCTCACCACTTGCACAAAATTTAATTTCATCCCTAATCCCCGCAATGAAAAGATTCTCGTTTGTAGCAAGATCGATATGCACCATTGATCTATTGATCTAACAAGATCAATGACCTTGAGCAATTGCGGGCTCACAATTTGGAAAAAAAATAATTTTTTTTCCGATCCCCTCAACACCTCCCCACTGTCGATCTCTCTCCAATGAGATCTGACAGTCATGAATTATTCTTTTCTTGATCTAACGACTGATCTGAATTGTACATGGGATCTCCGCTGCTAAAAATTGAGCCTATATGCTTGCTTGCATTTCAAGCTCGAAATAGACGGCTCTGAACATTGAATTTCACATCATGGTTTTTCCCTGTGAAAACAAGGGACTTGGTCGGCTTGAAAAAACTACATACAACCCATGACAACTTCATGTGATAACATTGGCTCCACAGGGGATGGCATGCTCCCTGTGAGCTTTCAAGAACAAACAATTTCAGTTTCTTATCCTAGGGATATGGGGTCACTTATTTAAACAAAAATAAAAAGAAAAAGTGATATTTACAATGAATGGAAAGCTAATCATGGCTTAAGAAAAATATTTTTTTAGAAAGCGTCGATTGACAAGGCCACCAAAAACTTCGAAATCCTCCAATTTTTTCAATTTATAAGTGTTATTTGAAAACACCTCAGAAATATTGAACGGACCAATCCACAAGGCTTTGAATTTACCATTTTTTCCTTTGTCTTGCTTGGGTGCTTCCCACTTGAGCACCAGATCTCCTAGCTGGAAATATTCTTTTCTTACCTTCTTGTCAAAAGCCTACTTGATCTTCTACTGATGGTCCTATGCTTTTCCAAGTAGTTGTTCCCTAGTCTGTTGTACTTCTACCAGTTGTTGTATCCTCCTTACCATATCATCAGGTTCTCCTTGGTAGTCCTGGAGGAATTTTTCCACAAGAAAGGCAAGATGAGTAGAAATATAGCCTCAACCCCATATACAAGATTAAAAGGGGAAACACCAAGTGACCTCTTTCTTGTAACTCTATCAGCTCATAAGGAAAATTTTATTTTGAGTCCCATGCTTTCTTATTGTCTTCTAACAATTTCTTGATGATCTTTATGAGGCTCTTGTTAGAGGACTCTACCAAACCATTTCCTTGAGGGTAGTAAGGGGTAGAATGGACTAATGTAATCCCATACTGTTCACAAAACTTGATCAATGGTTCAACTTTGAAGGAAGTGACATTGTCAGTAACAATCCTACTTAGACAACCAAATCTTGACATGATATCCTCGAGAAAACTAATGATTACCTTGTGGGAGGAATTCCTTGTCAGAATGGCTTCTATCCACTTGGTAAAGTAATTTGTAATAGTCAAAATCCACCTATGCTGACCACTTGAAGCTGGATGGATTTCCCTAATGAAGTCAATACCCCACTATTGAAAAGGTCCAGAAGCCACCACAAGCTTCAAAGGAAAAGATTTGAGTTGCTGCTTTCCAGAAAAAGTTTGGCATTTGACATAAGCTCTAATCTTTGCACAAACATCAGTAAAAATTCTAGGCTATAAATACCCATCTCTAAGGATCTTATAGGTTGTGGTTCTCCAAAAATGATGGCCCCCACATAAGCTGTCATGAAAGTCGGTCATGGCCCTTTGAGCTTCCTGTGGATCTAAACATCTCAAAATAACTTCTAGAGGATATTTCCAAAACAAGATGTGATCAATGAGACAATATATAATTGATTTAAGCTTCAAATCTCTCACCTTGTTCTTGTCCAAACTATTAGGAGAATGCAACTTCTGCAGAAAATATATGATGTCTTTATACCAAGTGCATTCTGCCAAATTCTGGCTGGCATGAGAGATTTTATCATCAGAATTAGCTTGTTGATTCTCTGAGTTTATGTTCATGAAATTAAGTCATAAATCTTTGCAATTTGATAGAGCCAACAACTTGGCTAAACCTTGGCCTTTCACTAGTTTAGTGGGCTTCATTTCAAGGTCAAATTCCAGAATTTTAACAATCCATTTGCTTCTCTTCCCATCTATGTCGGGTTGGATAAGTATCTCTTTCACTGAGACTGAAGGGACATATGCAACAATCCTTGAATGAAGAACATATACTGTGAAATCCTTGAGGGATTTGACCAAAGCATAATCCTGTTTTTCCATGATATCATATCTCATTTATGCATCCCTCAAGGCTCTACTGAAAAAGGAAATAGTTTTCTCTAACCCCTCTATATTTTTCTGCAGCAAAACAATAGCCAATGTGTCAAATGAGGCAAAGGAAAATATCAGAAACTCCTTGGAATAGTCTGGGCTGATGAGAACATGCACTTCAGTCAAGGCCTTTTTGATCTTATAAAAATATTCTCGAGCCTCAGTAGTCCATTTCACCTCATTCCCTTTCCTAAGGATGGTTGTAATGTACTTCACTAATTCAACAAAGTTATATATGAACCTTCTTAGAAAATTGATTTTCCCCAAGAAAGACTGAACTTCTTTCTTAGATCTAGGAAAATATAAGGTCTGGATGGCCTCTACCCTGATTGGATCAATTCTCACCCCTTCTGTTGATACAATGTTCCCCAATAACTTACCTTCTTTCATAGAAAACATAGACTTCTTAGGATTGAGAGAGATACCAAACTTTATGCACTTCAGGAAGACCTTTTTCAAATGATGATAATGCTCTTTATCATAATTTGAGAACACTATAATGTCATCTAGATAGATGAATACAAATTTGTCCTTCTCCCCAATAAAGGCAATGTCCATGGCTTGTTGAAAGGTTTCTCCTGCATTCATCAATCCAAAGGGAATTTTAGCATACATTAATGTGCTCCAAGGAGTAGTAAAGGTTGTCTTCTCTCTATCTTCAGGCAAGACAAAGATCTGATTGTAGCTAGAAAAACCATCAATCATAGAAATCCTAGATGAACTAATGACTCTCTGCAAAATGTGCTCCATATTTGGAAAGGGGTAATTATCTTTCTTGGATCTTCTGTTCAAATTCTTGAAATCAACACATAGTCTAATTTCCCCATTTTTCTTCCTTACAGGGACCAAGTTAGCTGCCCACTTAGAGTATCTCAAAGGAATGATGATTTTGGCATCCAACAACTTCTTCACTTCTTTTTCCATAATAGGAAGCAACATGGAATTTATTTGTCTGAGTTTATTCCTAAAAGGATTAGTCTCCTCTTTCAAAGGGATCTTATGTTCAATGATGTATGTGTCATATGTTCTTAAATATTCATATTTCCAGAAAAAAAACATTAACAAACTCCTTTAAAATATTAGCATACTCATCCCTTTTCTCCTTTGACAAGCTTCTAAACAACTTAACATACTTTGGATCCTCCTCTGTACCTAAATTTCATTCATTCAGCTCAACATTTTCAGTTGAACCTTTAACCTTTACAACAACATCATTTATATCAAACAATCTCTCCAAGGGGACTAGTCCTTTTGGAATATGGTCACTGGGCAACTGAACAATATGATGGTTAACAATTTTATTCAGAAAAATATTAGCTTGAGGGATTTTTTCAGTATCGTGATATTGATCAATATGTAAGGAAGAAAACTCATCCACAATCTCAAGAAATATTTTTATCTCAAGATCATCCTCAAAAACCTTTCAATGTTTGACATTGTCAGGTACATAGGGTCTATACTTCACTTCCACATCATATTTGAGTTTAGGGGGCAAAGGAATTCTAAAATTACTTGCTGAAACATCCAAGGAATATGCCATGGTGTTCTCCTCTCTTGGAACAAATGAGATATTAAAAGCTAAGCAGAAACTATCAACAAGATCCCAAACTTCATTTATGTAAGTCCTTAACCTAGGGTGTTTAGCTTGATACATATTTTTAACTTGATGAACAATTAATTCAGCATCTCCAAACACTGTTATCTCTTCAATTCTCATGTCTTTAGCAACCCTCAAACTGAAAACAAGAGACTTATATTCTGCCACATTGTTTGTAGTTTCAAATTTAAGCTTGTAGGACAAAGATATGATCTCTTGGGTAGGAGAAATAAAGACTACCCTAGCACCAACACCCTCCTCAAAAGAGGCCCCATCAAAAAACATCTTCCAAACAGAGGTATTAGGAGGAGGAGCTTCACAAGAGGTGATGGGATTCTTTTTTATTTCAATAGGTGGTTGAGGAACATCAATTGTTGGATTACTGAGAGGGGGGGTGAATCAGTAATAAAGAAATGTAATCTTTTTTAACCATATAATCCAAGTGTTATATCAATGTAGCATTATCATCCAATAATTGCAGAGTAAATGAGCAATGAACAAATGAACACTCATACACATACACAGTACACCAATGTTTTACATGGAAACCCAAAGTGGGAGAAAACCACATAATGTTTTTTCTTATATGTCTTGAAGAATTACATTCATTAGAAGCACCAACTTCCTTTTTTTTCTAGTTGCAACTGGAAGGAGGCTCCAACCCCCTAGTTTCTCAGGATACAACCTGAGGGAAGATCCAACTCCCCAATTCTCTGGCTACAACCAGAAGGAGGCTACAACCCCCTATGTTCTCCTGCTACAACCTGAAGGTGGCTACAACCACCTGTCCTTTCCCTGTCCAACCTCCCTGACATATAAGTAGAATTATGGAACCACTGTTACACTATCACTGTGAGATATACTATTGTAAATCTGTACCAATCAACTTGTACCAATAACCTGAACCATGCATCAACCATGCATCAACTTGTACCTCAACCTGTACCATAAACAAGTGCATCAACCATGCACCAACCTATACCAACCAAACTGTAATCAACTTATACCATAAACAAGGCATCAACCATGCAATAACCTGTACCATGAACAAGTGCATCAAACATGCACCAACCCAATACAAATAACCTGTCACAACAACTTGTCCAAACAACCTATCACAACAACCTGTCTCATCAATCTTATCAACCAAATCATATCTACTCACCAAGATCAATCACCAAGACAAATCTCAAATATGTGCATCAACCAAGCATAACAAAACAACTCATAATCATCACCAAGATCAATATGTGCTTCTAATAATAGAAGTAGCTACATCATTCATAAACCATGTGTCAACAATAATACTAACAAGTGCCTCCAACCATGTACCAAGTATGTACCAATCATGTATCAACTACTCATCAACTATGACTCATCAATATGTACCAACATCATCAACTATACACCTCATGTATGTGCCAACTCATCAACTACTTGTCTCAACCATGTACCCAACATGTGCCTTAACCAAAATCCTTCATCAATTTCATCATCAAAATATGATTTCTAACTTTGTAATAGGCTTGGTTTATATGATCACATACCTGCAAACCTTCCTTAACTCTAACAACAAGAGACTAGCATTTTCATCAAAATTTTCTTTAGGGATTAGTCAAGAACCCTAACTTGAAATAATCATAACTTTGTACCTGTAATGAATAAAGATTTGAAACTGATAAAAAATGTTCTTTAGTGTGTTTTGTGAAATTCCTCTAGGTGTCACTACTTGGAACCTCTCATAAAAGGAGTTATAGAAAAAATGGCATGCCTTGTTGAATCCTGACTTATTCTAGAGAGCGACCTTGTAGAGCGTGCCCTGCACATAATATTTGTTGAATCGATATGAAAATATTAAAAATCATACTAAAGACTGTAATCTAGCCAACACATTTTTTCTTATTGAATTTCAATCTGTTATGAATAAGTTATGATGTTTTTACCTGAAACACCTGTTTTAAACTAGTTTGAGGACTAGCCACAAACCCTATTTTCCACGAAGTGTAACTCCAAAAATACAACGACCCACAAGCTGATTTTTTACCATCGATACTTGGATATGTTTCCTCAATTGCATATCAATTTAACGGTCTAAATCATTCTAGAAAAAAAATTATTGCGAAAATGGTGAGATGACCTATAAATAACATACCTTAGAAAGCATCATCAAAAGAATTTATCCTTCCTTGAATTCCGACCTTCTTTTCTTCACCTTCCTTCATAAATTTGGATTAGATATCCTTTGGTTACCTTAGAAACCTATAGATATTCAATATGCTCAAGTGTGATCTAAAATGAGAGAGCCTTGCCTCTTATGTATACTCTCCAAGTAGCTTCCTTAAAAACATCTTCTAGGTCATTTTGCCCACTTTCCTTATTTTAGGGTTAACCCACTTCTAATTTCTCCATTAAATTTATTATTTAAATAATTTATTTTGCATTCACTTTGAATTATAGTACACTCATCACTTCACTTTATTATTTACCTTCTAAAATATGTTAAACCACTTTGACTACTTTGACCTTTTGGAGCTTCTAGATGACATATGAGGGTCCTCCAACTTCATAAGGCCATAACTCTCAAACCGTGAGGAGTTATGTGACGTTCCACATACCACCAGAAATGGAATGACATGTAATATCCATATATAATAGTATTACCTAAAAATATATCAAAAATCATACCATTATCCATCAAACAAACTTGGGTCCATTACCCAAACCTGGGTTCTCCAACTTCTCATGGCTATAACTCTCTAACCATGAGGAGTTATGTGACATTCCACATACCATAGGAAATGGCATGACAAGAACTATCCATATAGGATATCGTCCTTGAAAAATTCATTGATGTTTATCTCATTATTTCACAAATAAACATGGGTTCTGTAACCATACTTGTAGGATAACTCAATCCGCAAAGCGTCTTCCCATGAGAGATTTCACCATAAGGGAACCACTTTGGAGTTCATCCATTTTTACTTATTATGAACCATGAAAAGACAATAATGAGTCAACCTTACATCAAACAAACTTGGGTCCATTACCCAAACCTTTTGCTACTGGACTTTTTCCATGGGTTGACATCAATCACTAAGGGGTTGACATCAATCACTAAGGGTTGACATCAATATACAATATCACTCTCCAATAGTTGACATCAATGAAAACAAACAATCCATACCAACTATCCATCAACCTAAGCCAACTGTCTGACAATCTCCTCCTTTGGCATTGATGGCAACACCAACATTGATGGAAACACTTAGTCATGATAACATTCATGTTTATACTCTTTATCAATGTTTCTATCTCTCCCCCTTTGACATCAATGGAAAAGGGTATCTCCCTTTGGGGTTGCTCCCCCTGACTGAACTCTCCTTGGGGCTGCTCCCCCTATCTACGTGTCTTTGATTTTTCTTTATGTTTATAATCCTATGATTACTCGCTTTCCCTTCATATGAATAATATCTCCCCCTTGGACAAAGGGTATCACTCTGAAGTCATATCGCTCATTCTTCCCTTGTGACAATTGCTCCCCTTGGAAACATGCCTCTATGCTCTCTCTCCAAGCATTTACCTTTGCATCTAATAAATCTCTCCCCCTTTATCCTATTTATGTTTCTTTCTCATGTAAATCTAAGAAATATAAGTAAGCATTCAAAAGCATTCATTTTGAAGTAGAAATTACTCCTAGTCTCTGGCGAAGATACTCAAGGGCTTCCCATGGAAGAGGTTTTGTAAAGATGTATGCCACTTGTTCTTTTGTTCCCACATATTCAACTCTGATGTTCTTCTCTGCAACATGTGCTCTTAGAAATTGATACTTGATTGGAATGTGCTCATCATACTTAACCTGTATATCTGTCAAAGTTTGTTTCATCCAAAGAATCTGTGTACAACATGTTGTTGTTGCAATATACTCTGCCTCGGCTGTAGATAGAGATATTGATGATTTTTTCTTACTTAGCCATGATACTAAACACTCACCCAAGTAGAATGTTTCTCCATTGGTGCTTCGTCGGTCATCAATACAACCTGCCCAATCTGCATCTATGTAGGCAATAAGAGATAGGTCTTTTCCTTTTGCATACCATAATCCAAACTATTTTGTTCTTTTGAGATATCTGAAAATTCTCTTTACTACTAATACATGTGATTCCTTTAGTGTTTCTTGAAATTGTGTCATCTATCTAATTGCCTGCATTACATATGGTCTGGATGTTGTCACATATAGTAGGTTGCCAATCATTGACCTGTATTTCCTCTGATTTGCAGACTTTGAATCATCATCTTTGCTTAACTTGCAACTGGTTTGCAATCTTCCATTCCAAACCTCTTTAACATTTCTCTGATATACTTGGTTTGAGAAATAAAAATTCCTTGGTTTCTTTGACGTATCTGAAGTCCCAGAAAGAAGGATAGTTCTCCAAGTAATGACATTTCAAATTCATTCTGCATATCCTTTGCACATTTCTGGCTTAACTTGTCATCATCACTACCAAAAATAATATCATCAACATAAATTTCAATTAAAAAAATATTACCTTGAGTTACCTTGATGTAGAGGTTGTTGTCTGTGCTTCCTTTCCATAGTTCATACGTAGTTTTGTCATTATTGTTTCTGAGCATTACTTTGTTTTGAAATTGAATTGATGTATGCATTGTATGTGTCCAAAAAATATCCATCAATTTGGAATCCATTAGCATTTTTCGAGCCATTTCCTGTGTAATTACCATCCATTATGATAATGTTTTTTTGTCTTTGAACCACTCTCTAAACCAATCTATGAATCCATGATCTAATCCACTATCATATATCTTTTAAAAACTGCTAAGTGTTCTTACAAATCCATCTCTATCCATATTGTCCAAGACTCTACTTGTGCAATTGTCCATAATGCTAACCCATTTATCACTATACTATCATGAATTCTTGATTAATCTATCAAATTGTACTTCTGCTAAATGATTACTCTAAATCTGTCTTCTCAAACTCTCTAAGCTACTCGAATGATGGTTCTTTGGTCTTTCACAACTATCACATAGAATCCCCCTATCTAATATTCATAATACTTGGGAGTCTCTAAGTTGGATGGCTCAAAACAATTCCTTCTCTGATGTGTATTCATCATCATCTTCATTGGTAGTTTCATCATCATCTTCAATGGTAGATTCATTATCTCTCTGAGCTCTGACTTATTTATTTCTATCTATGGATTCATCTTTCACTACAATGCCTGAAAGTACAATCTCTTGAACCTGTTCCTTATTTGCCTGTCCTTCCTTTATTTCAGTTATTTTCCAAACCTTTATGTATCTGACATCTTTCTTTTTCTCTATAGAATTTTCTTCATCTCGTTTTATTTCCAATATTGCGATCTATGGTACCTGGTCTTTGTTCACCCGTTCTTCATGTTTTCTTATCCATACTTTCTTATATATGATATCAGTATTCTTTTTCATGGAAGTATTGATCATGCTTCTACAATCACTAGCTACGTGTCCATAGTTATAAAATTTGTAACACTCAATGTTACGTGCGACCACATAGGTACTTCTTGCTTGAACATTTCTTTTATAATCCCTACAATATGCACCCTTATGTACAAAGTTAGTACAATAAAAACAATGACCATAAAACGAATTTTCATACCTGGGAGTGAATGATCTTCATTGTGGCATAGTCCTTCTGAATTTTTTCCTTAACTGATCATGATCATAATTGAAGCTTCTTTGTGGATTGAACATGGATGGAATAGTTTTCTTAGATTCTGGTTGACCATGATTCCTTCCTTTGATGACTTCTGCATAACTCTTTCTGTTTTCTTCATTCTTCTTTTCTAGCAACCTAGAGTGCTTCTCTTCATTTTCTATAACTGATGTGGATTTTTCTGTCTCTTCAACGTTCTTTTTGAGTTTGATGATTTTACTTCTCAATGCGACAACTTATTCTTCAAGCTTCTCAACCTCTTCTTCTTTCTTCATTATCTGAGACTTTATGCCTTCTTTTTTTCTCTTTGCTTCTTCAATTTAGATTTTCAATGTAATTATTTCTTCTTCCAGTCTTCTCTCTTCTTGACCAAACTCTTCCTCAAGTTGGTTTAAGTGATTGGTTCTTTCCTTGAGATGATCCATCAATATCTTTTGTATCTTTTTTGCTTCTTCCTTTTGTTCTTCTATGTTGGCTTCTAAACATTTCTTTTGATATTATAAAGTTTCTTCAATTCTTCTGGCCTCTTCTAGTTGAGATCTTAAATTCTTGATGCCCTGTTGATCCTTTTCGGAACCATGAACACTTTCCTTTTGGTTCATCAATTCTTTCTTGGATGACTTGTTTTCTTCTCTTTATTTCTTTAGATATTTAATTGCACTGATCAATTTTTCTCTGTAATCAACTTCTTCTTTTTCATACTCTTCCTCTTCTGAATCTATCTGACATGATGAGCATCTTTCTTCTTGTTTTGTATCTGCATATTCTTTGGCATTTTCTGAATCTGCGATGGGTGAAGAATATATGTCATGTAACTTATCCCAAAGTTCTTTTACTGATAAACATTTACCAACCTTTTCTCTTACCGGATTAGGTAATCCTTCCCAGATAAAATCCATTCCTATTTTGTTATTCTTCCTCAATTCCTTCTTGGTTGCAGTCTTTTCCCTTTTTGAACTATCATATCCTATAACAACTGATAGCCAAATATAATGTCCCTGTGCCTGTAAAGATACTTTCGTCCTTATGCTCCACATCTCATACTTAAAACCATTATGACCATTAAACATTGGTACTCCATTCTCATATTAATCCATGATCTCCTTCTAGTGGTTAAACTGTTTCCTAAAGGAACCAGTTCTGATACCAATTGTTGGATTACTGAGAGGGGGGATGAATCAGTAATAGAGAAATGCAATCCTTTTTAACCATATAATCCAAGTGTTATATCAATGTAGCATTATCATCCAATAACTGCAGAGTAAATAAGCAATGAACAAATGAACAATCATACACATACACAATACACCAGTGTTTTATGTGGAAACCCAAAGCAGGAGAAAACCATGAAATGATTTTTCTTATATGTCTTGAAGAATTACATTCATTGGACGCACCAACTTCCTTTTTTTTCTAGTTGCAACTAGAAGGAGGCTCCAACCCCCTAGTTTCTCAGGCTACAAACTGAGGAAATCTCCAACTCCCCAATTCTCTGGCTACAACCCCCTATGTTCTCCGGCTACAATCAGAAGGTGGCTACAACCACCTGTCCTTGCCCCATACAACTTCCTTGACGTATAAGTAGAATGATGGAACCATTGTCACACTATCACTGTGAGATATACTACTGTAAACCTGTACCAATCAACTTGTACCAATAACCTGAACCATGCATCAAATTGTACCTCAACCTGTAATCAATCCGTACCATAAACAAGTGCATCAACCATGAAACAACTTGTACCAACCAAATTGTAATCAACCTGTACCCTAAACAAGTGCATCAACCATGCAACAACATGTACCTCAACCTGTACCATGAACAAGTGCATCAACCATGCACCAAACCTGTACAAATAACCTATCACAACAACTTGTCCAAACAACCTATCACAACAACCTGTCTCATCAATATTATCAACCAAATCAGATCTACTCACCAATTTCAATCACCAAGACAAATCTCAAAGATGTGCATCAACTAAGCATAACACAACAAGTCATAATCATCACCAAGATCAATATGTGCTTCTAATAATACAATTATGCTACATCATCCATAAACCATGTGTCAACAATAATACTAACAAGTGCCTCCAACCATGTACCAAGTATGTACCAATCATGTATTAACTACTCCTCAACTATGACTCATCAATATGTACCAACATCATCAACTATACACCTCATGTATGTGCCAACTCATCAACTACTTGTCTGAACCATGTACCCAGCATGTACCTTAACCAAAATCCCTCATCAATTTCACCATCCAAATATGATTTGTAACTCTATAATATACCTGGTGTATATGATCACATACGTTCGAACCTTCCTTAACTTTAACAACAAGAGACTAGTATTTTCATCAAACTTTTCTTTAGTCTCACATGACTAGTTTTGGATTAGTCAACAACCCTAACTTGAAATAATCATAACTTTGTACCTGTAATGAATAAATATATGAAACTGATACACAATGTTCTTCAGTTTGTTTTATCCAATTCCTTCATGTTTCACTACTTGGAACCTCTCAGAAAAGGAGTTATAGCAAAAATGGCATACCTTGCTGAATTCTGGCTTATTCTAGAGAGCGACCTTGTAGAGTGTGCCCCACATGGAATATTTGTTGAATCAATTTGAAACTGTTACAAAGAATACTAAATGAGTTAATATAACTAACACATTTAGTCTTACTGAATTTGGATCTTTTATGAAGAATTTATGATGTTTTTACCTGAAACACATGTTTTAGACTAGTTTCAGGACTAGCCACAAACCCTATTTTCCACACAGTGTAACTCAAAAAATACAGTGAACCATAAGAGGAATTTGTTACCACAAATACTTGGATATGTTTCCTCAATGGAATAGAAATTTCACAGTCTGAATCATTCTATAAATAAAGTTATTGCGAAAATGGTGAGATGGCCTGTAAATAACATACCTTATAAAGCATCATCAAAAGAATTTATCCTTCCTTGAATTCCGGCCTTCTTTTCTTCACCTTCCCTTAGAAATTCAGCTTATATATCATTTGGTTACCTCAGACACCTATAGATATTCAATATTCTGAAGTGTGATCTAAAATGAGAGAACCTTGCCTCTTATTTATACTCTCCAAGTAGCTTCCTTAAAAACATCTTCTAGGTCACTTTGCCGACTTTCCTTATTTTAGGGTTAACCCACTTCTAATTTCTCCATTAAATTTATTATTTAAATAATTTATTTTTTATTCACTTTGAATTATAGTCCATTCATCATTTCACTTTATTATTTACATTCTAAAATCTGTTAAACCACTTTGACTACTTTGACCTTTTGGGGCTTCTAGATGACATATGAGGGTCCTCCAACTTTGTAACTACATAACTCTCAAACCGTGAGGAGTTATGTGGCGTTCCACATACCACCATAAATGGAATGAAATTTACTATACATATAGAATTTTATTACCTAAAAATATATCAAAACTCATATCATTATCCATCAAACAAACTTGGGTCGATTACCCAAACCCGGGTTCTCCAACTTCTCATGGCCATAACTCTCTAACTATGAGGAGTTATGTGACGTTACACATACCACCAGAAATGGCATGACAAGAAATATACATATAGGATATCTTCAATGACAAATTCACCGGCCTTCATCTCATTATTCCACAAATAAGCACATGTTCTCTAACCATACTTCTAGGATAACTCAATCCGCAAAGCGCCTTCCTATGAGGGATTTCACCATAAGGGGACCACTTTGGATTTCATCCATTTTTACTTATTATCAACCATGGAAATACAATAATAATTCATATTTACATCAAACAAACTTGGGTCCATTACCCAAACCTTGTGTTACCGGAATTCACTACTGAACTTTCTCCAAGGGTTGACATCAATCACTAAGGGGTTGACATCAATAAATAAGGGTAGACATCAATATACAATATCTCTCTCCAATAGTTGACATCAATGAAAAACAAAAATCCATACCAACTATCCATCCACCTATGCCAACTATCTAACATTAATGAGCTGCAACATACTGTATCCTAAATCAGTATTAAGTGAAAAAATAGGGTGGTTGGTAGGATTTTCTTCATCCCTGATGATGTAGGATAATTGTGCCTCCCTATAATGCCTTCTATGTTCTCCCCCAAACATAGGAATGGTGGTATATGAAAGGTCCATCTTCAAAGTTCCCCCTCATCTTTTGATCCAAGATCTTGACAAGAGCATCCAAAACTTAGGGGGGACATCAACCACCACAATATCCATGACCAAAATTTTCATTGGCATTTGGAATAGGGTAACAACCAGGTCTTTTATAACCCCAAGACACTTCATATTCCCAGAATCAAATGAGTAAAGTTCACGGTAGGTTTTTGTAACTTCCAACCCAAGCTCATCCATGACAGTTTTAGGCATGAGGTTATGAGATGCCCCTGAGTGCATCAAGTAGTTGTGCAACACTTTATCATGAATGCTTAATGATGTGTAGAAAGGGGGGGAAGAGTCATCTCTATCATCTACCAAGGGTCCCAATATGACAACTTATTTTTCATCTTGAAGGTTGACCAAATCTATGGAATTAGAGGAAGGCTCAGGCTGCAACATTCTAGAAAGATATCTTTTGAATTCCTCATTCTTAATCATCTCCAAAAAAGGTACAGGGATTTTAATTTTTTGACTCTCACTCCCAAAGATAAAAGAGGATGGAGATTTCAGAATCTCCTTAACTTATGGGGTAGGGCTCTTATCCAATGCCTGGGGGTTTTTTGCATCTTTTTCATTGCTGCTAGTTGCCATAGCTTTAGTAGAATTTTCTATTTTAGTGGGCAGATCAAAAGTGTCAATAGTCACATATTTATTTTTTGACCTTATGTTGTAATTGCTTGGATTTCCATTTATTTTTTCCCCTTTACTCAATTCATTTAAATGACTATCCATGAGAGACTCTTCATATGCAGATTGGGTTAAATGAGGAGATGGAGAGGTGTCACCAAGACAATGAATTTCAGGATCAACTTCTTCATCCTCTCCTTCTTCATCAACAACAAGGTTGTTTTGGAGGGGGGCCTGGAATTTTTTATCATCCCTATCCCTATTTCTTTGATCTATTTGGAGGAACCAAGGGGAATTATTTGGTCTTATGAAATTACCTCTATTATCAACATTATGTGTGTTCCTACAGTTCTATTTTCCTTCAAGTTTCAACTTCTCCATTTTAGCAAAAAGTGATTTTACCAATTTTTTAAGTTCATCAACTTGAGGGTGGACAACATGGGATTATGAGGTTGAAGCTTTTTCCCTACCTTTCCTTATGTCTCTATCATATTTTACCCTAATTTTGTTAGCTGCCAATATCTTAGATTCTACTTCCAAGGCTGCATCTTGCATATGAGCTAGAGAGGTAGATATTCTTTCTCTCAACATGAGGCAAAACTCAGGGTCAAAAGCACTGGCAGAGGTTTCTATAGGATTTATTTCAGTGGGAATCTTGTTATACATTCTATGAAATATTTTTGATAAATCCGAAACAAATTCCCCCTCTTTCCTTTTAAGTGACCCAAATTCTGTAATATAAAAATTAAAATCCTTTTTATCCCAACAATGCGTCAATTAAGAATCATCGAAAGCTTCAATCCCAACAATAGATCCAGGATTCAAACCCCTAAACCATTTTCTATCCTCTCCATCAAGATTCTGTACAAATACCCTCATCCATACATCTTCATCCTCAATGCCAAGATTATTTGCATCACTATAAAAAGATGCAAGGTGTTCCTTTGTATTTATGTCTTCCTCCCCTATGAAATTGGGCATGTACTTAAGGTAGTCTCCAACTGGGAGAGAATTCACAGGCTGGGATAAAATAAGAGGGGCATATCTAGCAGCCTTTCTGGCATCCATCTTATTTCTAGGAATATTAGCAACTGCCATTGGGTCATGAACTGTAGGAGAACAAAGGGGAGATGGAGTTTTGAAAGATACAAATGCAGCTTGGTGTAACACCATGTTTCCCCCAGTCTGTAAATATAACTATATTGGCCAGGAACTATGGGAAACTCAAAGGTGTGAATGTTTGATTTGATGGACCTTTGTATAAAAGGTCAATGAATGTAAATTATGTTATGAATATGTGTTGCATGACTGCTAGGAAGGGGATGTGCTAAAAGAGACCATGATGGCTAATGAAAAGGTGGTGGAAGGGACCCAGAACGGTTGTGTTAACTTCCACGGAACCAATACCTTACTGGTTTTTACTTTCTCAAGACCAAAACAACTCTCTGACCTAGGAATAAATTTTCGTTAGGATGGTCGGTGGGGAGGCTCCTCAAGAGTTAATGAGGGGATGGGGTAGACCGCCCATCCGTAAATCTCTCAAACCTGACCACGGATGGGAAAATTTGCGCCACACACAATCTTGCAGGAGTCCTTATGCAAGAAATAAAGCATGGGTGTGGGGAGAGGCGAAGCAGAGGAGATTGGAGGGAAGATTGCAGAGGAGAACCTGAACTCCCAGATCAAGATAGGAGAAGGAGAGTAACCTTCATCCTCGTGTATTTTTTGTATCAGGAGAAGGAGAGTAACCTACGTCCCTAACTTCCGTTGAGCTAGAACAAAGAGATTGAATCTCAGAGAATCGTGGTATAATCTCGAGGGTGGCCAATTATAAATCCGTTGGGAGTGACTAAGCCTATGGTTGGGTGGAAATGGGCACCCCTCTTAGTAGTCACATCACACCTTGTGGTTCTGATAAGTGTTTTATGCCTTGTATTTTAAATTGAATATCATGGATACGTGCTCATGTTTATACGCCCATATATGGTTTCTGTATGCTATGATTTCCTGGTATTTTAGATTGGAAATAATGAATGCATGTGTATAATTATATGCCACAATTAGTTTCTGTATAAACTGATTAAGTCTAGAACATGAATCCGTTCCGCTGAGAATTGTCCCATTTTCCCGATTCTCGTGATGTTCTGGTTTAATCCCCCGAAAGCACCTTCCCCAGGGAATTGCATCATGTATCAGAGTCAAAGTAAGATCCTCGACATGGCTACCACTACTGTAAACCCAAGAGGTTACCCTACCCCGGTGTCATAGCTCATAACTCAGTGAGTTAGGAAGGCACTTCATTCAGGACAGTAGCCTAAGGAATTTGAAGATTACCCAAGCCCTTATCCAAAAACCCGACCAAGATTAGGGATAATTTCCCAAGAACCATCTGAAGGTTCATGTGTCATAGGTTTGGAAACCCTGTGCAAGAAGGGTTAGCTCTCGAAGATTTTATATTCGTGGGAGTTTGAAGCTCCGAGAGATTGAATTTTGTTACCCAAGTTTAGAAAGGATAGCGAGTCCAATTAATGAAAGGGAGTCTCCTTTCATTTGGTAGATGAACAGACAAGATCCTTTCAAAAGTATCCTAGGTCTGTCAGGACCAATGGATCTAGAGGAGGAGTGCAGGCGTTAATGCCTTGACCCCTTCAAACTTCATAAGAAGCGATGGATTCAGGACCGTAGGTCCCAAGATCCATTGGGAGCTAACTTTACCTTCGATCTTAACCCTTGTGTAGGAAAGAGAGTGGACTTGTCAAATTCTTGAAATTCCCAAAGTGATTGGAACCATCCACCAGTAGAGGACACATGGCGAAGGATCAACGTTTTGCTGATTCGCTACTGAAGGAAGTCAAAGGGTAGAGTTTTTTGAACTTGCGAGACTCGAAATCACGATTTGATCTGAACCATCGGATCACAGGAGGACCATGATAATTGATCTAGGTGCAGGGATATTGGGAGTTCAGGGTTCGATCTTTAGAAAAATAGGTGTTGGTTGTGTTCCAACTTCGAGAAATGTGAAGTTCCGATGAGTTTGGAAGATTAATCCCCTAGGCATGATGAATGGTCATGTGGGCAAAAGATTAAGGGAGAAGCTACCAAAGACCAGGATTTCGGGGATCAGAGAGTCAGAGCTGGCTCACGTTCATTATCCTGATATATGAAATCGCAACATGATCACAGCCGTCGATCGAGGGGATAGCATAGGACCGTATATCTGTCCTTGGATAGAAACTGGATAACGGGAATTTGAGAAACATAAGTCAGGGTTGACTCGCTTGCAAAAGTCCCGAAGTCTTGAAATGAGAAGTGCCTTTTTATAGGCATGCAGTCACAACCTATGGTTGCATAGGTGAATCTTGTGCCTTGGGAATGTTCACATTGATGGGGTTTCAATAGGGCCCGTGGATCATATATTGGGATTTCATTAGGAAGTCGAAGAGCTAATATGTCTCTTGAACGAGAAATTTTATTTAGTTCTCTCTCTAAGTGTGGGGGTGTTACAAATTGGTATCAGAGAATAGTTACAACACTAGGATTATTTGGGCTCATGGATGAGCACATTAAGAAGTGACAACTTACCTTACTCCCTTTCCTAAAAAGGCTGGTTAAGCCCTTATTATAGAAAGAATGACAACCTATTGCTGCATGTGTATGAATTATTGTTGTGTGTGTAGGAAATTAAGAAATGTGAATTAAGTGTTTATTGTGAACGAATATAATGTTGGCTAACATCAAGTGTTTTGTTTGCACGCAAGTGGATGATTGACCATGGGAAACTGCAGACATATAGAATGGTGACTCACCACAAAGTGGGGGATGGCTCCCACAATAGAGATGAAGAGTCAAACAAAAGGAGGGCGGTAGAGACCCCTTAAGATCTAGCTGAGATTGTGAGGAGTCTCATGGTCGAACTACAGAGTTGCAAGGTCGACAAAGAGAGGTTGATAAAAGAGAAAGAGAAGAAAACAAAAATTAATGCAGTCTTTCTGCAGAGTTTATCCGACATACAAAGATAACTGCAGTATAGACCTGACACCAGTCACATGGGCTGACGACAGACAAAGAGGAGTCGAAATCCACCTGAGATACGAAAATGTGGTCTTTTAAGTGGCCACACTGGGACGAAAACCTAGAGAAAGGTCCACCCCAGAGATAGGGGAAAAACGTCGGATGATTCCTCTGGAAAGGAAACTGGCGACTCAAAGGGATATTCTAGTATAAGAACTAGTTCACATTCCCGAAGAAAACAGAAGAAACGAAAGCATTCCAAAAGTCATAATCTCGAAGAATTCAAGAAGGCCAAACCACCCTCTTTCGACGGTGAGATAAATAAGGGAGAGGAAGTGGAGGCATGGCTTCTTGGACTAAAGAAGTATTTCATGGTCCATGACTTCTCAGAAAAATTGAAGGCTTGAGTAGCCACTTTCAACCTGAATGGAAAGGCTTCCATTTGGTGGGAAGACCTTAAGAATGTGAAAGGGATTCATGAAGAATACCTATCTTGGGAACGGTTTGAAAAATACTTCAGGAAGAAGTATCTGTCGAAAAAGTATTTTGACGAAAAGACTAAAGAATTCTATGAACTCAAGATGGGACAACTCACTATAGAGGAATATGTCAACAGATTCCTTGAGTTGCTGAGGTACGTACCCTACATAAAAGCAGAAAAGGAAAAGGTGCAACGATTCATCAGTGGGCTACCTAAGGACTATCAGAACAGGATTGAGTTTGATCAGCCAAGGACCCTAGAAGGCACTATCCAAAAGGCAATATATTGTTACGAACAGTTTGGGCTTTGGAAAGAACCTCGTGAGGGATGGAAGTAGAAGAATAGTTCGAGATTCCAGAAAAAGGGGTTTAAATCCCCAAGATTTAAAAACTATAAGAAGGATTCAAGGATGAGCTTTCCGACCTAAAGTGTACACCAACAAAATTTCCCTTCCCAGAGTGGAAATAAACCTTTTGGATCAACCCCAGAGAAGACTGATAACCCAAAGAAAGAACCCTTGAAATGTTGGGGTTGTGGAGAAGAACATCTACCGAGGGACTGCCCACACTGACAACAGAACAACAGGAGAATTGACAATGTCCAAGAAGCTACCACCGTCAATAATGTGGCTAGGAGTATGCCGTGAATTTATACAACCATGGATGATAAATAAGCCAACCACCAAGCTTCAGTGGTGGATATGGAAGGTATGATCACCAACCATCTAGTGTCTATTCTAATTGACCTTGGTTCAAATTTGAGTTATATAGCTCCTCAGGCCGTTGATAAGTGTAAATTACATCCACATAAACATGCCAAGCCATGGTTGGTACATTTAGCCACTGGCACCAAAACAAAGGTGGCAGAGGTCATACCAGCTTGCCAATTCACTATGGGTGGATTCCCCATCCAAGCAACCCTTAACATACTACCCCTAGGATCGTATGACTTGTTGATTGGTATGGATTGGCTAGCCACATATAAAACCAAATTGGACTGTTACCATAAAACCTTATAATGTGTAAGTGAAGAAGGGAGAAGGATAACCCTTCAAGGGATCCAGAAACCTATCTCGGTGAGACGAATATCAACCCTTCAAATGAGAAAGTATTGTAGAAAGGGATGTCCACTATATGCCATACAAGTGTTGAAATCAGTTGAGGATGATAGACCAATCCTCAAAGACCACCCCATACTAAGAGAATATAGAGATGTGTTTCTAGAAGAGTTACCGGGTCTACATCCAAGAAGGTACATTGAATTCTCGATATAACTTACACCATGAGTGGTGACAGTGTCTAGGACACCCCACGGGATGAGCACACCCGAGCTAGTTGAGATTAAATTACAATTAAAATAAATGATGGACAAAGGCTATATCCAGCCCAACATTTCTCCATGGGGAGAACCCGTCCTGTTTGTGAAGAAGAAAGATGGTACCCTCCGACTGTGCATAGATGATCGATGATTTATTCGATCAATTGGAAGGTGCTTCCATATTCTCAAAGATTGACTTGAGATTTGGATACCATCAAGTCTAAATTAAAGGTGAAGACATCCACAAAAATGCCTTCAGGATGAGATATGGTCACTACGAGTTTGTGGTAGTACCATTTGGATTAACCAATGCCCCTGCCACTTTTATGTTCTTGATGAACGATGTGCTCAACAAATTCCTAGACAAAATTGTACTGGTTTTTATTGATGATATCTTAATCTACTCCAAGAATAGAGAGGAACATGAGGAACATCTTAGACTTGTGCTTCAAGTGCTAAGAGAACATCATCTCTATACCAAATTTAGCAAGTGTGATTTTTTCCAGAAGCAAATACATTACTTGGGCCATGTCATATCTGAAGAAGTGGTAGTAGTAGACCCTGACACAATCAGGTCTATCATGGAATGGCCTACCCCAAAGGACGTTTTGAATATCATATCCTTTATGGGCTTAGCAGGATACTATAGGATATTTATAAAAGGATTCTCCAAGATTGGTTGTCCAATCACTTTCCTCTAGAAGAAGGGAGCTAAATTCATGTAGACACAAGAATGTGAAGAAATATTTCAATCCATGAAATACCTTCTGACCCATGAACCCGTGCTGAAGATCGCCGATCCCAAAAATGACTTCCTTGTGTGCATAGATGTCTGCAAGGAAGGGATTGGAGGAGTCTTTATGCAAGAAGGAAGTGTAGTCTTCTATGAATCCCGAAAATTGAATGAGCACAAAGTCAACTATGTGACCCATGATGTAGAGTTGGCCGCCATAGTGTACACCTTGAAAATGTGGAGGCATTACCTCTTAGCTAGGAAATTTTTACTTATGACAGACCACTGTGGATTGTGACACCTGTTTGACCAACCAAAACTCAATGCTAGACAAGCTAGGTGGATGGCCCTCCTTAGCGAGTTTGATTTAAAAATAAAACATATCAAAGGTACAAAAAATAAGGTGGTCGATGTCCTTAGCAAAAGTATGAAAACAATTCACCTGGCAGCGGTGAGAACCTGTGAGACGAATGTCAAGGAAAGAGTCAGGAATGCACAAGAAGCAGATGCATTTTTCTAGACCGTGACCTCGTACCTAGAGAAATAACCCACAGGGATAAAGTATGAAGGATACCAGATGCTAGATGGAGGTTTTCTAACTTACAGAAGCAGATTGTATATTCCAGATTGTGACGACTTGAAGAGGTTCATAATGGATGAACTACATAAAAGGCCATATACTAGTCACCTAGGATACCAGGAGATTATCATGACCACCAGGAAACAATTCTAATGGGCCGGATTGAAGAAACACATAGATGATTATTTAGCCAAGTGTATAGAATGACAACAAGTTAAAGTAGAACACTGACACCCAGCAGGATTATTACAACCTCTACCAATCCTGGAATGGAGATGGGAGACCATCTCCATCGATTTTATCACCAGATTACCAACATCAACCAAGAAGAATGACACCATCATGGTAGTGGTGGATAAATTGAGCAAGTTCACTCTTTTTATTCCGATCAAATCGAATTGCAAGGAAATAGATATCGCCAACATATTCATGAAGGAGATATTCAGATTACATGGCATGCCTAAGGAGATCGTGTCTGGCAGAGACACAAAATTTACTTCAAACTTTTGGAAATACTTGATGGTTGGCCTAGAGACCAAATTATTGTTTAGAACAACTTATCATCCTCAAACTAATGGAAATACGGAAAGAGTGAACCAAATATTAGAAGACATTCTAAGGATGTATGTAATGCATCAACCTAAAAGGTGGGAATATCACCTGCCACTGGTGGAATTTGCCTACAACAATGGCTACCAAGAATCACTGAAGATGAGTCCTTTCAAAGTCCTATATGGTATGTCGTGCAACATTCCAGTCAGTTGGAGTAATCCCATAAATAGAATTACCATTGGACCTGACATTTTGAAAGAAATGGAACAACAAGTGATTCAGATAAAGAAAAATCTGAAAATCGCTTAGAATAGATAGAAAAGTTGCGCCGACAGAAAGAGAACCCCAAGAGAATTCAAGACTAGAGATCACGTTGTTATCAGATAAATCGGTAGGTGCAAACACTAATAGATCTCCCTAGATCCACCTTGATCTAAAACAAAGTAGGACAAGACACGACTCTTTCCCTAAGTTGCAGTCATTGAATCTACTAATAAGAAGGAATGAGTGACATACCTTTATATCGATTCCTTAGGTCTCTGTTTTTCTTTCTTCACTCTGATGCTCTTGTGAAATCAAGTACAAGACAACACAAAACAACCAAATTGAAGATAGCAAAGTATATTCAATGTCAACCTATGCATATGATCAAGGAGTTACATAATAAAATAAGAGTGATTTTATGGGAAAGGGACATGCCGCTGTATTATATTAAATGAAAGTAGAAGATACAGCCTAATCACCTTGATGTCGCAAGATTCCTTTCAGTGACCCTTGGTTCCAACACACACACTTGCTCTACATTTGCATGAAGAAGATCCAATACAACTTGATAGACCAAATAGAGTCTTCAAGCTTCTGTCCAAACAGGGTTCTTCATACAATTCTTTCACCAATTCTTCATTCAATCTTGCTTAACCTTTTCCATTAGAAACCTTTCAATATATAGGAGAAGGAGATATGGTTAAATGGATGAGGATGATCCCACTAAATCTGATAAGTCAGTAGGATTCCAACCATGCGAATGCCAACTCATTTTCTAGAAGATTCCCTTCTAGAACCTTTGTGACCTCTTCTCTTTTCCAATCTTTGAAACAGGTTCACACGCTACCTATAGAGTAGACTGTGAACAGTTCGCACCCTAAGTTTGGGTTTCCTATGAGAATGAAGTATTTTTTCACCCTATAATATAGGCAACCTGCAAACTCATCTTAAAAATGTGTTTTTTGGAAGAAGATATCAGTCACTTTTCTCAGGCAAAAAGTCCTTGTGGGAGCCTGAATACATCACTTGTAGAGACATCACCAGAGTGACCAAAATCATGTGTAACAGAATGCCCCCCAAAGTATGAGGCTGAAACTTGTGATAGCCAAAATACTTTGTAAAATGCGTGTGTGTGTCAGAAACAAGGAGCACACCTAATCAAAAACCTGTAAACAACCAAGCATCTATAGAATATAATACCAGTTTTGAGGTAGGCATTCCCATGCTCAGATTAAAAATGAATGGAATCATAAACGTAGGTCATGGCCACCAATCATACACCATGGATCCATGCCATCAAAATGCTAAATAGCCACCAGGAATACACTGTGGATCTATGCAAGAAGACTTGAATTAAGACGACATATCCACATGACATACAAAGTGGATCTATGTGTCGATACAAATCAAACATACTCCATCGCAGCCTGGATAAAAAAGATGAGACCCAGGGTCTTCAATCCTGTCACCTAAAAGTATGAATCTAGCCATGTGATTACATGTGATGAAGTCAAACATGGTAGAAACCACTTGATTACTGGTCATTGATGAAATCCATTAACAAGTGCGAGGGAAATCACCATTGATGTCAATGAATCCCAAGGCATCGAATTACAATTCGAATGAATGCGAATGAATGAGATGAAGTCGAGCACGCGGTGGAATCTCTCAATCAAGGATCAATGATGTGAAACCCTTGTTGAAAGTGAAGAGACATGCCATTAAGGAATGTAGGTTCCAAGGTACTAAATTATTTCTTAGTCTCATTTCTAGATAATGAGTTGGAGTCGATGGAACAAGACTCGTCACAGGAGGGCCTTGATGTATCCCCCATCAATGACACGAAATAAGTAACAGATTTTGAGGATTAAACAAAATATGAATACGGGTCGAAACATACACAGGGAAGGCTGACATAGTAAGAATGGACAACTGCAGATGGCCGACTCAATAGAGGGCTCGTGTGAACTTCTCTTGAACATATGAACGACACGACCAAGGACCATTGACTCAAAGATGACCCAAGATATGACCTTGTAGCAAGTCGAACGAGAGACAAATGGATTTTCGAACCCGTATTCAAATGACTAATAGGGGGTGTCATTTTCAAGAGTGATGCTTACTGCCATTAATATGAATACGTAAACACATCCCTTTCCCAAAATTTCCCCCACAATTTCTGGCGAGTACCTCTTTATTTTTACACAAGATTGAGGAGGATAACATATGCTTGTTGATGTAAGCTCATCCTTGGGATGATTCCCTCAGAGTATATTTAACGAACCCTAGGAAGGAGTGGTTCGGTCCCATTGCAGGTCTTTCGATGTTTGTTTAACTAGTTCAATGATAGAAAACTCGGGGGTTTTTCATGTTTTGAGAGTCTGAAAAACACTTAAAGAGAACTCTCTCAGTTCCTTTTTCGTAAAAGAGTTCGACGAGACTAAAAAAGTGATAAAATATCCCTAGTGAAGTCACCAATTTTGTTATCAGATAAATCGGTAGGTGCAGACACTAATAGATCTCCCTAGATCCACCTGGATCTAGAACAAAACAGGACAGGACACGACTCTTTTCCTAAGTTGCATTCATTGAATCTACTAATAAGAAGGAATGAGTGACATACCTTTATATCACTTCCTTAGGTCTCTGTTGTTCCCACTTCACTCCAGTGCTCTTGTGAAATCAGGTCCAAGACAACACAAACCAACCAAAGTGAAGATAGCAAAGTATATTCAGTGTCAACTTATGCATATGATCAAGGAGTTATGCAATAAAATAAGAGTGATTTTATTGGAAAGGGACATGCCGCTGTATTATATTAAATGAAAGTAGAAGATACAACCTAATCGCCTTGATGTTGCAAGCTTCCTTTCAGTGACCCTTGGTTCCAACACACACACTTGCTCTACATTTGCATGAAGAAGATCCAATACAACTTGATAGACCAAATAGAGTCTTCAAGCTTCTGTCCAAACAGGGTTCTTCATACAATTCTTTCACCAATTCTTCATTCAATCTTGCTTAACCTTTTCCATTAGAAACCTTTCAATATATAGGAGAAGGAGAGATGGTTAAATGGATGAGGATGATCCCACTAAATCTAAGAAGTTAGTAGGATGCCAACCATGCGAATGCCAACTCATTTTCTAGAAGATTCATTTCTAGAACCTTCATGACCTCTTCTCTTTTCCAAGATTTGAAATAAGTTTGCACCCTACCTATAGAGCAGACTACAAACAGTTTGCACCCTAAGTTTGGGTTGCCTGCGAGAATGAAGGATTTTCACACCCTGTAATATAGGCAGCCTGCGAACTCATCTTAAAAATGTTTTTTTTGGAAGAAGACAACAATCACTTTTCTTAGGCAAAAAGTCTTTGTGGGAGCCTGAATACATCACTTGTAGAGACATCACCAGAGTGACCAAAATCATGTGTAACACACGTCTATCTCAGAGTTAGGCCCAGAAAGAGTTCCCTGAGGATGGGATCTTGTGCCAAGTTGGAACCTAGGTATTGTGGACCCTTTGAAGTTCTAAATAGAGTGGGACCTATAGCCTATAGGCTAGCATTCCCTCCCACAGTAAAAGAACATAATGTTTTCCATGTTTCATTGTTGAAGAAATATGTACATAATTATAATCATATAATTGACTAGTCTTTGATCCAGGTGGAATTGGAGGGATAATTTATACCAAAACCTCAATGCATGTTAGACAGGAAGGAAACCCCACTCAGGAACCGAACCATTGCACAGGTCAAGGTGCACTGGAAACACTTCGGCCCAGATGAGGCTACATGGGAAATGGAAGATGCCATGAAACATGCATATCCAATTTTGTTTACTTCTGTACATACACGTCATGTTGAAAGATAGAACATCGAGGAAGATGTTCCTTTAAGGGGGAGGGAATTGTAACACCCTGTTTCCCCCAGTTTGTAAATATAACTATATTGGCTAGGAACTATGGGAAACTCAAAGGTGTGAATGTTTGATTTGATGGACCTTTGTATAAAAGGTCGATGAATGTAAAATATGTTATGAATATGTTGCATGACTGCTGGGAAAGGGATGTGCTAAAAGATACCACAATGGATAATGAAAAGGTGGTGGAAGGGATCCGTAATGGTTGCGTTAACTTCCACCGAACCAATACCTTACTGGTTTTTACTTGCTCAAGACCAAAACAACTCTCTAACCCAGGAATGAATTTCCATCAGGATGGTAGGTGGGGAGGCTCCTCAAGAGTTAATGAGGGGATGGGGTGGACCTCCCATCTGTAAAGCTCTCAGACCTGACCAAGGACAGGAAAATTCACGCCACACATAATCTTGCAGGAGTCCTTATGCAAGAAAGAAAGTGTGGGTGTGAGGAGAGGGGAAGCAGAGGAGATTGGAGAGGAGATTGGAGAGAAGATTGTAGAGGAGAACCTTAGCTCCCAGATCAAGATAGGAGAAGGAGAGTAACCTCCGTCCTCGTGTATTTTATATATCGAGAGAAAGAGAGTAACCTTTGTCCCTAACTTCCGTTGAGCTGGAAGTAAGATATTGAATCTCAGAGCATCGTGGTCTAAGCTCGGGGGTGGCCAATGATAAATTTGTTGGGAGTGACTGAGCCTATGGTTGGGTGGAAACGAGCACCCCTCTCAGTAGTTTCATCATGCTTTGTGATTTTGATAAGTGTTTTATGCCTTGCATTTTGAATTGAATATCATGGATACATGCTCATGTTTCTATGCCCATAGATGGTTTCTGTATGCTATGATTTCTTGGTATTTTAGATTGGAAATAATGAATGCATGTGTATACTTATATGCCACAATTAGTTTTTGTATAAACTGAGTAAGTCTGGAGCATGAGTCCATTCCACTGAGAATCATCTCATTTGCCTGATTCTCATGATGTTATTGTTTAATCCCCCGAAAGAACCTTCCCCAGGGAATTGCATCATGTCTCAGAGTCAGAGTAAGCTCCTTGGTATGGCTACCACTATGGTAAACCCACGAGGTTACCCTGCCCCAGTGTCATAGCTCATAACTTGGTGAGTTAGGAAGACACTTCATTTAGGACAGTAGTCTAGGGACTTTGAAGAGTACCCAAGCCCTTATCCAAGAACTTGACCAAGATTAGGGATAATTTCCCAAGAACCATCTGAAGTTTCATGTGTCCTGGGTCTGGAAACCCTGTGCAAGAAGGGTTAGCTCTCGAATATTTCAGAGTCGTGGGAGTTTGAAGCTTTGAGAGATTGAATTTCATTACCCAAGTTCAGAAAGGATAGTGAGTCCAATTAACAAAAGGGATTCTCCTTTCATTTGGTAGACGAATAGACGAGATCCTTTCAGAAGTATCCTAGGTATTTCAGGACCAATGGATCTAGAGGATGAGTGCAAGTGTTAACGCCTCGACCCCTTCTGTCTTCACAAGTAGCAATGGAATCAGGAGCTACCTTGACCATCAATCTTAACCCTTGTGTTGGTGGGAGAGTGGACTCATCAAAGTTATGAAAGTCTCGAAGTGATCATAACCATTCACCGGCAGAGGACACATGGTGAAGGATCACCATTTCTCTGACCCGCTGCTAAAGCAAGTCAAAGGGTAGAGTTTTGTGAACTCGCGAGACCCGAACTCACGATTTGATCTAAACTTTTGGATTACAGGAGGACCATGAACTTTGCTATGGGCACAGGGATATCGGGAGTTTGGGGTTCGAGCTTTAGAAATATAGACATTGATTTTGTTCCAACTTCGTGAAACACAAAGTCCCGATGATTTTGGAAGATTAAGCCCTCGGTCGTGACAAATGGTCATGTGGGCGGAATATTAAGGGAGGAGCTACCGAGACCAAGATTTTAGGGAACAAAGAGTTAGATCTGGATCACATTCATTATCCCGATACGCAAAATTGTGACATGATCATAGTTGTCGGTCGAGGAGATAGCACATGACCGTATATCTGGCCTTAGATAGAAAGTGTATATCGGGAATTCGAGAAACAAGAGTCAGGGTTGAATCACTTGCAGAAGTCCTGAAATCCCAAAATGCAAAGCTCCTTTTTATAGGCGTGTGGTCACAATCTATGGTCACATAGGTGAAGCTTGCACCTTGGGCATGTTCACGTTGATGGTGTTTTAATAGGGCCCATGGATCAGATATCAGGATTTTAGTAGGAAGTCGAAGAGCTAATCCAACTCTTGAACAAGAAATTTTATTTAGTTCTCGCTCTAAGCATGGGGGTGTTACACTTGGACTTTTGGAGAAAGAGGAAGTGTTTGAATCTAGGAGAAATATGGTGTAAGGTTCAAGGGAAAATAGTTTTCCTCTTCTTGAGTCACAACAAATTTGATAGAAGGAGGAGTAGGAAGGCCCAAAGTAGGAAAATCTTCAATATTCTCAAGCCTGAACCAACTTACAACATTAGGAGAGGCAAGGGTTTCAAAATTTTATTCATTCAATTTGAGGCTAAAAGAAGAGTATTCAACATGAAAATTTTCAAAATCCAAACTTTTAGACACTTCAGCAGAAGGTAAAAGAGGATAATTGGATATGGCTACTCAAGTTTTAAAAGTAGAATCATGTAAAAGACTAGGAGTACCTGGTAAAATATATGAATAACCTTCTTGAGAAAACTTTCATTTCTTGATAATATTCTTTGGGTTAGATTAAGGTGTTGCCAGAGGTAGATGTGGAGTAGACCTTGTGTGTCTTCCTTTGGGAGCCACAACTGAAACAGTGGATTTGTCAGGTGCAAGCTACAATCTTTAATGTATTGAATTATAATGCACCTTCAGAATTAGTATTGCTTTCTCATTAAATCCCAAGAAAATGTCTTCAATTTGTTCCCCAACAATGATGCCAAGAATGTTAGCACTGAGAATCACCCTCATATTGCAAGAGGATAATCCCAGTACCCATGAAAAAGGTTTGTGAATGTAAATTAATGATGAAAGGTCAAATGAAGAAAACTCAACATCAACATGTTTTAACACATAAAACTGGGATAGCATGCATAAGAAAACAAGGTTTTGATTAACTTTAGTCAGTGGTTTAAGGGTAAAGGTGAATATAAGGAAGACTTAGTGAGGAAGGTGGATAGGTATGCTATAAGCATCATGACTTCAAGCAGCCAGGAGAAGAAAAACTCAGTCATAAGAACTTCTTGAACTTAAAGTTTAAAACACTGAAAAACATTCATAGCAATGTTATAATCAAACATCCATTATAACACAACCACAACATCTCAAATGGATCATCCAAGAATGAGCATTTGAGAGTAATAGGAAATAAGATGACGAAAGGAAACTGACTTCTATTAATGAAAATGTCTCAATTCCCATACATAACCAGAGAACAACTTTTCTTAGTCAAAAAATTACAAAAAGGGAGCTTTTCTCAACCATCCGACCCTCTCAAATCATTCATCTGATGTATTTATAATCAATACAATAGCTGGTGTCTTATCTCATCTATCATTTTCCTTATGTCAGAAGGAAACTCTGGTCAGTATGGGTGTGTAGGATAAATTTCCCTTCGTGGTACTTCGGGCTAGAAGTTTTCTGTCTCCTCGGCCAGACCCTCCATGCTTCCATTTAAAGGGGTAGTCGATTGATCAACCATTGGTCCTTATTTCATTAACTAATTTTTTTATTGTGATCAGGATGTGGAAAAACTTCCCTCTACGGTACTTCGGGCTAACAATTTTCTGTCTCCTCGGCCAGACCCTCCATGCTTCCATTTAAGGGGGTAGTCGATTGATCAACCATCGGTCCTTATTTCATTAACTAATTTTTTTATTGTGATTAGGATGTGGAAAAAATTCCCTCTATGGTACTTCAGGCTAAAAATTTTCTGTCTCCTCGGCCAGACCCTCCATGCTTTCATTTAAGTGGGTTGTTGATTTCTCTATTTCCTCTAGTGATAGAATGGTCGCAGTCTGCTAATGCTTTGCTTCTCCTTGTAACACTCCTTTGATGATTTGGATTAACACCTGGTTTATGTTGCCACTCGCTAATATCGTATTGGAACCCATATAAGCACGTGATTCTGGAAGCTGCCAAGGGCGTTTTGGGTCCACACCGCTTCGGCCCCCGCAATCCACCACCAACTTCCACGTACTTATTTCACTATACCATGGTTTTGGTTACAGGACCTCTCTATAATTGTAACGTTCGAGCATGTTCTGTCCTTGCAATGAAGTGTGGTCAAAAATATGATGCAAATCCATGATATGATGCAAATCCGTCTGCCAACTCCATAATCCTTTTAAACCATGCTTAGATATGGAGGCAATTTTGGTGCTTCAGAGCTTTGAATGTCGAGAAAGAATACCTCCTCGAGGACAATCTTCTGAATCCGACATGGTGTCCTGATGCTATATGATGTAACAACTAGTGATGGATGAGTGCCATGTGCTGAGATAAAAAACACCCATGGAGTGGTAGGGCCCGAAGAGACATGTCATCCTGATGTTACTTCAGGACTTCAGGCCTTCTGATGATACTACTGCAAAGATCAACATTTATTATTGATTTTAGATCAATGGTCCATAATTACTTTGGGAGTTAGGGATTCAGTAGTTTTCAATTCATAGCTCTTACAATCCTCTGGAGCATCGTATCTCTAAAGTGAGAGATCTGCCTCCATGCGTCCTCATCCCTTAATGGCTCATATTTAATTCGGGGCTTTGTGCCTTCAGGAGTCCTTTAGTCCCTCATATTCTGCTTTCTTTCTCCCGAAGTGTGATATCATCAGACACGTGTCCCTTTCTTGAAGATCAATGGCCACGAGTGATTGCAGGCTCACCACATGCACAAAATTTAATTTCCTCCCTGATCCTCACAATGCAAAGATTCTCGTTCGTAGTAGGATCAATATGCACCATTGATCTGTTGATATAGAAAGATCAATGACCCTCAGTGATTGCGGGCTCACAACTTGCATAAACTTTAATTTTCTTTCCGAACTCTGCAATGCCTCCCCACCGTCGATCTCTCTCCAATGAGATCTGAAGATCGTGACTTATTATTTTCTCAATCTAACAACTGATTTGAATTGTACATGGGATCTCTACTGCTGAAAATTGAGCTTGTCTTCTTACTTGTATTTCAAGATTGAAATGCATTTCGCATCATGGTTTTTCCCTGTTCAAACAAAGGACTTGGCTGGCTTGCAAAAACTACATACGACCCATGACAACTTCATGTGATAACAGGGTGTATGCGACTGTTCCTTTAGAAACTTGCATACATATGCGATTGTTCCCATTGCAACCCGTGTACATGTGAAAAACTGTACATAAATTTCATACAACTTGATACACTTCGTACAATGTCTTCCTTCTATGTTTTTCTCTCTCTCCCACATGCAAGGTGTTACTTTCCTTGCCAAGAAAAGAAAATAGAGAGTCCTCAACCTTAAGACATATTTTCCACCCTAGAATAATTTCCATTTACTAAAATTATCAATCCTCGTTGCACAAGTGCAGACTCACTCATTCTAACTCCATTATTCTATGATGATATAATGATATGTCATGATGACCTCTCTCCTTTATATACAATCCTTGGGGGTCACCATAGAAGCCACTCCACAAGTCAACATCCCATTAGGATTTCCTTGTGGGTGTGAAGCCCCAACACAATCCCACAAAAACCATCACCAAACCCATGAATCCCCCAACCAAATCCAAGGGGGTTTTCACCAAATGGAAATACTAATCTGGTGCCACCAAATATTCCCACATGTGTGACACCTTGGCCTCTTGTGGGAATACCTCTTGAAGCTACAAAATAAACACTCCCTCTTAGCGAGGGAGGTATCCCATCCACCATCAGTTGGATGTACCTCTAGTACTAGAAGAATCTCTCTCCCAAATCCAAGGTGGTCTGCTTTCTCATCTGTACTCCAATAGTCCAAACTAGCTACTCCCTCTATCATTGGGTCATCGAACACCATCAACACAAGATATGTTACAATAGTTTCACTTCACTCATTCTGGCTAGATGATATTGTTATACAATCTGTCTAACTGGATGCATCCACAGTCACTAGAGAACAACCTATAGTCCAGTCTGTTTGACTGGCCACATCATTGGTCATTGAGGAAAAATATGCCTGGTTGGGTGAATCCATGGTCACTGAGGAAAAATCTGTTTGATTAGCCACATCCTTGGTCACTAAGGATAAATCTGTTTGACTGGTTGCATCCTCGATCACTATAGAACATCCTTCTAAAACACATTAATATTCCATACATGTCTCACATTCCCTAGAATCCTCCTTCCTATGATGCTCCTATCTAGCCTCCTCTATCATAGTAGCATAACCTGCTGAAACACATTGATCCTCCATGGATGTCTCATATTTCCTAGAATCCTCCTGCCTCTGAAGCTCCTTTATTCCCTCCTCCACCCATGCCACATGTCCTTCAGTTCTAGAATATGTATCTCTCCCAAATGAACATGAGGGGGAACTCCCTCTTAATGACCATCTATCCCTCTGAGCCAACTGACTCTCCCTGACATCAATATCACTTTGAGATCACATGATCCTCTTGAAACTTGAGTCCCTCTGAGTCTGCACATCCACTAGCGCCATATTATCTCTTTCCACTGTCCTCTACATATTTCTGGGAGGTTTCTCCTCCCTCTTGGATCCTAAAGCTTGAATCCCTCTGAACTGTGGCTCCCTCTAATCCTGCACCACTAGTCAGGTCACCTGCCCCACCACTCATGGAGCCATCTACTCCTCTTCATTTATCTCTTTGCTCCTACTACTCACAACACTCATAGGATGGCCTCTTAGATTATATAGGTTTCCTTCCCTAACTCCAAGAACCACTTCTATTATGAAGCTAGACCATCTGGGCACAATAAATACTAGTCCATATCGAAACAATACATGATATTCATTCCTCTCAATCTCTGAGACTGAGATGACACTCCTCCTAAGTTCTGGAACCCACAACACCCTCTGTAGTGCTCCTGACTCACATCGAAGCAATATAGTACCAAATCTGCGTACTAAATGCTTGGCTCATGTACCAAGCTCCACACATAAGTCTAAGCCAGTCTCTATGAGAGTGTCAAACAAATCTCTAGCACCTATCATATGGAAAGATGCACCACTATAAACCAACCATATCTCCTTGCTAGAGACAATACCTGAAAGGATGGAGACCAACACGATCTCCCTCTGGAACCTATCTGCAACCTCATCAACCTCTATTGTTGATGCATGTTTCCTTCTTCCTCTTCCATTCGGGTGTGGACACTATCAAGCATAATGACCAAATTCATGAAAATCATAACATCTAATCTTACTAATATCCTTCTTCCATCTCGACTTTGGAGATGCTTCTCTCGAGAGAGAACCCCTTCTCTTTGATAGACCTCTTCTATCTGGAGAACCCCTTCTTCCCTTTCTAGTGCAGGTTGCAAGGGACTGGTTCTTATCATTTCTACTCTTCACCAAACCATCCATATCATTCCTATATGCTAACCAGGTCTCCTCTTGGATACAATCAGTCCATAATTTGTCAAATTTCTGTAACCTATCTCGTGCACAGATCCCCTGCACAAATGGTTCCCAGGAACTGGGAAGACTTCTTAGTGCTACAATCACCAACTCAACATCCTTCGTTGTCTCACCAATAATTGTGATATGATCTCAACTCTAAGTAATCTTCATAAGATAACTGACAACTGTGTCTTCACTGGTCATCCTGACAATATGAAGGTAACACTTCGAGTGCAACATCCTGCCAGTATTCTTGTTTTGATAAAGACCCACCAAAGCATCATACATATCCTTATCATTTTATTTCTTAGTAATGTGAGGAATAAAGTGGTTCTTCATGGAATCTAGAAATACCCTCTTGGCCTTCACTTCCCTCTTCTTGTGAAATGAAAAATCTACTGGATCAGTCGCGTTAGGAACCAAATCCTCAACATACTCCTTGAGGTCATTCTCTTCCAACAGAAGGAGAACCATTTCCTTCCAAGCCTGGAAGTCGGTTTCCCCTTCCAACCTATCCTCCATATTCAATTTATTCACCATATTTACCTTCCTGGAACAAGAACAAGAACAAGTACAAGTACAACATTTTTCTAGTGTTGTAGACAACAAAGTGTCTCAAGATGATACCCTTCTCTTCAAATCCCAAGCTCTAATATCGTGTTATATTTTGACTGCACCTCAAGACTGGTTTATTTCTTCCAAAGTTATACACAATTAACCCAATTGAACTATAAAAATAAACACACTAATATGCCTAACTTCTCTTAGCACAACATAACATACAATAAGATCATAGATGAATCATCAATACACAAGAGACACAATATTTTTTTTTCCGTAACTTTATCCGACAGATAGAGCAGTGGTTGGGCTAGATTTTCTCAGGGAAATGGAGAAGAAAATGTTGAAAATAAAACAAAATTTAAAGGTTTCCCAAGTGTTGGGGCTCAGAAATGTCCTATTTTCATCCACCTTTCCCTTCATCATTCTTCACATTTCATCGCCCCATTAACCTTTCACGATATCATTTCCATAAGTATACTTGGGTTTCACCTTATTGTTCTCCACTTTATTCATTTTAGTATTTGAAAGGAATTTGTGATTAATTGTTATAAAATCAACATGTTTTCATATATATCTCAAATATGCATGAGCTTTGTAATGTGTAGGAATATGAGAAGGATAAATTCAAAAGGACTTCTCGAATACTTAATCCACCATTTCAATATTTGAGGAGATAATTCAAGTCCATTCCAAGGAGAAGATCTTGGAGATTTGGTTGGAATATCTTATCCAAGATATATGAGAGATATGTGTGAGGATTTGAAGGGATTATATTTTGTAATAATGGGAAATAAGTTGAGAGAAAAGTGGATCTGTAATAATGAGATGGTTATCTTATCTTCAAGGCTCTCATGTATAAAAGAGAGCGCTCTCTCTTCATGAGAATTCAATTAGAATTAGAGGATTCAAGTAGAAGAGGAATTAGAATTGAGTTAGATTATGTAATTAGAATCAGAGTAGTCATTAGGATTCGAAAGAGAAAGGGATTCTTAGATTTGATTCATGGTTTTGGTTTTCATGCTTTCATTATTGTTTTATAAAGATTGAGTTGATTATTATAATATAAGATTGCTTCATTGGTGAGATCTCACATATGTCGTTGTGTCAATTCAACTCTTCACATGTTGTACTTGTTTTTCCTTCATGTAGTTCTCCATTTCTAGATTACTTCCTTCACGCAATTTCCCATTCTTAGAGTAATTCCATTTACGCAACTAGATTGATTTCAATTCCAGTCATGTGTTAGATTAATGATTCAATTTCAGTCTTGTGTTAGATTAATGATTCAATTTCAGTTGTAGTTTAAACATTAGATTAGATTAGTCCCTCTTCAATCTTGCATATACTTTGCGTGTGCTTTTTCAGTTTACAAACCTCGAGTTGAAAAATTAGATAGTTGGGAAAGTACTACAACTCAATTAATACAACATTAGTTCATCCCAATATAACGAATGCCATTCCCTTGTCACGATTGTTGTTCGTTTTGCAAGTAGTGTTGTTCATTTGAACTAAACAATTGTTGTTCCTTTTGTTACGATTGTTGTCCTTTTGTAGGGGTTTCATATCTGGAGGATGGGTATTGAAAACGAAAGGTAAGAACCTACATAGGAGACAAGTAAAATGCTTGTGCCAATGCCTACCTTTGGATGATGCATAGAGGTTATATTTTAAGACATCTTTAAAGCCCAACATTTTGGCACCGTTTCTAGGGAAGCACGATGGATTGAGGTATTAGTTTATTTTTTGTTTTAATTCATGCAAGTGTGATCTAAACGTGTTGGTAAGGGGTCATAGAAGCTTGTGACAGGAGACTCCTCATGTTCTCCCTACCAACTAGGTAAAAGTAGTTTCAATTTCTGCACATTTAAATTTCTGCAAGATTAGTTTCAATTTCTGCAAGTGTGATCTAGACATGTTGGTAAGAGGACATAGAAGCTCATGAGAGGAGACTCCTCATGTTCTCCCTACCAACTAGGTAGAAGTAATTTCAATTTTTGCAAATTTCAATTTCTGCAAGATTAGTTTCAATTTCTGCAAGTGTGATCTAGACATGTTGGTAAGGGGACATAGAAGCTCATGAGAGGAGACTCTTCATGTTCTCCCTACCAACTAGGTAGAAGTAATTTCGATTTATGCAAGATTAGTTTAAATTTATGCAAGTGTGATCTACATGCGTTGGTTCTAAGGGTCATAGAGTTTCTTCAGTGTAGATTCCTCACTATCCCTACCAACTATCAGGAACGTTTTAATTTCTACAACTATGAAGAGTAATTTTTTTATGTTTTAGCAAGAGTGTTTTTTTAAGTTTTTTCATTTTGATTTGGGTGTTGTAAGAATCCTTTTTTTATAACATGATTTAACAATGAATTTAATCTTGGAACAACTCACTCAGATCCTAGCAAATGTCGGGGTCTCATCTTCTCTGGAAGAAGAGATCTTGACCGCAGTCGAAAGCCTATTCACTCCTCCTGAGGCGAATGTAGAATCAACATACGAAGGACCTTGCACATTTAATGAAGAACTATTAGGCATGCAAGAGGTCTAGGAGAATAGCGAGGAGTTGCAACATGATTTGAGTAAGACAAATTACGCCTACGAAAGCCTGATCAAACACTGGTTTCAAGCAAGTACTAGGTTAGATTCATTTAGTTTTTCTTTTTCTTTTTTTAATTTACAGTTTCAACCACTAATTTCACACATTTATACATATTCCCAACTGACAATTACTAAATTGAAAGATAACATTTTTTATTACTATTGTGTGCATGGCTACATTGGTTGTTTGATTACACGTAACTACTCTCTCATTTCTAATTAGCATAATGTAGGTAGGGTTTTATTTTCAAGTTTTTCATTTGCTAGAATAAGTATGCTCTCCTCTGCACTTCATGTGATCATGAGGATTAGAAAGTAGGATGACTGATTGATTTATTGATTTCAGGAATATCAATTAATTGACGAAACATAAATTTTTGCCTAATCTATTTTTCGTCTTCCATTTGCTAAGCTTGCGAAATAAATTTTTATTTTATTCTTTATTTTGAAAATATAATAGAATAAATAAATGAAAAGTTGCACTTTTCCACAATGAAACTCCAAGTTGAAACAGTGTTACAACCACACTCTTCTTGTGTTTTTACTTCGCCATGTTTTTGCCTTTGCTTCTGATCCTGTAGACACCTAGAAATAACCCTACAAGAAAACAAAAATATCATGAATAAGTAGAAACCACCGCATAAATTGAACAAATAAACAACTTGTGAGGGTATGCCCATCAATAATTTGACTGCTCCTCTTCTCACTTTAAAATACACAGGTCGAAGGCAGTCAATCAATATCTCAATAAATCAGTTTCAACTAGCCTTCACTAAGCACAAGACTCTAATTTATCTAATCAAAATGAAATTGTTTATCACTATTCACTATTTCCACTATGCATGAACATCTTCTTGCATATTGCTCACACGCCATAATGAAAATGAAGAGAACAATGCTGAAGGAGATATGCAGCGTTCACCCGGCTGAATGAATCCACACCTGGAGTTGGAGCTACTGCTTAAACTCGGTCGAATGAAATTGCACGCGATTGGTATGCAGATCGAATAGAAAATTTGGACGAGATGAAGGTGCACGCTCCAACAGCCTTGCTGGAATAACTGATTAAAATAAATGAGCAGGTAAATTCATGTTGAGAGGGATCGACCAGGTAAGAAGATCCATTTTTTTCTCAGCATATCCCCCAAAATCCGGTTTTGGATTCATTCTTATCTCGTCATATCCATTTATATCCAACCCAATACAAAGACTTTCCACCTAAGGTTTCAAATTCCATTTATATCAAAGTGGCCCGCGTTTTTAGTTCCAAGCCAACATATTTAGATGGGATAATTCTAATGGTTGACATTTTCACTTATCTGGCAGTTTTTTGCAATCAATGAAGATTTGAGCCTTCACACTGTATCTAAAAAAATCAGGTTTTATGCACTCCACAAAATCGAAAACGATATCCAAACTAATGTAGAGGATGTTGTGGAAGCCCTTGAGTCGCTAAATGGTGCGAGATATATCACTGTCTAGTTCCCAAGGGATGATGATGGGTGAGGAGGTTATATACATGACAGGTATGATGGGAAGCCATATTATAATCGAGATACATAGATATATCAGTGTCACCCATGGCCCGAAAGCGGTAGAAATTTTGCCCAGATGCGTTACGCGCCCCAGTTGCAGTAGAAACTGATTCAACAATGAATGTGGGATGAGAATATTAGGGAGCAGCTCTTCGGAAAAATCTCCATATCTGACCCATCTTGGCACTGAGAACGACACAACTAATAAACTTTGAATGTATTTGGTTAATTGAGACACGTGGTCAATGGGTGAATTTCAAATTGAAGGGCAGTTGGAAGACACCAATTCACAATGGCCACTTTAAGAGGAAGTATCATACAATATGGATGGGTTATTCAAAATTTGGAAGATTCGAATGTTTGCCTGGTCACATTTATCGTTCAGATCAATCCTTCTAGCTGGGTGTCCAAATCGGTAACCATTGTCAATGGAGATGTTCCCAGCAAGGCCAAATGGATCTGCTTCATCAATTAGAGGCTTTGAAGAGCTACGGGAGAATGGAGATCACGTCTCAATGACCGCAATGGAAAATGGAAAAACAGTTGTGAATTAGCAGAGGATGGATTTCCAAGTGTTATGAATATTGGCAAGTCGGTGATCGAAGGATGTTCGGCCTCACCTCATTATTATAAATATTTGGGAAACCCTTTTCCTTCAGCTAAATCATGATGACACTCGCAGAAATGACACTCGTAGAGATACTAGTGGATTTGAGAGCCGCATTGTTCATCATCAATTTTCTTCCTTCAGCTCATGGAGATGATGAGACGTTGGAGTGGAAACTTGCACATGCCACTTTCTATGGAGGAGCATGTGGATATGGAAATTTATACAGCCAAGGGTATGGAAGGAACATTGCCACTCTGAGTACAACGTTGTTGAACAATGGGTTGAGTTGCAGAGGGTGATATGAGATTCAATGCAGGGCGAAGGCAGATCCACAATGGTGCCTCCCATGCACTTCTGTCATTGTCATGGCCACCAACTTCTGCCCACCAAACTACACCAAACCCAACGACAATGGTGGTTCGTGCAAATGGAAGACATGCCTAGCCCAAGTACCTATTCCAATCTAGTCTGTTGGGTGCATATTCATATTTGGGTTGAGAAACTTGCACTCAAGTTCTTCTCTTATAGTGGGATGATATGGAGAAGATTCGGACTTGGCCCTTGTGCGGTCTTTGCAAGATCAGGAAATGGTGTATCTCATTTCCCTCTTTGAGGACTCCAATCTCTGCGCCATCCATGCCAAGCGTGTCACCATTATGCCCAAAGACATCCACCTCGCCCACTAAATATGCTGCTTTGAAAGAATGCAGAATCTAGTGACTATGAGACTTATGGAAGTGGCAATTATGATCACGAATATTATATAGATGATAGTGGTGAGAATGAATATGAGGTTGATGCTAATGCCCATGACTTTGAAAGGGAAGCATTGGATGATGGTGACCATGAAGAGGTCGATGCATCTTTATTTGAAAGTGATGAAGCATACGCCAGGGCACTTCAGGAAGCTGAAGACTGTTTATTGACAGCTCAAATGATGGCTTTGGCTGGCATTAATGACCGAGAGAAGGATGACAATGAAGACAATGATAGCACTTCACGAGATGCATGGAAAGACGTAGATCTTGACAATATGTTGTATGAGAAACGTAGACATAGAATGGATGCCGAACCTATATGAGAAACACATATGGAGAATTGATGATGGGCACTACAAATTTCTCCTATCAGCTGGAGCATTCATGGCGGCCTAGTGGTGCAGGTATATGAAGGTTTGATTGCACAATTCCATCTTTTGTTTTGTTTTGTTTTGTTGTATTATAATATATATATATATATATATATATATATATATATATATATATATATATATATATAGATATATATATAT
>ML788356.1:103710-136974 GCA_009831015.1 Picea engelmannii
TAATAATAATATAATTTTTTATTTTTATTTTTAATTACAAAACCATTCTTAATAATAATAATAATAATAATAATAAATTTATATAAAAGTTTGTATAATAATAAAACAAAATTTTTATTAATTTGTTTTAAATTTTATTTTCTTTGTTAAAAAAAAATAAAAAAAATTAGTTCAAACATAAAAATAATAAAAAAATCATAAAACAAAAAGAAAAAAGCCTTAGCAAATGTATTTCAATTAATTCTTGAAAACTTAAATAGGAGTAAAGTTTTTTTCATTTATTCTAACTTGGATCACTTCAACAACGATTAACGACGGAACTTGCGCACAAAGAGAAACAGGTAAAACAAACCTTGTTTCCGAATTTGATCACATTCGTACTTATCCCTGCATTTCATATTTTTTCGAAGCTCTCACAATTTTTATGCAGGATTTGTACTAAGTTTTTTTTCAGGTGCACAGTTGATCGCATCTTGCTGCTGAAGTGATTTTCAAAAATCACAATTTTTTTTGAAAAAAAGACATGTTTTCTTGACTGCTTGATGGAGTTGATTCTCGTCTTACACATCATGGCATTTGCAGTTACACATAAACCCTTTCATAAACCCATTTGCGTCATGAATGTCTTCGTCCATTTCTCCTTGAAAGCAGATTGGTCATCCATGTGTTGAAGCCCATCTTCCATTGAATTATCCTTCATGACTTCACACACGCCTATCTTTCTGAGTCCCATACATCTCTTTAGCTTTTTCAGTTCAATTTTCCTTGTCAATAAAACTATCCAGCTCCCTTTCCATGACTACATTGCATTTCCATACACACTGTTACTACTGAGACCTTTTCATTTATAGTCCTACCATTCTTTTTATCAGAACTCACGTTGACTGATGTGGGATTCCTTAAGGCCCACCTTTCAACAAGTCTTTCCCCATCGACCTCAACACCTTACCTGGGATATAGACTAGAGTCCATATTTTAGTACCTGGAGGCCTGCATGTCTTAATGGCAAGTTCTCTCCCTGACAATCATGGGAATACATCAATGTCCCTTGATCGTCAAATCTTGCAAGTGGCTCGACATCATCTCATTCATTCAAACTTTGCAAGATGTACTCGGGTACCTTGGCACTCATTGACATCAATGATGAGTTGCCTCACATTGGTTAATGACATTCATCATTGGTCAGTAATCCAATGACTTCTTTTCATGCTCGACATCGACACGTTCATTCGCATGATTAGAATTGTACCATCAAGTTTAGAAGCAGGTGAATACTATACACTTTTCATGACTCTTTCAGCAGTTACAACAACATGACTTCATCCATATGAAAGTACCACATTTCCACTTTCATACTTTTTCTTTTCCATGATTCATTCAACAACAGTTCAGATTCCTCCACTTCACATTCTATGATCTAGCCGACAACAGTTTCCGCTACAACAACAGTCACTTTTCACATGATCCTATAATAGTGACATCTTCCATGCTCTAGCAGCCGCATCAACCATATTCCTATTGCATAGTTCATCAACATTTTGGGTAAGTGGAGGTATGTTATTTTCTAAACTTTAATCATGTAATTCCTCAACTACTAGCAATGAATAATTTGTAAAATTCCCTCACTTAGTTCCCTTTCCTTTTCACATCTATGACTTATGCCATGTTGCATGAGGACATGCAACAAGTTAAGTTGGGGGGTAGGGGACTTTATACATTATCACCACTCCACTTTTCCACTACTATCATTCCATTTTTTGTCTCATTTACCATTATGAACATTTCTTTTCCAACGATACTCTGTTGCACTTTGCTTCATAAAATTGTTATACATATTGGCATGATTTACACATATACAAAAAAGGGATTTCTTATACTCAGTGATGTTTTCCTTATGCACATTGATAGCATATATTTTCCAGTAAGAAAATGGGCAAATTATTATCATAACAACAAGAGAACAAATAATGAAATGAATGTTGTTAACACAAGAACCAACATTCTTTATATTCATGGTTGTAACACAAGAACCAACCATAAGAAAATGTCATATGTTACTCATGTAAATCCCATCCTGGAAACATTCATTATCATCACTCAAAGGCAACATTCAGATGCCAAAAATTTCTTAAGAAGATCCATGCATGGTTGCATGAGGACATGCAACAAGTTAAGTTGGGGGGTATGTTGGGGCTTAGAAATGTCCTATTTTCATCCACCTTTCCCTTCATCAGTCTTCACATTGCATAGCCCCATTAACCTTTCACGATATCATTTCCATAAATATGCTTGGGTTTCACCTTATTGTTCTCCACTTTATTCATTTTATTATTTAAAAGGAATTTGTGATTAAATGTTATAAAATAAACATGTTTTCATATATATCTCAAATATGTGTGAGCTTTGTATTGTGTAGGAATATGAGAAGGATTAATTCAAAAGGACTTCTCGAATACTTCCTCCACCATTTCAAGATTTGAGGAGATAATTCAAGCCCATTCCAAGGAGAAGATCATGGAGATTTGGTTGGAATATCTTGGATGGAATATCTTATCCAAGATATATGATAAATATGTGTGAGGATTTGAAGGGATTATATTTTGTAATAATGGGAAATAAGTTGAGAGAAAAGTGGATGTGTAATAATGAGATGGTTATCTTATCTTCAAGGCTCTCATGTATAAAAGAGAGTGCTCTCTCTTCATGAGAATTCAATTAGAATTATAGGATTCAAGTAGAAGAGGAATTAGAATTGAGTTAGATTATGTAATTAGAATCAAAGTAGTCATTAGGATTCGAAAGAGAAAGCGATTCTTAGATTTGATTCATGGTTTTGGTTTCCATGATTTCATTATTTTTTTATAAAGATTGATTTGATTATTATAATATAAGATTGCTTCATTGGTGATATCTCACATATGTTGTTGCGTCAATTCAACTCTTCACATGTTGTACTTGTTTTTCCTTCATGTAGTTCTCCATTTCTAGATTACTTCCTTCATGCAATTTCCCATTCTTAGAGTAATTTCATTTACGCAACTAGATTAATTTCAATTCCAGTCGTGTGTTAGATTAATGATTCAATTTCAGTCATGTGTTAGATTAATGATTCAATTTCAGTTTTATTTTTAACATTATATTAGATTAGTCCTGCTTCAATCTTGCATATACTTTGCATGTGCTTCGTCAGTTTACGAACACCGGGTTGAAAAATTAGATAGTTTGGCAAGTACTACAACTCAATTAATACAACATTAGTTCTTCTCAATATAATGACTGTCGTTCCCTTGCCACGATTTTTGTTCCTTTTGCAAGTAGTGTTGTTCATTTGAACAGAACAATTGTTCCTTTTGTTACGATTGTTGTCCCTTTGTAGGGGTTGCATCTCTGGAGGATGGGTATTGAAAACGAAAGGTAAGAACCTACGTAGGAGACAAGTAAAATGCTTGTGCCAGCACCTACCTTTGGATGATGCATAGAAGTTATATTTTATGACATCTTTAGATCCCAAAACCAAGATAGGCATAAAATCTATGCTGATAAGGGTAGAACTCACATGGAATTTCAGGTGGGGGACCATGTATTCTTGAAAGTGAAAACCAACATAAGTTCCCTGAAGTTGGGAAATTGTTCAAAGTTGGCATCTCGCTATTGTGGGATGTTTGAAATCACAGAGAGGATTGGTCCAGCGACGTATATGATTCCATTGCCTGAATCTATGTCTGTTCATATTTTTTTCCATGTATCATTTCTCAAGAAATATACACCTGATGTTAATCATGTAATTGATTGGAATTTGATTCAGGTGGAGCAATACAGAACTATCCAAGTGCATTTGGTACACATTCTGGAACGAAAAATCAAATAGCTCCAGAATCAAGCCATAGGGCTTGTAAAGGTCTAATGGACCTGGTATGGTCCTGAGGACGCTACTTGGGAGCATGAGGATGCAATGAGGGTAGAATACCCGCATATTTTTGAGGATTTTTGAAATTTTTGTTGTATATGTGTACATAATACACTGAGGACAGTGCATAAATAATGGGAGGGGATTGTAATACTATAATACCCCAAGGCCAATCCCCTATGAAATGTAATGATGTTTGTAGGTTGGTGAGCCAAGTAATTACAAGATGGTAGGATTATGTGTTTATTAGGCTGAAGATCCTAGATGCTAAGGTAAGTGGGCCTGATTTTGTATATGTAATTATGCAAATTATTAATAAAATACATCGCGGCATGTAGAAAGACCATAAAGAAAGAGTGATGGGGGATGAAGCTTCACTAGGGTGGGAAAGGGATGGGACTGAGAGGCTAGGAAAGAGGGTATAATCTAGAGGGCTTAACCCAAGGGAATATTATAATATATTCCTAAAAAATGAAAATATTAAAGTGGGGGAAAATAAACCCAGTTATCCTAGGTTCCTAGGAAAGGGAACGAATGCTAAATGGAGTGCATGTAGCTCTAGGAAGACATGTGTCGACCTGGGCGCATGCAGTTAAATATGGAAAGTCATCTCATTGAGGGGGTTTTCTACCCATTCTCCCATCTTTCGCCTAACTTGTCTAGCCTCCGTCGTGGACCTCTGCATCTTGGACGCACCTTTGAAACTAGTAACAAGGGAGGCCGACCTGTGTTTCCTGTGAATCCCAACATATCTGTACTTGCCAAAACCATGTTGTGCCTTACCGAATTGTGATTTCTACCATCCCCTGAGCTATATTGAACCTTTGTTGTTGTCCTCACCTTGCTGGAACTGAGTTGAAGATGGTTGAAGAAGCGGGATGTCTGGCCTGTGGTTGAAGAAGCGGGATGTCCGGTCCGTGGTTGAAGAAGTGGGTTGTCAGGCTTGTGGTTAAAGAAGTGGGTTATCAGGCCCATGGTTGAAGAGGCAAGTTGTCAGGCCTGTGAGCAGCTCTCTCCAGGTGAGAGAGTTTGTTGGGAAGTGATTTTCTCCTAGAGAGAGTCCAACACCAGCTACGGATCTCTGATAATTCCTGATCCGACCTGTTGTCGAGACCCTGAAAGGGAAGTGGAGCAGTCGATGGATTGTGGAACAATGAAGGTGCATAATCCCGGGGTGGAATAGGCATGTGGGGAATGAAATTCTGTGAGTAGTGGGCATAAGAAGGCTCTTGGAGAGAATCCTTCTAGTTGTACTATGCAGTCTCCTGTAACCTCATCCTAGTCTAGGATTCCCTTGCCCTGGGTGGAGCTTAGTCCTAGCTCGGGGGTGACCCACTACTGAGCTTGATGAGCACCATGGTCTAAGGCTGGGAGGTTCATGGAAGGTTTGCATGTAGTTGGTGGATCTCAATTAAAAGATAAGTATTCATTCCTTGTTCATTCACATGATATGTATTTATATATGTTGTTACATCTATGGTTTTGTCTGGATTATTGCATGTATGCTTTTATGGTTAATTATACATTTATTTATGTATGGTTAGAATATGTCATCTATGTGCTTATAGAGATGAAATGTTTAGTATTAGTTCCACATGAATAAGTGGCATAAACAAAGTACTGTAACTTTTAAGCTAAGAGAGAGCTATAGTACAATGAAATTCTGCAGTGATGTTGCCCGGCTTGGTGGAAGGGAATGTTACAAAATGGTATTAGAGCCAAGGTTTCAACACTAAGCCTAGATTGTCCATGTTAGTGGAAGCTAAAGAAAATGTTTCATGAAAGAACTGTTGTCGAACTGGACAAAATTGAAGTTCAGAGCCCCAGTTTTCATCATTGAGCTTGAATTCGATTGTATACGTGGTTATGGAATCGAAAGCTTAGAGAAAATTGTTGTTGAGAAGGACAAAATTTTGAATTTTAGAACATTCTAGAGTCCCAAGAGAACACTTGGACTGTGTTCGGAAACACAGGATGTGTAGCAAGTTAATAATGGGTTGCAAAGAAAGAAAACCACAACTTTCATGGTGTTGGACCATAAGATCTATTCAGGATAAGGGGAATCCTTCACAACCATCATATTTAAGGATGATGCAGGAGGGTTAACCTGGAAGCCCTTTGGACTTCGCGACTTCGACGAAGTTAGGTGTTAAGAAGTAAGAGAATGGCGAAAGCCCGAAACTCCAAAGTCTCGGAGGAGATATACACCGTAGATCCGGGGAGAAACCTTACTATTAAATCAAGCCAAGTGAAGAAGGTAAGATGTGTGGTGAAGAGTGGATTAGAGATGTAGGATCTATGTGCAAGTGGTTGTGAGCCGTAGATCTCATGAAATATCATAACTTCAGAGTTCGATGGTTGGGAGAAGTGGGGTGTGCTGGTGCACAAACCACCGAAGCTCGAAGTCCTGAATCAAAAGAGCAGAAGTGGCATGGTAGGATGACATCGCCAATGGTGACATGGACCTTCCTAGAAATTCCACATGCCACTACCTTAGTTGGTGACATCTGTACTATGTGGACCTGAAGGGTAAGGAAGTTCGAGAGTCCAGTGTTCGAAAAAATTGAAGTGTGCAAGTGTATAATCCTCCGAAGTCCCAGAGTTTCGAAGCCCTAGAACCCAAAAGTGACGTGGTTTGTTGATGTCACTCAAAATGGCATCGACACATGGGATGTGTGCCACATTTCAGAGAGTTAAGAACCATTGTAATATTGAAATGCATTTAGAATATGACATTACCACCCACCTGATTGGACCACGTGTTGACTTTGTGTGTCCTACCATGTAGCGCTCCTGGAGGTGGCACAAGGTAGTTAAGCGTGACAAAGGAGTTAGCTGGATCGGGCCCACATTAACTTTGGTCATGATCTATCAATATCGAGGGGTGAGAGGCATTGCGGAAATCCAAGATACAAGGAAGATAATTCCATAAGGTGGTTATGCAATCCAAACCACGGTTTCCCAGAAGGGGTATGTGTCAGCGTGGGGACAATTGCAGAATGATCAACGGGTTACTCCAAAATCGTTGACCCATGTCTGTACAATTTGAAAAGTATAAGTTTGATATGAATTTTTGGTATCTTATTTCAAGTATAAAAACCGTGGGCCCGAGTGGACACGTGGCGCCAGTTGGGAAGTCTGGGGACTTGACACTCTGAAATAATGGTTCATAAGGGAATGAAAGGAAGAACCTTATAAAGTTTTGTAACGACAAGGTGATGTGACGTAATGACATCACTAAAGGTGACATGGAAGTGTTCAGAGATTAATAGTTCAGGGGTGTTGGAGGTGTGTGGATGTGAAATCCTCTGAAGTCCTGAAGCTCCAAAGATCCAAAGTCCAGGAGCTTAGATGCCTGAGATTCCATAGTGAGTGTTATTCATTGGATGCTAGGTAGTCGTGGACTGTTGATCCACCCTACTTCGTTAGTTCTCCAATATGGCACTTCGAGAGATTTTTTGTGATGTGCTTTGCAAACCTCCAAAGTCGGAGCCTGAAGTTTCAAGGTTATGTATAAGTGCCCAAATCATAAGCGTTGGGTCACAGCTGTGGTCACATGTGAACCAAGGGCCGAAGAAAAGGGGCTAGTGCCCAAAATTGTTTGTTTCAGAATAGAACTTGGATTAGAGATGGAAGCCCATGGGGTTCTTGACCGACCAATACCTGGATAAAATGGAATTTGATATATGTTTTTTTGAATCATATTGGTTTATTATGGAAAATTATTAAAGTTTGATAGCCTGACAAAACTCGGTTGACTACACGTTTTGCAGAATTAACTGTTGACATAACATAACCGAATTGTTCCACAATGCACAAAAATGGATGGGGCATAGAATGATTTCAGTTTAGAGAATGAATCTAGAGGAATGGATGTCCATTTGGGAGTTGAAGGATCGAACTCCAATGGGCATGGAGAAGAGATAGACAAGGAGGGGAACATGATGAAAATCATTGAGCGACTATAGAAAGATGTCTAGACTCACCGAGAAGATAACATAAAGCTCATGAAAGCCAGGGAACAACAGGGAGAATTCAACATAAAGTTGATACAGAGCTTGGAAAGGATAGAAAAGAAATTGGATAAGGAGAGTGACTCCAGTAAATTAGGAAGTCACAAGTTTCTTGATGAGAAGAGGAGATCAAGGAGTGTTGGTAGACACCATCATCACTCCTAAGGGCACTCCAAGATGAGGGAACATGGTAGTTCAAGCCCATATCCTACCATAAAGAATAGGATATCTAGAGTGGATGAAATTAAGGGTGAAATGAAGAAAATCAAACTGCCTACGTTTGATGGAGAGCACTAGAAGAAGGAAGATGCTGAGACATGGCTTCTTGGAATTAGGAAATATTTCCAACTGTAGAATTAATCCTCTCATGAAAAAGGAATAATTGTAGTGTATCAACTGAAAGGAAAGGCATCCATGTGGTGGGATCAACTTGTGCAGGTGCAACACATTAAAGAGAAAAAATGTTACTTGGAAGGCATTCAAGAAACACTTTGAAAAGAAATATTTAACTAATATATACTATGAAAGAAATATGAAAGAGTTCTTTGAGCTCAAATTGGGCAGCATGACCATTGATGAATATGAACGAATGTTTTTGGAATTGATGAATTGTGTCCCTTTCATCAAGTATGAGACTATCAAAATTCAAAGGTATCTGAGTGGACTTCCATATTCCATCAGTGACAAGATCCAGTATGATGATCGCAAAACTATGGAAGAGACTATAAGAAGATAAAAATGCTTATATGAGCAGCAAAGAGAAAATCCCACTTTCTAGAAGGCTTGGGAGGACAAGAAGAAGTTCAAGAAAGAGCAGAGGAAGAAGGGAAACAAGCCTCCCTTTTTTTAGAAACAGTCCTCAAGGACAACCATGTTTTAGAGAGCATAGGATGGATGAGGTAGGGGGACAAAGGCCAAGGAATATGCCCATTCAATGTTGGGGCTGTTAGGGAGACCACAAGTATAGAGATTGTTCCCACAAAAATGGAAAAGTGAGAGTTGTCCACAATGTTCAGCGAGTTGAAACAGTGGAGGACATGGGAAGAAATGTACCCAAGATATATGCATCCCTTGACAACAAGCAGGAATAATATGAGTCACATATGATTGAAGTGGAAGGTATGATAAACAACCACACCATTTCTATTTTAATTGATTCAGGGGCTATTCATAGTTATATATATCCTAAGATGCTGGAAAGTTTTATTTTTCCAAGAAACAAGCATGGAAAATCTTGGTTAGTGTAGCCAACTACAAGAGCCAAAATAAAATTTATTGAAATGATTAAGTCATGTTCCATGGACATGATTGGACTGAGCACAAGGGAAGATTTGAACATCTTACCTTTAGGTTCCTATGACTGTCTAATTGGTATGGACTGGTTGGACCAAAACCATGCCATTTTAGAGTGCCATAAAAAGGCATTCACTTGCTTGGATGAGGAAGGAAATCAGAGAACAATCCAAGGAATTCATAGATAAGTTGCTATCAAAGAAATCTCAACAATGCATCTAAAGAAGTGCTATAGGAAATGTTGTCAAATATTTGCAGCCCATATGGAGGAAGCATCTAGGGAAAACGTACCAAATGTTGAGGATCATGCAGTACTGGAAGATTTTTAAGATGTGTTCAAGGAGGTACCAGGACTACCTTCGAAGGGAGATATAGATTTCTCCATAAACCTGATGCCTGGAGTAGCTCCAGTGTCAAAGAATCCTTACAGAATGAGTACACTAGAGCTAAAGGAACTGCAAATGTAGCTTGAAGAGTTTCTAAAGAAGGGGTATATACACCCAAGTGTATCACCTTGGGCTGCCCCAGTCTTGTTCATAAATAAGAAAGATGGGACAATGAGATTGTGCATTGATTTCAAACAGTTGAACAAAGTGACTATTTTTGGCACAAGGGCAGACCCAGGGTTCAACGCTTCAACAACACACCAACATAACCCTAACTATCAGCCCTTTCGGCAACACCTGAGAATAAGATGAAGTCTCACCCGAGGTAGAGGCAGGGGTGGCTACATGACTCCAATGTCTACAACCTTAGTTGGGACACATATATATGATTACAATACTCTAACAAAGAACTTAGCAGTTTTAATTCATTAGTACTTAACCTTTGTCTACAGCGCAGATAAACCCTAATTACAACACAACACAATATTCAAGAATATTCAACACATTCAGGCACTAAGCACATCAACATAGATCAGATCTAGCATCTCATTCACATCATTAGGCACTAATATATCATATTCATCTAAGCATACATCATTTTACTAAGCACTAATCATATGAACCATAAAACAACCATAATGCACAAAGAAACCACAACAAAATATGTACATGGTTCACCCTAGCCTGGGGCTACGTCCACCAATGCTTCGTCTTATTTATTATATTTTGTTAATCATCTACATTCACAGAGCCACAAGGTCCTACTCCACATAGGACAAGATTTTTGCGTGCACCTCATCGGATTCTCCTTCCCCGAGATAGGTTACAACACAAATCCTTTACACAGTATCTTACAGTCACTTTCACTTAGCCTTGCAAGTCTCACACAGTATTCACAAAGAATTTACAACTATCACTTGCACTTAGCACATTGGCCTTCACTTTCCCTTTTGCACTTAGCATCACACCCCCTACTTACATAGCCTAGCTTTCTATTTATACATTACAAAATGGGCCTAAACATGGGTAAACCCATGGGTCGACATCCCCATACCCGTTACATAAGCCCAAAACCAAAAAATCTCTAAAAAGGGGCTGAGATCTCATGATCTTCACTTTGACTTGTGCTCCACCTTCGACAGCCTATCGAAGTCCCAAAATAGGTCAAACCTGACCAAGGATCTCCAAAACTTGGTTAAGGGCCAACAGGCCCCCAACACTCACCTGTGACTCATCCCAAGTCACTCTGATCTGGGTAGCTCCTCCTCAAAAGCCTCGAGTTGCTTCGACCTACTGCTTCTCCAAGGCCTCTTGCTTGAAGAACTCTTGGATAAATGCCTCATTCATAGGTCCCTCTATGCATTGTTCTACTGAAGTGACTACTTATTCTAGCTCTACTCCTTGGCCTTCAATCTCCTCAAACAGTTGTAAAGCTTCATCCTAGACTGGTTGGAGCCTCTGAGTCACTTCCATGAATTTTCTCTGTATGGTATGGACCTGCTGCTGTGCAGTGTGTTGTTCCTAGGATCTTTTCATTATTTCAACTATTGACAGGAGCTTCAACTATGCCTTTACTATCGCCGCTTTCTTCTTTTCCTCCTGGAGTTGTGACTCCAGTGTCTTTAGTTCAGGGTCCTCAGTAAGTTGCTTATAAGTATGCACACTTATACTACTAAGATGTTTACATTCCAAAGCTAATGATTTGATCCTATCATTTCTCTCTACAGTGGCTTCTCTTTGGTCTCGCATGTCCTATGGAGTGCTTGTTATTGTTTATAGCTCTAGATCTTCTATTCTCTGTTGAAGTTGTTGGATGGCTTCCACAAGCTACACTACTTGATGCTCCACTAGGTCTTCCTCCTTTTGCTCTAATCCTGTCACAGAGCAAAGTGCTCTACTGACTGATTCTTTTACTCCAAACTACTATGCAATCATATGTTCTTTCTCTTGATGGATCTACACTTTCTCCTGTTTGAACTTTACTTGTAGGTCATCTTTTTTCTACTACACAACTCGGCGTTTCTCTATCACTTCCTCTTGGGCTTACTTCAGGGCCACTATGGCTTGTTCAGTTTCTTCCTGTGCGCGATGAAGGCGAGCTTCAGTCACATCGTCTAGTCTGCAGAGTTGGGTAGGATCATCTCCCAACTCTGTTTCTTCTGATGGCGGGGGCATAGTGGACACTGTACATCTGGAATGAAGGGCCTGTTGTACCCCTCGTAGTTCTGCTTCAATTTTTTCATACATGGTCTCTTGCTTAGCTTCATTTCTCTGAAAAATATCTTCCAAGGTGTCTAATACAACTGCAATGATTAATTTTAAGTCATCAAGTGTGAGCACAGTCTGCAACTTGGTCTTACTAGCTTTTGACTTCTTCCATGATGTGGGTTTTGTGGGAGAAACCTTTCTTTTGTTAGATGGATCTGCGTCATCAAGGCGATTATGTGGAGGTGTTACTTCACCTTTCTTCTGCTGATCTTATTTTTTATTGTTCTCTTATTTATCTACTTCGTCATCATCTCCTCCTCCAGGTGATTCTGAAGCAATTTCTTCTGATGCACTACTCAGCTGTTGGACCTCTTTTGTCTTCTTCCTTCTACTAGTTCCAAGTGTATCATACCCTTCACGAGTGAACACCGGGCTTTTGATTAGTTCAGGATCAGACAAATCTGTGAGGTTAACAGGGATAAGGAGCTCTGCAGGCCATTCCTTAGTTATTTCTTCTAGGTCCTCCTCTGTGAGTTTGTAATAACTCTATAGTACTTCTTTATGTTCGTCTCCACGTACAATTATGTAGATAAAATGTCTGTCTGCATGGAACTTCACAAATGGCCTGAACCTATGTAGGGTGTTTGGTGTTATATGAGAGACAACCTTAATATCCCTCTTTAATTGCAGGTATTAGGTGTGGAACACCGCGATGGACTGCCATTATTTTCCCATATTGCTCGAATACCAGAGCGAAGTGAACTTTGTGGCTAATGGGTTAGATGGCTCTAGTTTAGGGAAGGTTTCACCTTCCAAAATTTCCCAATATATGAATGCGATGATGATCAATATCCAACTAAAATGGAACTCATAGCCCTGATCCTGAGCTTCGCAACAATATTGGTCTAACTGGTTCACTAATTCCTTTTCCCAGGTCAACAACAAACCCTGTGACCTGTGTGGGTATGTTCTTCTGGACTAGCTTACCAACAATCGAATGGAAAGCAAGGTGAAATGCACCATTCTATATGGAGGCTACCTTATAGCCTCGCTTCCCCTTCTCCACATCTTTGTATGTATCTCTAATCTTCTACATCAGGGCGTGGTCTGCAGCCTTCCCTGTGTAAAAGTCTTACGGGTCTAGTCCCTGCATGCTCAATCCGGTGATTCGATGGATCAACATCGGGTCAATGGTGATGCATCTATCTAGCCACAAATAACCGCCATGGAAGATCGATAGTAGGATATTAATGCATGCATTAACCTCCTGGTTCCTTCCAAAATGGGGTATTTTCATCACATTCAGAATATTGGACTGCGCGATGTCCATAGTCCATGGTTGGGGAATTATCCTCGACTTCTTCCCCTTCGTCTTAGTCAAATACATATGAGGAGAAAGAATGTTGAAGTGTTTTTGATATCCTAGGTTAAATTCGGTGATCTTTAGTGTCATGATCTTATCTGGTTGAGGATTTCCTATGCGTTATACCTTTAGGAGGTACACAGTGACCAAGGTGTAGTCAAAGTCCCTGGGGACACTGTCACGATTCACCACGCTCTCCAGAGGCGGGATGTAGTAAAAAAGGATGGAAGGGATTAACTTTGCATTTGCCAAGTCATTTCGATGCTTGGTTCTTTTCTCGACCATAGCTTGGGATGGTCTTGATCCACGGGTAGTTGACAGAGAGGCTTGCACTCCTCTCGTTGACGAAGCTTGAATTCCGAAGGACATCACCTTCTCAACCATGAATTGAATGAAAACTTCTTCAACAGAATTTTCTGCGGCGCTGAGTTCATCCGACATGCATTCTCGAGATTGGATAACTCAGGTCGATGAATAAATTCTCAATTCAATAGAACAGGTAGAGAAGTCTCAGTAAGAACAACACAGTAACAATGAGTTCTCTTGTTGGCTTGAATACAATTCATGAAAGTGTGCTCAACACAATAGTTGACGGAATAAGTAGACAGGGATGTAACAAATCCCTCCAATAGACAAGAATCCTTCATCAATGCAGTTATGTCCGTTATGGCATGGTCCCAACGGTCCGATGGTGAGCTTTTTGATCATAACTGTTGTTCTAATCATTCAGGAACATTGATCTAATAGTTATAATGCCTCCAATGGTCATATCGCTCCACCATGGTGAAGTGCCAATATGATTTTCTCTGATATTTCGGCGAAGTTCGAATTCTGTAGACCTTCCTTCTGCGAAGACTTCTCTAAAAAATCCTATAATTTCTCCAACTTTGCTTTATTCTTGTTGAGCTTTCTAGCTTTCTTCCCTGTGATCTACATTTTAGTATTCCTCTTTCCATTCTGATTCTTATCTCCTCTTGGTATTGTAACTTCTCTTTGTTGGTGATATTTCCTAGGGTTCAAGGCCGATACTTCTTCTCTGTCTGGGGTAGGTACTCTACCCTCTTACACAGACAGGTGTTTCAGGTCTTCATGTGTACTTTCAACTTCGAAATCCATATTTCTAGTCCTCAGTAGCTTCAAATGGTTTTCTTTTTCTTATAGTAAGTGTATTATTCTCTTAGCCATGAAGTCTCTTAGTTCTTTCTTTTTCTACTCTAGAGCTTCCTCTTCTTTTCTTCAGGTCCGATATTTCTCAATCCAGGGTTTTCCTAGTAACATTGCAAATGGGGCGATGTTCTCAATAATTTAACAGCCTCAAATTCTTCTTCTTTTGAAGTGCCATGAGCACTCATAGATGTCTGGGTAAGTCTTCCACATAGGGTTATCAACTTTCCCCTAAATAATCCTATTCCTCCCAATGAAGGAATCTTAGCAGGATTTCCTAAAATTTCCCAAGTTCTTTCTGTCATAATATTCACTTGTGTTTCCTCATTCAGAACACAGTCTATGTCGAAGTCTCCTATTGTTGTTTCTATGAACTCTTTCTCTTTGAAGATCTCTAATAAGATGATATCTTTGTGGTCATTCAGGGTTTCTTTTATTTTTAGTAATACAATCTCTAATTATTTTTGGGGTTCTGCTATGGTCTCAGTTTCTTGGTCTTCCTCAGGGTTTTCTTGTCTCATATTCATTGTTTCAACCTTAGCAATCATTCTAGGGCAATCCAGAACTTCATGGTCCATAGCTTTACAACAAAGACAACTAGGTATTATACCATGGCATGCCTTAGCAATATGTCCCGGTCTTCTACAACTGTAACAAAGAGTTAATCATCTCTTTCTCTTAAATCATTCCTAGCCTTTTCTGTACTGTGTACTAGGATCATAGTAACTAACCTAGAAAAAATTCTTCCTAGGATCCTGCATCCATTTGTTAGTCCAAACATTCTTTCTATGCATAGGAATAACATATCTTTCATTATTTCTATCGGATCTACTCATATCAAACCTTATTTCTTCTAGTTGTTCCCTAGTTTTCAGACTAGGACAAAATTTATCAAACATACCTAGATCCATACTTTGGAAACAAAAATTTCCACTTATCTTACCTTTAACAAAGCACAAATCTTTCAGATCTTACCTCTTTAATAAAAACATTCCACTGATATTACCTCTATCAGAGCACAAAGATTTCAGATCTTACCTCTTTTCTTCAGATCTGCCTCCTTTCTTAGCACAGAACTTTGTAAGTCAAGTAGAATATTGTACACTAAAGCAACAAATCTATGCATAGAGATTTCTTTATTTTCCTTAGTTCCCAACAATCATAGTTTCAGGTCTCAACAATGAAACCATTTGTTGCCACAGGGGAAGACCCAGGGTTCAATGCACCAACAAAACCCTAACTACTGGCCCTTTCGGCAACACCTATGAAGCAAATGAAGTCTCACCTGGGGTAGAGGCATGAGTGGTTGCAGGACTCCAGTGTTTGCAACCTTAGCTGGGACACAGATATTTGATTACAATACTCTAACAAATCACTTAGTAGTTTTCATTCATTATTACTTAACATTTGTCTACAATGCAGATAAACCTTAATTACAGTGCAACACAATATTCAACAAGATTCAACACATTCAGGCACTAAGCACATCAACATAGATCAGATCTAGCATCTCATTCACATCATTAGGCACTAAGCTATCATATTCATATAAGCATACATCATTTCACTAAGCACAAATCATATGAACCATAAAACAACCATAATGCACAAAGCAACCACAACATAGGATATATGTGGTTCACCCTAGCCTGGGGCTATGTCCACCAACACTTCATCTTATTTATTATCTTTTGTCAATCATCTACATGCACAGAGCCACAAGGTCCTACTCCGCATAGGATAGGAGATCTGTGCACACCTCGTCGGATCCTCCTTCCCCGAGATAGGTTAAAACACAAAGCCTTTACATAGTCTTTTATAGTCACTTTAACTTAGCCTTGAAAGTCTCACACAGTATGCACAAAGCATTTACAACTATTACTTGCACTTAGCACATTGGCCTTCACTTTCCCTTTTTCACTTAGCATCACACCCCCTACTTACATCACCTAGATTTCTATTTATACATTACAAAATGGGCCTAAACATGGGTAAACCCATGGGTCGACATCCCCATACTTGTTACATAAGTCCAAAACCCAAAAATCCCTAAAAAGGGGCTGAGATCCCGCGATATCCGCTTCGAATTGCGCTCCGCCTTCGACAACCTGTCTAATTCCCAAAATAGGTCAAACCTAACCAATGATCTCGAAAACTTGGTCAAGGGCCAACAACTATAAAGAAAAAATATTCCTTACCAAGGATTGATGATATTTTTGATCAATTGAAGGATGAAAAGATATTTTCGAAGATAGATCTGAAGTTAGGGTACCATCAGGTAATAATTAAAGATGATGATATGAGCAAGACCACCTTCAGAGCAAGGCATGGTCATTATGAGTTCACAGTGGTGCCATTTGGGTTATCAAACACACTCGTTGTTTTTATGTGATTAATGAATGTTGTTTTCAGGGAATAGTTGGACATGTTTGTCATTGTAGATATGAATGACATCCTTGTATATTCCAAGTCAGAGGAAGAGAATGAGCATCATTTGAAGATGGTGTTACAGGTGCTAAGAGAGAATCAGTTGTATTCCAAATTGAGCAAGTTCTCATTTTATCAAAAATAAATTCACTACTTGGGGCATATCATTTCAAAGGATGGGATAGTCGTGGATCTTGAGAATATAGAAGCCATTAGAGAATGGTCAACGCCGAAGAATGTGACATAAGTCAGATCCTTCATGGGTCTAGTTGGATATTGTAGAAGGTTCATTTCAAGGTTCTCAAGAATATCTCACCCCATCACTTCCTTGCAAAGGAAAGGGAATAAATTTCAATGGAAAGAAGAATGTGAAAGAAGCTTCCAACAATTGAAGCAACTGTTAACCAATGCTCCAATTCTGAAAATTGCAGATACGAATGAGGATTTCATGGTTTGTACAGATGCATGTAAGAAATGAATGGGATGAGTCCTCAACCATAATGGGTTTGTAATATGTTATCAGTCCAGAAAATTGAAAGAGAATGAAAGGCTCTATGCCACTCATGATTTGGAGTTGGAAGCCATTGTACACACACTAAATACATGGATACATTACCTCATGGGAAAGAGGATTTAACTTAGGACATACCATCATAGTCTGAAGTATATGTTTCATCAACCAACTCTGAATGCTAGGTAGAGTAGGTGGTTGGAATTCCTTTGTGAGTATGACTTTGATGTCAAGCACATCAAAGCAAAGGAGAAAAAAGTGGTTGATGCACTCAACAAGAGATTGCATGAACTACATGTTACAACCATAAACAAGTATCATATGGATCTTCAAGGAAGAATCTCTGAGGCTACAAATTCAGATTTGTAGTACAGGGAATTAGTAACAAAATTGCAGGAAGGAATAATGCAGCAGAAAGTCGAGCATTATGAATTGGGAATTGATGGAATCCTTAGGTACAGAAACAAAGTCTATGTACCCAATTCTCAGGAATTGAGGAGTGTGATTTTAAAAGAGATGCATAATGTTCCTTATGCAGGACACCCAGGATATCAAAAAATAGTTTCAGCAGTCAAGAGACAATGTTATTGGCTAGGCATGAAGAAAGAGATTGTTGAATACATAGCTAAATGTTTAGAATGTCAAAGGGTAAAGGTAGAGAATAGAAACCCAGCTGGTTTTCTACAGTCATTACCCATTCCTGAGTGGAACTGGGAAGTGGTGACAATGTATTTCATTACAGGATTACCCCGAACAAATAAGCAACATGATTCCATCATGGTGGTGGTGGATAAGATTACTAAAGCTACCCATTTTATTCCATTGAAAAATACTCAAAAGAAAACTAATGTTGCAGATATATATATGAGGGAAGTAGCATGATTGCATTGTGTACCCAAGACAATTCTGTCTGATAGAGATCCAAAATTTACCTCAAAATTTTGGAAAGGGTTATTCAAGGGGTTCAGAACGAACCTGAACTTCAACACAACCTATTATTTGAAGTTTGATGGGAAAATAGAGAGGGTGAACCAAGTGATAGAAGACATGCTAAGGATGTATGTGATGGCAAAACATTCTAGATGGGAGGATTATCTACACTTGGTAGAATTTTCTTACAACAATGGGTATCAAGCATCACTGAAGATGAGCCCATTTGAAGCACTTTATGGAAGAAAGTGCAACACCCCAGTAAGCTGGCATAACATAGCTGATAGGGTGGTGGTTGGGCCAAAGATGCTCAAGGAAATGGAATAACAAATGCTGAAGATTAAGCAGAATTTGAAGGCTTCCCAGGATAGGTAGAAGAGCTATGTTGATAAGAAGAGAACTCACAGAGAGTTTAAATTGGGGGATCATGTATTTTTGAAAGTGAAAGAAAACAAAATCTCCTTGAAGTTCATAAATTGTTCAAAGTTGGCAGCCAGATATTGTGGACCATTTGAAATCCTAGAGAGGATTGGTCCAGTAGCTTATATGCTTGCATTACTTGCATCTATGTCTATACATAATATGTTTCATATTTCTTTTCTTAAGAAATATATACCTGATGCTAATCATGTTATCGATTGGAATGTGATTCAGGTGGAGCTTGAAAGCACTTTTCGGGTGCATCTTGTGCATATATTGGACCGAAAAAACAAGCAAATATGGAATCGAGCCATAGCGATTGTAAAATTCCAGTGGACCTGGTACGGTCCTGAGGACGCTACATGGGAGCATGAAGATGTTATGTGGGAAGAGTACCCACATATTTTTTAAGATTTTGAAAATATTATAGTTATTATGTAAATGAGTTGCACTGAGGATAATGAAAAAATAAAGGGAGGGGATTGTAATACCCCAAGGCTGAGCCCTTGTTAAATGTAATGATGTGTGTAGTCTGGTGAGCCAAGTAATTACAAGCTAGTAGGCTTATGTGTTTAATAGGCCGAAGAGCCTATATGCTAATTTAGTTGACCTGATTTTGTATATATAATTATGAAAATTATTAATAAAATACATCACTGCATGTAGACTGACCATGAAGAAAGAGTGATGGGGGATGAAGCTTCACCAAGTAGGGAAAGGGATGGGACTAAGAGGATATGAAAGAGGGGCTAAGCTAGAGGTCTTAACCCAAGGGAATATTATAATATATTCCTGAAAAATGAAAATATTAAAGTGGGGGGAAATAAACCCAGTTATCCTAAATTCCCAGGAAAGGGAATGGATGCTAAATGGAGTCCATGCAGCTCCAGGAAGACAGGTTTCAACCTGGGCACACATAGTTAAATATGGAGAGTCAACTCATTGAGGGGGTTCACTCCCCATTCTCCCATATTTTTCCTAACTTTTCTGGCCTCTGTTGTGGACCTCTGCATATTGGACGCACCTCCGAAACTAGTAACTTGGGAAGCCGACCTATGTTTCATGTGAATCCTAGTATATCTGTACTTGCCAAAACTGTGTTGTGCCTTACCAAATTGTGGTTGCTTCCATCCCCTAAGTTATATTGAACCTTTGTTTTTATCCTCACCTTGCTGGAACTGAGTTGAAGTTGGTTGAAGAAGTGGGTTGTCAGGCCCTTGGTTGAAGAAGCGGGTTGTCAGGTCTGTGGTTGAAGAAGCGGATTGTCAGGCCCGTGGTTAAAGAGGTAGGTTTTCAAGCCTTTGAAAAAATCTCTCCTGCTGAGAGAGTTTGCTGGGAAGTGATTTTCTCCTAGAGAGAGTCCAAAACTAGCTACAAATCTCTGAGAATTCCTGATCCGACCAGTTACCGAGACCCTAAAAGGGAAGAGGAGAAGCCGATGGACTGCAGAACAGTGAAGGTGAATATTCCTGAGGTGGAACAAACATGTGGGGAATGAGAGTCCATGAGTAGTGGGTGTAAGAAGGCTCTTGGAGAGAATGCTTCCAGTTGTACTATGAAGTCTCCTATAACTGCATCCTAGTCTAGGATTCCCTTGCATTGGGTGGAGCTTAGTCCCAGCTCGGGGGTGACTCACTGCATAGTGTGATGAGCAGTGTGGTCTAAGGCTGGGAGTTTCATTGAAGGTCTGCATGTTGTTGGTGGACCTAAATTAAAATATAAGTATTGATTCCCTATTCATTCACATGCTATGTATTTATATATGCTATTACATCTATGGTCTTGTCTAGATTACTGCATGTATGCTTTTATGGTTAATTCTACATTAATTTATGTATGGTTAGAATATGTCATATGTGTGCTTATAGAGACATAATGTTAAGTATTATTTCTGCATGAATAAGTGGCATGAACAAATTATTGTAACTGTTAAGCTAAGAGAGAGCTATTGTACAGTGAAATTCCACAGTGATGTTTCCCGACTTTATGGTTGGGAATGTTACAAATACCCCTAGGCTGAACCCAATTGTAAATGTAAATACAAATGTACTTAAGTTGGTGAGCTATTTGACATCATTTTTGTATGCAACTTCCATGGTATAGTGCACACATGTACTGTGCAGTAAAATGATGAAGTGTGCACATTCCAGGTACCACGTGCAACAAAATTAAGTGTGCACGATTTTGAGGCCAGGGAGCCTTTGTGTATATGTTGTGGTTTATAGGCTAGTGCGCCAATTATTATAAGCTAGGAGGCTTATGTTTTGAATTAGGCTAGAGAGCCTAGATGTTAAAGGCTAGTGCACCTATTTTTGTATATGTCTTATCATTAATATAAAATACATAATTGCATGTAGACCGACCATGATAAAAGAGTATGGGGGACTAAACTCCACTAGTTGGGGAAAGGGGGGGCTAAAAGTTAAGGAAAAGGGATAAGCTACTGAGCTAAGCGAAAAAAAAAAGTAATATTATATTAATATTCCTTAAAGTATAAAGTATGGATAATTATTTTATCCTAAGTTCTAAGGATGAGGACAAGTTGGCCAAAGTAGCTCCCAACATGAAAAGTGTCAAGTTGGGAACATGCATACATATAGTTTGGAATTAGTTCATTTTGGGGGCCATTCATCCATTCAGGCAATCATTCCATCATCGTTCACCACTCATTCAGTTGTTCTTCATACCTCCCTCTACCTGTATCCATACTTGAACCAATACCATACCGATACATGTACCTTTACCTATAGTTGGTTGGATTAGGAGGTAGACTAAAGAGGCGGGTTTTCAAGCTTGCGGGATATTGAAGAGGCGATTTTTTAGTCCCATAATAAATTTATCTTTGGGTGAGAGAATTGTTGGGTATTGATTTTCAAAGGTGCTAAACTGCAGTTATAGGGATCTGAGACTTCATGTTCGGCCTGTTGCTAAATCCATGGAAGGGAAGTGGGGCAGCCATGGGACTGTTGAGCAGATAAGGGGCACACTTCCTCAGGTGGGATAGGCATGTGGGGAATGAGGGACTGTAGTTTTTTATTTTGAGTTGGCACCTGTGATGGAGTCTTTCCTGTTGTTTTTGATACATTAGCCTAGTTAGGAACCCCTTTACCTAGGTGGAGTTTAGTCCTAGCTTAGGGGTGACCCATTTCTAAGAGTGATGAGCAATGTGGTCCAAGTCTAGGAGGTTTGTGGAAGTTATGCACGCAGTTGGTGATATTTTTACCAAGATAAGTGTCAATTGTGTGTTAAATTACATGCTACATTATTATTTATGTGTCTATTTTTATGGGTTATTCATGTGTGTGTTGCATGTATATTTTTATTATCATTCTCTATGAATCTGTGCATTTATAGTATGTATTTGTCTCTTTAATTTTTATATATCAAGTTCCACAAGAGACTCAGGGATGATTTTAGGGGCTAAATTTCGTTCATGGGCTAATTTTCCATGGTTTTTCCAAAAATGAGATTTTCTATTTTAAAAATGATTCACCCAAATTCTATAGGATAAAATTATTTTACCTTAAAATCATCAAAATTTTATAAAAACTATATAAAATACTTAGAAATTTGAATATTTTTACAAAAATATCTCCAAACATTTATAGTTGACATATGAAGGATTAGTAAGATTTGCCAAGGTTTCTATATTTTAAAATAAACTTCCATCCTTAATCATCCCAGGCAAGAGTTTCTATGTGTATATGTTTTTAATTTGCATGCAACTCTAAAATTTTATGTGGCATAGCCCAGTTGGATGATGGGAATGTTACAATCTGCTATCAGAGCGTTTTATGAAGTAGCATGGCCTGGCCTAGGTGGTTGGGTATGTTACACATATGACACTTGATAAGGTGCATATGACACTTATGAAACTTACTAGAATGTGATACATAAGTGCAACACTAATTAGAATGTGATACATAAGAACAAAATTTAATAGTGTGGAAATTTTGTGTGTAACATATGCCCCCTAAAGTGTGAGGTCAAAAGAAAAGTTGATCGCTGAAATACTTTACAAAAATATGCACGCGAGGGTGTTGGAATAGGAAAGTTGGATAGAATCTGCAAACAAATATTAAACAACATATATGTATCATCCCCAAGGTAGGGAAACCCATGCTCGGAATAGAATAACTAAAGAAATGGCCTCCAAATAATACGCTATAGATCCATGAAAGAACTGGCTAAGGATATGGACACCAAAGATAAAATACCTTCTATTACTCAATCAGGTCGTAGCCATGAAAGAATACACAATGGATGTACGATATGACAAAACATAGCCACAGGAAAATACAAAGTGGATCTATGTGACAGTATACATATCAGTAAGACTGTCAACATGATGATTATACTAGAATATTTTAAGTACTCAGACAATCTCCATCACAAACTGGGTAAGACACGTAATAGAGGTGATTTCCCAGGGTCTTTGTCCCAATCCCAATGTGGTATGATTCTAGCGATGTGAATATATGTGTTGATGTCGAACATGGTAGAAACCACTTTCTTATCCATATTGATGTATATTGTTAGCAAGTACAAGGGAAACGACCAATGATGACAATGATTTCTAAGGTACCCTAGTACATTCCAGTGAATGTGAATAAATGGGATGAAGTCAAACATTCATGGAATCATTCAATTAGAGTCCAATGATGTAAACCTACTCTCAAAAGAGAGGATACCTACCATTGAGGCATTTAGTTTCCAAGGTACTAATTGGTTTCTAGGCCTAATTCCCGAATAATGTGTTGGATTTGACAGGAAAACACTTCTCAAAGGAGGGCCATGATGCTTCCCCCATCATTGACAATAAATTGATATAGGAAAGTGACGTAAGATGATAGATCAAATTTATATGGACTGACACAAGGATGAGATATGGTAATACTGCAGAGTGGTTAGTTTGAAGTGAAACTTATCTTGAACATTGTGAGGCATGAAAAATGACTTGGCAGCATTGAATTGACTGAGAGATAGACCAAAGCATAGTGGAACGATCACTAGGGAACTCTTCTAGTGAGATGAATGAGTGTGAGGAATCATAGGATTGGTATGACTCAAAGACAATCATATTACCCAATTGTAATACGAGACACAAACATGTGCCACGTTCAAGGGTGAAAACAAACAACTGCCATAATGCTTTCCAAAACTTGACCCACTTCCTTCAATTTTTCCCCCACCGTGATTGGTGAGTACCTCTTTGGTTTTTAACAATATTGAGGAGGATAACATGCACTTCTTGTAGCTCATATTCGATGAGTCCCTCATTACATGTTTAATGAACCTGGAGAAGGAGGGGTTTAGTCTCGTGTGGGTCCTTCAATGCATAATTTTATGATCCCAAAGAAGAATTGCTCGGTGGTATTTCCATGTTTAGAGAGTCTGGAAATTTCTTAATGATGACTCCAAGGGTGTTATTTTTGGTAAATTTAATCCCCCAAGCCCGAAAAAGTGTAAAACAATACCAGGGAGAAATATTCTAGTTGAGATTGATTAGTTTATTCCCTTTTTGTAATTAGTCCATCCAGATCGAAAAAGGGTTAAAATTACACCAAATAGACTCCCTTTCAATTTATTTTAATGAGTGCGAAAGGAAACAAGCTCACTCGACAATAGTTTCATGTTTAGGGAGTCTGAAAAAATCTTAAAGGAGACTCCAAAGAGTTCCTTTTTCATATAGTTTTTACGAGCTCAAAAAAGTGATAAAATTATGATCGGTTGTACTCCAGAGAGTTACTTTTTCATATAGTTTTTACGATCCCCAAAAAGTGATAAAAATATGCTTGGTTGTCTGCTTCATTTTTTAATGAGATTGACATAAAGAGTGAACTATTCTCAGGGTTAGTTTCATTTTTACATGATCTTGAAATAGAGAATAAAACTTTGTGTGGGGTCGGTTTCATTTTTACATGAGCTTGAAACAAAGGATAAAATTTTGCTTAGGGTTGGTTTCATTTTTACACAAGCTTGAAACATAGGATAAAACTATGTTCAGGATTGGTTTCAATTTTACAGAAGATTGAACCAGCATAGAAACTATGCTTGGGATTGGTTTCATTTTTACATGAGATTGAAACTGAACATAAATTGTGCTCGGGGTTTTTAATTCATTTTTACATGATCTTGGAATAGAGAATGAAACTATGCTCATGGTGTCTATTTTATTTTTACACAAGCTTGAAACATAGAATGAAATTATGCTCGATTTGTCTATTTCATTTTTACATGAGCTTGAAACAAAGAGTGAAACTATGCTCGGGTGATACCCATTAGCAAGTTTTATTCCCAACATGATGTCCAAAGGTTGGCACTTTTCCCCCCGCATTATCAACAGAAGCTAGCGGCTTAACTCCACCATTATGTCTAGAGGCTAGAGACATGCCCCCCAAGCTTTGTTTTTTCCTTCAATTCTTCTTCTACACCCAAAATGACTCCTAGATACTAATAGGAATAGGTTCACCAGAGAGGGAGGAAAAACGAGGATCATCTTACACACGCATACGAAATGAAGGGTTCAGTATGAGATTTAGTGAAATACTTGACTTAATTGGAGGGGGGTTTGTTTCATCTTTTAACGATCTTGACACAGGAAAAAAACTATGCTCATAGTCATCTGTTTCATTTTTTAATGAGATTGACACAGGAAAATAAATATTCTCATAAACATTGACCATGGATTCCAAGAGGTCTTCATCAGATGAAAGAATAATGATTTGGAAGGAATACATGTTGTTATAACCCTAATTTGCACCATACAAGATTACCTGGCATTAGGCCATCTCATATTCCTTCTTTGCCAAAACATTGTTGAAAAACTCTTCTTAAAAACACTTGTTATAAAGGCCCATGTGCCCTGCTCTATTATGGCACGCATGTACACACTCGCTGACCCAAAACAGCCCGCGTGTACCTACAAAAGCACGAAAAAAGGAAAGTTGCCGACAAAACACACAACTTTGGGTGAGTTAACTGAACCTTTCCGGCCATGCATGGTCAAGGGTTCGCCCAAATACCTAGCTTCTTCTAGCCTATAAAAGAAGGGTTAGGGGTCCCATTTGGAATAGGAGAATCATAGTAAAGAAACTATACCCAATTGCATATTCCCTTTGTACCAACCCTTTAGCCTTCCTTGTGCAAAGAGAGAGATAGGGCAAAGAAGTTGGAGGATAGTAGAAGAGGAGCCCAGGACCAGGCCAACTTCATCATTGTAAGTTTATTTGTTTAAGTTAATAATAAAGAGATACTTTTCCTGTCCCACCATATGAGGTTTCTATGATGTATTGTATACTTGTCTATTGAAATTTCTAACCCATTAATCTATATATCAAATGCATGCGGAGTTTGTTGTTTTTTTTCTGTGAATGCAGGTCATCCTTGGGAGGAGAGCTGCAATCAAAAAATGATCAAGCGTAAGGAGGGATCTACATCAAACACCCGTAATAAGGTATGCTCATTTAACTTTGTATTTGCTTAAGAATAATGGGGAATAGGTCAGGGATGACAGTAGAAAGTAGAGATATTTAGGTCTTTTCTTCATGCATAATCTAACCCTAAGTGTTAGTCCGTAGAGGGATTTCCCACTCACAACAGAATTGGTGACCATACTGGGGAAGTCTCTAGGATTCCTGGGGATATTTTTGGGTATTTTAAGAATTGGTTTCATTTTCCTGTTTTTAAAGTTTCTACAAAAGTCTGAGCTAACAGAGATTCTGGTCTTCCATACCAATTATCTTTATTTCTTTTCTTGACTGTAATTTTTTTTCAAGACCCACAGAGGTACACGCGGCCTGTATAAGGTTTACATGCGTGTACTTGTGCCCTGCATTCTCACAGCCCACGTGTACATGCTAGCCAAGGAAGTGACAGTCACGTGTAGATTCCCGAAAATTTGTTTTAAAGAGGCAGTCATCCTCTTCCCTATCAGAAGTAGTCCTTCTCAGGGGTTTTATGGAACTCTTTCTAGTCTTTGTTGCTTGCTGTCTGTAGCTTAGGTTTCACCTCAGATTGGTTTGTTCTATGAATTTTTCCTTGATTGGTTTTCTTTTTCTATTAAAGTAAGTGTTTGAGTCTTCAAGAGATTTTGGTTTTCAGTACCAGTAATCTCTGTCTGGGCTGGCTTTCTTGGATTTTTGTTTTTGTCTCCTGTATACATGTGGCCTATATAAGGCCAACATGCATGTACATGCCCATCCAAAGGGCATGTACACATGTGAGTCAGGGATATATGCGGCCTGTATAAGGCCGGCACGCGTGTACATGCTCTCTGACTTTACACAGCTCGCGTGCACACGCTTTCTGTTGAACTGTCAGTGGTGTACTTGAGGAGAAGTTTTGTTGAAGGTGAGGCAATCATCCTTTCCTTTGAAAAGAGATATACCTATTAGGTTTTTGGGTCTCTATCATAGTAGTCAGTAACTTAGGTTTGATCATAGCAATAGCTTTCTTTTTCGTTTAGAAGTTTTTCCTTAAAATTTTCTGTTATAGGGTTTTTAGACAAGTGTGAGAGTCCAGTTTTAAAATTTTGCTTGTGTGTGATTTTTGACGTGACTCTTTGTGATCTGTGCTTAGGCCAGAAATTTTTTCTTGGTTTTGACTTGTTGGTATTTTCCCTTTTTTGCTTTGTGATAATTCAAATAAAAAAAAAATCCTTTTATTTCTTTGATTGGTTAAAAAGTGTTGTTGCATTAGTAACCAAAGAAAAGTCTTTTCTTTCATAAGTTCTTGACATTTTACTTAGATCATAAGTAGCTCGTAGTAAAGTGAAATCCTACTTTGAGTTTGTTGTTCAAAGATCTTAGAAAAATTTTAAAGTTTGAAAAGTTGTTTAAAGAATTTTTTTTTTTCCAAGTTTTTTGTTTATTTTACTTTCGTCTTTCAAACATCACTAGTTTCACTTTCATAGCTTTTGACGTAAGACAAGCCACAAAATTAACACTAAATCTAAAATTCATTAGAATTTTTATGTTTGTAGGGTCAACCAACTAGTTTAGGGTTAGGGCCTTGAATTAGGTTGGAGAGGAAACTCTTCAAGGCCATTAAAATCAAACATTGGAGTTTGAGTTAGGCAGTGTCAAAGTCCAATATCGTGAAAGTTATCCGAGACCCCCCTCTAACACAAGGGATAAACACGAGGTTGCATGCGAAAAGGTAGTAGATATAACCCCTCCAAAGCTGGACCAATCGTAGTGGAGAAAACATATAGAGGGCTTGTTTTGGGATTCCATCAATTGCATTTGCCACGTGGCTTCGTGGGTCTCGAATCCGTTCAAGGTCCTCAGTCGTCTTCTATACCATTTGATTTCAATACCCTTGACATGTTTCAGGATAGATACCCTACTCATTGTGGTCTACCCGACTTTCGACTGTACTCGCCTGGTGACTGTTCGCGCGTTGACAACCTAGTTGCCTATCTTTTTAGGGACATACACAGGTGACTGCAGCGGTATAACATGGTACCTAGGACATACATCAGGCCATGCTTTGCAGAGTATACCCGGAGGGTGCTTCCATGTTCGAGTTTCACTTGCACTGGTAATTTTCTCTAGTGTTGGTTGTTGTAACTGTTCTTCCAATTAGTTTAGTGTTTGCTTGTCTTATCTTGTAGGGACTTTTTAGTGTGTGTTTTTTTTTGAATGGTTAGGCTACCCTAGAGTGTCCTTGATGTTCTCATACAGTGGAGGATCATGAGCTCCACTGGTCACGAAGGCTTCAGGGCCTATCACTGGTTACACTGGAGCCACCCCCACCACCACTAAGGCGAAAGATAGACAAACAAGGGTCTTTTCAAGTGATCGGGTCACAAGAAATTGTGGCCGACCAACATCCGGAGGAATCAAATTTTTTAGAATTTGGAGCGAAATCCCTTGGTCCACCTGAAACCTCAACCACTGATATTTTGGCACCCAACATCGTACTAATTCACCCTTACGAGTGCCAGACAGTGTGACACGCAGCAATGGAAACAAATGTTGTTACTCCTTCTGTGAATTCTTCAATTCCCACTACGGTTTTCACCACAGGAGAGTTTCCACCTCCTAACCCACTGTCACCGGTTTGAGCCACCATGGTATTGGCTACCTCTACCTCACATATTGGTCTGATCCTGTCTATGGCAGTGGCCACAACCCATTTCCCACCAAGTGCGACAGGCCCTCCATTCTCATACGGGATGTCTAGTTCAGGTACAAGTCATGTACTTTCCTACTCCACTTCATAGACTTCAGGTCTGGGGGCAGGGAGCTCTAAGACTCGTCTGCAAGGCCACATGGGGGGTACTCCTACTCATTTTAATTATTTCCCTTATGGGGGAGGTCATATACCTCCTTCGTCCCCTTTGCTTAGTGGCACACATCAACAATCTGTCAGGCCACCTGCACACCATAGTTTACTTGGAGCATGGAGTCAAGGACCACCTTCGCATAATATGCTGGTAGGTTCGACACTATTTTCTTTGTTCGGTGCGTTATGTAACAACGCCTTTTCATCAGCTACTTTCCCGACTGGGGGCAACCCCAGTTTCAAACATCCTATTCCTATGCAGGGTACTATTCCTGCACAGGGGGCAAACCCAAGAACTTCTTCCACATCAAGACCTTGGAATTCTTGGCAGGGATCCGTTCCTTCATCAAGAATACCGATCTGGGGAAATTATTTCCACAGTCAATGGAACCTCTAACAAAGTACTATGCCCATACCTACGGGATCGACATGGGGCAACCCTTCCCAAAGTCCTCTGAATGTAATGCATGCCCATCCATCTACGTCCTATTTTGGGAATCAACCGATGATGTCTCCTCACAAGAAAAATCCATACACTAGTCATGGCCATGGTTTTTACCAGAACCCAAGCCAGCATCCGAACTTTTCCTGGCAACCTGGTGCCAGTCAAACTCCAGGCCCCTTTTTCCCAGGTTATCACCAACAACCCAAACTACCTTTCCTAGCAACCTTGCATTTGCCAGACTTGACAAGGTTGTTGAATGACCCTATTTGTCACGATCCTCATTGGCCTCCTATGCCGACGAAGTTTCCTTTTGACATACCAAAGTTTGAAGCCAAGACTAACAAAGATCGTGGTGATCATGTGACTACCTTCCACCTTTGGTGCTCATCTAACTCTTTGAAAGATGACTTCATATAGTTGCGATTGTTTCAACGTACTCTCATTGGGAATGCCACGAAATGGAACATTGAGCTCGACCGCTCAAGATATTCTTCCTTCGATGAATTGGCAATGGCTTTCCTAAACCACTTCCAATTACCTGTGAGATACGATGCTGGCACATAATTGTTGGTCAATTTCTCATAGACAAAAGAAGATCATATCTCTGATCACATCCAAGAATGGAGATGTCGGAAGAGTTTAATTAAGGTACCAGTCCCACCATCATTCCCACTCGAGTGGTTCCTTAAGTCTTTGGTCCCACAATTATCCAAAGACGTCGCGACTTCAGGAGTGTTCTCTAAAGAAGACGCCATCATGGGAGCTCAACAACTTGAGCTCATATATTCTCATTCCGGTTTATTATACAAGATCTTTCCAGATGTGCCATGATCAATACTTGATAAAACCGGATAGAGAGTTGGACCACATGCCGATGGTATTGTTGGTTCAACACAAGCAAAGCCCACTGAGCAACTGACGAAGCAGTTGTAGCAATTGTCTATACAAGACACAATGACCAACCAAACTACTATTTTGGTTGCTCCCCCTACTAAAACGTCGGATGTACACACAGTGCAATCGACAAACCCAAAGTCCACCCAGTAGCCTAAAGGAAATAAAAAACAACGAAAGAAGGGTAAGCGGGATAAGAAACCCATGGATAATGATGGCAAGGGAAACACTGAGAAACAGAAGGTGAGGTATCCGTACAACTTGTGCGCAGAAGACCACCTGACCCACCTATGTTCCTGGCTTGCAAAGGCACAAAATTTTGTGACACAACAACAACCTGCTGTGTTAACAAATCCATTTCAACATGGACAAAACCAAACCCAAGCCTCTACAAGCGCTAAAGGGAGAAATCAAGGACACTCTGTTGGAAGGTTTACAATTGGGAGTAAGCTTGTCATTGATGGCAAGAATAGTGATGGAAAAGATCAGCATGATCAACAATGCAATGATAATGGAAGAGTAAACTCCATTTTAGAATTTTGGATACCGGGAGTTGAAGTGTCAAAACACTTCACCACCGAAGTGGTGAAATCGCGAAGTGGGGAAATCGCGAAGTGGAGTTGAAGCGTCGAAACACTTCACCATAGAAGTGGCGAAATGCGAAATGGTGAAATGATCCTAGCCGTTGGATCAAGGTGTGATCTGGGCTATCAGATCCAGGAGGTGAATATGGCAGACCACATCGGAAAGGACAGTCGTGGACCGTTGGATCAAGAGGATGCGTGGCGAAAGATCAGAGCTAGTCAAAGACTCCATTTTGGAGTTTCATGAATCGTGACTTGGAATGATGAGAATCTCCATCTAAGGATCAACGAGATGCAAGATCACTAAAAGATCAGGACCGTCAGATCACCAAGAACGAGGACCGTTGATCTGAGCTCCATCTCGGAGTCTCGCCTATCGTGACTTGGAGTGACAAGAATCTCCATCTAAGGATCAACGAGATGTTAGATCATGAAAAGATCAGGACCGTCAGATCACTAAGAAGGAGGACCATTGATCTGAGCTCCATCTTGTATTCTCGTCTATCGTGACTTGGAGTGACGAGAATCTCCATCTAAGGAACAACGAGATGCGAGATCATGAAAAGATTAGGACCGTTGGATCACCAAGAATGTGGACCGTTGATATGAGCTCCAACTCGGAGCTTCGCCTATCGTGACTTGGAGTGACAAGAACCTCCATCTTAGGAATAATGATATGTGAAATCATGACTTGATCGTAGCCATCAGATCAAGGTGTGATCTGGACCATTGATCCGACTCCATTTCAGAGTTTTGTGAATTGTGACTTGGAGAGGCAAGAAACATAACCACAAGAACGTCGAAATTGCGATATGCAAAATCGTGATATGATCTAAGTTGTTGAATCAAGATCAGATATGAACCGTCGAATCATAGGAAAAGTGGTAAGCAATTGGAATTTCGTTGACTTGGATTCAACGGAGCATGGTGTGGAAACTTGTGAAATATGAAGCGCCTTTTTGGCACAGCCTATGGTCACCACCGGTGGTCACGAGAAGGGAAGGAGTTAGTTCAGATAAGCTCCATTTCGGGGTTTTGGGGATCACGACTTGGAGAGTCGACATGCCTCATCTCCAGATTCATGAAATGTAAAATTACAAAAGCGCTTTATGCATAAGCGCGTGGTCACAGCCATTGGGCACATCGATGGAAGATGGAGGAAGAAGCTAGAGGTGCTAAGCTCGACCACAGGGATCCCGAAATGTCGAATTATGAAATGGAAAAATAGGCACACGATTCTTTATTCTTAATCCAATGGTTCAGGTGAAGTTGAACAAGATCGAAGGGATACTTTTGCGCTTCTTAGTGTAACAGCTAAAACAAATGATGATCTCTGCCAGAGGACTCAAAGAGGACTGAGTGTGATAACCAAAGAAGATGAAGAGTCTCAAGGAATCTCCCAGTGGATTGAGGATTATTGATACAAGCGATTGATAGATGGAAGGGGATTGAAGTCTGTAGATGAAAACAGAAAGGATAAGCTCATCTAAGACAGAGAAGACGAAGAGTCTCGACTGCCAGAGAGGCTGAGGAATCTCAGCATGACATCCAGTGATGCTGAACACATGGGCAAACCACCAAAGAAGCTGAAAGGTTACCATGATGATCAGACAAAGCACTCGATATGTGGAGCAGATGAATTTGGTATGAGAAGGCAGAGGGATTGCGTGCATTGCATGCACAAGTAGCACAGAAGCTATAAGTACACCATACAAAGAAGAGTTGTTGGCGGTTGGTGTAGATGTGATTGTCGTTGTTGAAGGTGATTCATGCGTGAAAAAGGAGGGGAGTGCAGCAGCTGAGTTGAACAGAAGAGGAACTGTGCAGTGAATGGACATGGCGCATAGAGCATAAAAGGCAGAAGAACAAACAATGCAAGTCATGTGTGCAGGAAGGCAATGAGGTAGACAGAGCAAAGAAATGCAGTAGAACGATGATGAGTCTGGTAAGCCATTGTTGAACATTATATCACTGTAATGAGTTTCAGTAGAAAATATTTATAAAACAGGGTGGTAGGGAGGTGCTAGGGAGGACTGTTGTCCTCAGAGGTTTAAGTGGGTGCTTGAACACAGGGAGTTGTAGCTTCCTTCTAGTTGGTGCTAGAGAAACCAGGGAGTTGGTGCTTCCTTCTAGTGGGTTCTAGAGAAAATAGAGAGTTGGTGCTCTCAGCAAGTTGCAGCTTGCAAAACAGAGGTTGTAGCCTCACAATGAGTTGGTGCTCATATGTATGATAATGTAAGGAATGTAAATAATACTTATCATATAAAGAATAAGAGTTTTTTACCCTGTATGGGTTTCCTTGGGAAATATTTGTCTCTGTGTTTCTCATATATGTGACTAATGATGAATGTGCCATTGTTTATTTCCCTACTTTATTGTGATCATCATTGAGTGCCTTGTATAGATTTTAAAAGAAGCATAATTGTTTA
>ML788356.1:137058-154337 GCA_009831015.1 Picea engelmannii
ATGGAATAAACTTTGCCTTCTGGAAAGTTAGAATGAGAACCTACATAATGTCGTTAGGTGCAGATGTCTGGGATGTGGTAGATACTAGTTATGTAAAGCCAATTGTGCTAGCTAATAAGGATGACAAACTAGAATTTAGATTCAACGCTAAGGCTATGAGTGCTATCTTGAGTGGGCTTGTAGAAGTAGAATTTGTAAAAGTTATGCACCTAGGAACTGCCAAAGAAATGTGGGACAAACTCATAAGCAACTATGAGGGTAATGAGAAGGTAAAGGATGCAAAGCTTCAAACCTACAGAATACAGTTTGAACAACTGAAGATGAAGGAAGATGAAACTATTGGAAAACACTTTATGAGAGTAGAAGAAATGGTAAATGCAATGAAGGCACTTGGTGAAACAATTGATGAACCTTCTTTAGTTTAGAAAATCTTGAGAACTCTCCCAAATAGTTTCAACCTGAAGGTCTCTGCTATAGAAGAACTTAATGATCTAAAAACCTTGGAATTTGATCAACTGCTGGGAACATTGACTGTATATGAAATGAGAATAGTTAAAGATAAACATACCTCTAGAGAAGCATCATTTAAATAAGAGAAGAATGAGGATTCTAAGCCCGATGAAATTGAAGCAAAATTTGTGAAGAGACTGAAGAAGGGATCAAGAAAATACAAAGGTAAACTACCTTTCAAATGCTTCAACTGTGGTAGGATAGGTCATTTTGCAAATAAATGTCTCCACAAAGGAAAGGATCATACTTGTGATGATGAGGAGAAATACAAACACATAAATTTCTTTAAAGAGAATAACTTTAAGAAGAAAAGTCTTTGCGTAAACAATGATGATGATCCTTCAGATGATGAAGACAATGATTCATATATTGAATATAAACTAAATGACTTCATACTTATGGCCAAAGAGGACTATGAAAATAAAAACACAGGGAGTGGTGTTAATGAAGAATAAGTTGTGGTTGACATGGAAGGAGAACTGATCAGTGCACTGGAAGAGATTTACAGGCTCAGAATCAAGAACAAAAAGCAAAGACAATTGCTGATACAGTTCGAGAAATACAGTAAAGAACCTGATGAAGACCTTGTCCTACTAAAAGTATAATTGGAAGAGGCAAAGAAAATCGAAGAGATTCTAAAATAGAATCTATCAGAAAAGAAGGCAAGATGTGAAGCATTAGAACAACAAGTAGTGAAAACGAGGAAAGAAATGGAGAAGTTTCAAGCCTTGTATTATCAAAATCTGTCAAGTATCAAAGCCTTAGAAGGATTGGCCACCATTCTGAATCAACAAAGGAATCCAAAGCTGAAAACTGGCTTGGGTTATGAAGAGGGATCAAGCAGTGGTAAGCCAGGAAATGAAGAACCCATCAAGTTTGTCAAAAGTACAACCAATGACAATAACAAACCTGCAGAAACAAAGGAAGACAATCAGTTGCCCAGGTCAAGTAAGGTAAAAGATGCCAGATCTGAATCTGTAGAACAAAGAAGTAATGCGCTCACTGCTGAAAGACATCATTAGCTTGGAAGAAATCGATTTGCTCAAAGAAGACAACCATTTTCCAGGTACAAAGAATTTTTCTATGGCTATTGTTTCTATTGTGATAACTTTGGTCACAAAGCTGTAAATTGTTCCTTAAGACTTAGACATGATCAATTAAGATTTCAAAGGAATAAATACTTTCCACAACAAAGGATGATGCAACCAAGTAACAAACCTTCACTGATTGCCAATTACCAAATTAAGTCTAGGGACATGCAACTAAATAGGTCAAGACAAAATTACACCAATAAGTTTGACCTGTTGAACAATGAGATTGAATGCTACATCTGTCATAACTATGGACACAAATCTATTGACTTTCATTTAAGGGAATATGAACCAAATTCAAAATCCCTTGCTGAAAATGTCAAGTTTTGGAAGAAGAAGGAAAGTGACAAGTGTGGATTAGTGTTGTCGGCTCAAAGAAAAATGAATCCTTGGTATATAGACAGTGGATTCTCCAAACACATGACGGGAGACAAAGGCAAGTTTCTATCTCTAAGTGAAATCAAATCAGGAAACATAACCTTTGGAAATGATGCTCCAGGGAAAATAAAGGGCAAAGGAATGGAGAGCTTAAGTAATGGAAAAGGAAAAGCCCAAGATGTTCTACTTGTGGATGGGCTGAAACATAATCTGCTCAGTGTAAGTCAAATGTGTGACAGAGGATGTGAAGTGTTGTTCACGTCCAAGGACTACAAGATAAAGTCTATAAACTCAGGACAAGTGGTAGCCAAAGGCATAAGGACAAAAAATAATGTATATGTGCTGAAAGAAAATAGAGAAGAATGTCATCTAAGCAAACATGATGAAAGTTGGTTATGGCATAGGAGTCTTGGACATCTAAACTTTGACCACTTAATCAAACTCAAAAACCTCAAGGCAGTAAAAGATCTTCCAAGAATATCAAAGCCCCAATATTCAATGTGTAAACCCTGTCAAGTAGGGAAGCAAAACATGACACAGTTTAAGTCCAAGAGCTTTACTTCAACAGAGAAACCACTCCAACTAGTTCATATGGATTTATGTGGACCATCAAGACAGGAAGGTACAGGGAAAGAAAACTACTTCATGTTGATTATCAATGATTACTCCAGACTTACTTGGGTTGCCTTTCTCAAAGAAAAACCTGAAGCATTTGAGAAGTTTAAAATATTTAAGGCTTTAATAGAGACTCAAATAGGCAAGAGGTTAAAGGTAGTAAGATCATATCAGGGAGGAGATTTTATGTCAAGAGACTTCAAGGAATTCTGCGATGAACATGGGATCAAGAGAGAATACACAATCCCAAGAACTCCACAACAAAATGGAGTTGTTGAGAGGAAAAATAGAATAGTGAAAGAAATGGCCAGGTCAATGATGAATGAGAAGAACATTGGTCAAACCTATTGGGTAGAAGCAATACACATAGCAGTCCATGTGCTTAACAAATCCCACCTCATACCACAAAGTGACAAGACACCCTATGAATTATGGTTTGGAAGACCTGCCTCAATCAAACACTTTAGAGTCTTTGGGAGTAAATGCTACATAAAGAATAATGATGAGAACCTCAACAAATATGATGACAGGGCTGATGAAGGTATCTTCTTAGGGTATGTTACAAACAGTAAAGGATATAGATGATATAATAAGAGGCTGCGTAAAATGGTTGACTGTATTGATGTAAAAATTGATGAAGGAATCCCAACAAGAGAGGTGTACAGTAATGAGTCTTCTATAGAAGACACAACTAAAGATGAAGATGAACAAGTCCAGGAATAAAAAAATGAAGACTCTGAATTAGATGAAGACTCATACACTCAGACAGACTCAAATCAGGAGTCAACTACAAATTCCTCCTCCAGAATCATTCAAAAGAATCATCCTGCAAGTCAGATAATTGGAGAAAAAGACAAAGGTGTACAAACCAGGAGAAAGCTAATCAAAAACACCGAACAATCTCATATAGCCTTCATATCCATGATGGAACCCAAGAATTTTAATGAAGCCAACAAAGATGACCACTGGGTTAAAGCAATGAATGAAGAAATTGATCAGATTGAGAAAAACAATACATGGGAGATGGTTCAAAGACCTGAAGGTAAAAACGTCATTGGCTCCAAATGGATCTTTAAGAATAAGTTGAATGAGCACGGACAAGTTATCAGGAACAAAGCAAGGTTAGTCTGTAAAGGCTATGCTCAAATAGAAAGACTGGATTTTGGTGAAACATTTGCGCCCGTAGCAAGATTAGAAGCTATCAGAATATTTCTTGCCTATGCTTGTCATAAAAGGTTTAAAGTCTACCAAATGGATGCCAAGTCAACCTTTCTAACTGGATATTTAAATGAAGAAGTCTATATGGAACAACCAGAGGGTTTCAAACTGTCTTATAACCCTGACTTAGTATGCAAGCTGAAGAAAGATTTATATGGTTTAAAACAAGCCCCTCGAGCCTGGTATCACAGACTAGATATGTATCTCAAAGACAAAAGGTTCAAGAGAGGAACAACTGACAACAATATGTATATTAAAACAGAGGATAATAATTTTCTCATCGTACTGGTCTATGTAGATGACATCATCTTTGGATGTAATAAGGATTCATTGGTACAATGGTTTGCTTCTGCCATGGAGTCTGAATTTGAAATGTCTATGATAGGAGAACTTTCATTTTTTCTTGGTCTGCAAATTACTCAGAGGCCCGAAGGGATATTCATTTCTCAAGAAAAATATCTAATAGAAATGCTGAAAAGGTTTCAAATGGAAGATTCTAAACCTATGGGTACACCTATGGTAACTGGATGTAAATTAAGCAAGGATGATGATTCACCTGATGTTGATCAAAGATCATATCAATCAATGATAGGAAGCCTGCTGTACATCATAACATCTCTTCCAGACATAATGCATGTTGTAGGAATGTTAGGAAGATATTAGGCTGCACCTAAACAGAGTCATTTGCACGCTGTCAAAAGGATATTTAGGTATTTGAAAGAAACAATGACTTATGGTCTGTGGTGTTGGCGACGGAAGTCACTCCTGGATTGCTTGCAGGAGCAGAGCCCGACGCCCATCAATTTAATGTCACGATTTGTTTTAAAGGGTGATCAGATGGAGGAAAACTTAGAAACGATATCGTATCAACTCATAAAATAGGCCAGGCATGCGTGGACGAGTGAGGTCTTGATAAACTTCCAACAATGAGTTGTAGTAAAGGGTGAGTAGGGGGAAGACTTGCATTAGAAGGGTGCGAAGGTCTATCACAAACATCCGGTTTATAACAAACTGGAGAAGAAAGCATCCAAATGAAAAATCCTTTTACATTCAAACACAGAGGACCAGAGGGCACAACAATATCATAACAAATCCTTTATCATAATAAGATTGTTCAATCCACGCGAATCCTTCGACTATGGACTCCCTGGTATGAGATGGAACATAGATGGAAACAGGAAAACTGTTGGTCATAAACCAAGAAATCTCAAACACAGAGGCATAACCCGGAAACCAGAATATTTGCTGAAACTTTACAGTCGGGAGCTTAGCTCTACCATCGATAGATACAAAAATGGCGAAAACGCCTACATATACTCAGAACAATCAATCAGTAGCAGAACCAAGACAATACATTGAAAGCTTTTCATCTGCATGGCTTCTGACAGTCAACCCCTGAAGGGTCGTGCAACTTAAGTCAGACGCAATCCAGTTCTTTGACAGTTCCAACGGCGAATCGACATGCCTTTAATTCATGGCCGTGCTTTCCCATTATGGCGGAGGTGATATCTAACCACCACCAACCGCTTCAATAACTGCTTCACCGAGATCGAGGATAGCCCAGCCAACTCGACACCTTCAGGACGTGGAGGGCCTCACCCGCCGCCACCTGGAATAACCGACTGGCTCAAAGGATATGCGTGGAGGCCAACTCGGAGGGTGGGGCACGGGAATGGAGTGATGGGGCCGGAATTGTGAGGGCGTGGAAGAAGTGGAGAGGTGTGCGAAGGGTGACAGAGGATGGTTCATGGCGAAAGACCTCAGGAGGAAGGAGGGAAGACGAGAGATAAGAGTGGGACACATGGCAAGCGACAAGCGGATGATGAGAAGGAGGGAGGACCATGTGGACCAAAGAGGGGAGGTGGATGGATGACACGCGACAACAGGAGAAAGGTGGAAAGGAGGATGTGATGATGAGAGAAGGGCCCATGCCAGTTAAACCCAGAGCGGCTGAGAAGGATTGGGCTGTCTGAGCGCCATTGATCCGGGCGCTGTAATCTCAGCCGTCGAAAGCTGCTTGCTTGATTCCGGACCCCCCCCCCCTCCGCTTAAAGGCAAAAAGGGAGGGGGGGTCCGGAATGGTCTTCATCGCCATTGATTCGGGCGCGCTAATCTGGACCGTTGGAGAGTTGCGCCCGTGATTCTGGACCCCCCCCCTCGCTTAAAGGTAGAAAGGCAAGGGGGTTTCGGAATTGCATGTGTGTTGTTGATTTGGGCGCGCGGATGCACGCCGTCCAGATCCATTCACTACTTACCACGGGCGCATTTACATTCAAAACTTAGGACAAGTGGGTTTTAACCCATTCTTTTACATTCTAACCCTTTTACAAGAAATATCGCTAACATTTGGCTCCATGGGGGATAGAGTCGTCCCTGTGATGCTCTAAGAACTCTTTTGCAGATTCAGTGATTTTTCTGTTGGGCTATGGAGTCATTTATTAGTCCGAAAAACAAAAACAGAAACAATATTTACAAAACAAAACAAAAGAGCCGACTACGGCTCACAGAAAACACTTTTTTAAGAAATGCCCATTAACTGGGATGCTAAAAACTTCTTTGCCTTCCAGATCCTGCAACTTGTAAGTGTTGTTTGAAAATACTTCAAGGATCTTGAAAGGCCCGAACCATAGGGCATCAAATTTATTGTGTTTTCCCTTTTCCTGTCTGGGTGCATCCCATTTGAGCACCAGGTCACCCTGTTTGAATTCTTTCTTTCTGTTCTTCCTGTCAAAGGCTTGCTTGATTTTCTGCTGATGATTGTAAGCTCTGTCCAAGACCTACTCTCTGATCTCCTGCACTTCCACCATCTGGTGAATTCTTCTGAGCACATGGTTAGGTTCCCCCTCAAAGTCCTAGAGGATATTTTCCACAGGTAAGTCGAGTTGAGTGGGGAACACAACCTCTATTCCATAAACCAGTTGGAAAGGTGAGATGCCCAGTGATTTCTTTGTAGTTACCCGATCAGCCCAAAGACCAAATTTGAGCTTTGAGTCCCAGGCCCTTTTATTGTTCTCCAGTAGCTTTTTGATAAGATTGATTAGGCTTTTATTGGAGGACTCTGCCAGTCCGTTTACTTGAGGATAGTAGGGAGTGGAGTGAATTAGTGCAATATCGAACTGTTCACAGAATTTGACCAGAGGCTCAGACCTGAAAGAGGAGGCATTGTCGGTGACAATCCTTCTTGGGCAACCAAATCTGACTATGATGTCCTCCAAGAGGCTGATGATCACTTTGTGAGAAGTACTTCTGGTAGGGACAACCTCTATCCACTTGGTGAAATAATCAGTTGCAGTGAGGATCCATCTGTGCTGGCCACTTGAGGGAGGATGAATCTCTCCAATGAAATCCAATCCCCACTGCTGAAAGGGTGCTGAAACTACTACAGGCTTCAATGGCAGAGATGTGAGCTGCCGCTTACCTGAGAACTTCTGGCATTTGATGCAAGCCCTGACTTCCCTGCAGACATCAGGAAATAAGGTGGGCCAGTAATACCCAACTTGGAGGATCTTGTGAGCTGTGGTCTTCCAGAAATAATGGCCACCACAGAGACCACTATGGAAATTGGTCGTGACCTTCTGGGCTTGCTGCAGGTTCAGACACCTCAGTAATACTCCCAGAGGATCCTTCCAGTACAAGGCTTGGTCAATAAGGAAATATCTGACTGCTTTGAGTTTTAAATCCCTGGCCTTACTCTTTCCCAATCCATCAGGGGGCTTTAGTTCTTTCAGAAAGTACAAGATGTCCTTGTACCAGGGGCATGCTGCTAATGGTATGATGGTCTGAGAATCCTTGTCGGACGACGTAGCTTGTTTGTTGATGAAGTTAATTCCCAAGGCCTTACAGTTGGATTCAGCCAGTAGCTTGGCCAAACCCTGCCCCTTTATCATCTTAGTGGGCTTAATCTCCAGATCAAATTCTAAGATCTTAGCGATCCATTTACCTCTTTTTCCGTCTATGTCAGGATGTATAAGAATGTCCTTCACAGAGGTTGAAGGGACATATGCGGTGATCTTTGAATGCAAGACATAGACTTTGAAATCTTTGAGATATTTCACCAAGGTGTAGGCCTGCTTTTCCATGATCTCGTATTGAAGTTATGCATCTCTCAGCGCCTTGCTAAAGAAAGCAATAGGTTGTTCTTGCCCTTCATCATTTTTCTGCAACAAAACTGTCGTGACTGTATCACAGGAAGGAAAAGAAAATATCATAAAGTCTTTGGAATAATCGGGACTGATTAGCACAGGTGCTTTAGTCAACGCCTTCTTTATTTGGACAAAAGACTCTATGGGTTCAGAATTCCACTTTATTTCATGGCCCTTCCTGAGCATGGCCGTAATATGTTTCACCAACTCAGCAAAATTTGAAACGAACCTCCTCAGGAAATTAATCCTCCCCAAAAATGCCTGAACCTCTTTCTTAGATCTGGGAAGTGACAGGGCCTGAATTGCTTCTACCCTATAAGGATCAATTCTCACCCCTTCTGCTGATACTATATGGCCTAATAGTTTTCCCTCCTGCATAGAAAACAATGATTTTTTGGGGTTTAAAGATAGGCCATATCTCCGACACTTCGGGAAAACTCTTTTTAAGTGGAAACAATGTTATTTATCAGTCTTGGAAAAGACTGTGATGTCATCCAGATAAATCACCATGAACTTATCTTTTTCTCCGATGAAGGCTATGTCCATGGCTCGCTGAAATGTTGCTCCTGCATTCATCAGCCCGAAAGGCATTTTGGCATACATGAATGTGCCCCAAGGGGTGGTGAAGGATGTTTTTTCCCTGTCCTCAGGCATGACTGATATCTGATTGTAGCTAGAGAAACCATCAATCATGGATATTCTGGAAGCATCGGTGACCTTCTGTAATATGTGCTCCATGTTGGGTAGGGGGTAATTATCTTTCCTTGAGATTTTGTTCAGGTTTCTGAAATCAACACAGAGTCTGATTTCGCCACTTTTCTTTCTTACTGGGACCAAATTGGCCACCCAGTCAGAATATCTCAAGGGGACAATGATCTGGGCATCCAGCAGCTTTTTCACTTCCCTCTCCATGACAGGTAACAGCATGGGATTTATCTGTCTCAGCTTCTTCTTGAATGGCTTGGCCTCTTCTTTCAGTGGGATCTTGTGCTCAATGACTGATGTGTCATATGTCTTGAGATCTTCATAGGTCCATGCAAACACATCAACAAATTCTCTCAGCAACTTAGTATATCCGGCCCTCTACTCCTCAGTCAAAATCCTTGACAGCCTGACCCATTTAGGCTCCTCAGGTGTGTCTATGTTGCACTCAGCTGTATCAACATCATCACCTGAGATTCTTCCCCTTACTGCCACATCATTTCTATCGAACAATCTTTCTAATGGGATCAGACCTCTTGGTATGTGATTGCTTGGTAGTTGAATAATTTGGTGGTCAGCCATTTCATTCAAAAACTCCTCAGGGTGGTAGTCACCTTCCACGTTAGGATCTTCATCTATGTGTGACACAGAAAAGTCATCAATGGATTGGAGGAATTTCTCGATCTCCGGGTCATCTTCAAATACCTTCCAATCTTTGACATTGTCTGGTACAAAGGGTCTGTATCTTATTTCTACATCGGACCCGATAGTGGGCAGCGCAGGAACTTCGAGCAGACTAGCTGAGAAAGCTAGGAAATCGGCTGGAGCATTTTCTTCCCTTGGACTGAAAGAGATGTTGAAAGCCAAGAAGAAGCTATCGATTAGATCCCATACCTTGTTCCTGTAATTCTTGGGTCGAGGATGCTTGGCCTGATAAACACTTTTGACCTGCTGGACAATCAGTTCTGCATCTCCAAACACAACCATCTCCCTTATTCCCATCTCCTTCGCAGCTCTTAATCCTAGAACCAGGGCTTCATACTCTGCCACATTGTTGGTGACTTCAAATTCCAGCTTGTAAGACAAGTATATGGTCTCATGGGAGGGGGATATGAATACCACCCTGACACCTACACCCATACTGGAGGAAGCTCCATCAAAGAACATCTTCCAAACATAGGTGGTTGGAGGGGGTGTCTCCTGATTAAGAATGGGCTGGTTTCTGATATGTAAAGGAGCCTCAGGGGTGTGGGTAAGCTGTAGTAAACTGGAGCCTAAATCAGTGTCCAAAGCATAGATGGGATGATTGGTAGGGTTGGATTCATCGCTGATTATGTAGGCCAATTGGGCTTCTCTGTATAGTCTCCTATGCTCCCCTCCAAATACTAGAATGGTGTCATATGTGAGGTCCATTTGTAATTTCCTTCCAAGTCTTTTGATCCAAGACCTTGACAACAACATGCCGAACTTGGGGGGAACGTCAGCCACCACAATATCCATGACCATACTCTTCATGGGCAGCTGAAACAAAGAGACTACCAGGTCCTTGATGACTCCCAAACATTGCACCTTCCTAGAGTCAAAAGAATAGAGGTCATGATAGGCTCGGGTGACTTCTAGTCCCAACTCTTCCATAATAGTTTTGGGCATGAGGTTGTGGGAGGCCCCTGAATCCATAAGGAAATTATGAAGCACTTTGTCATGTATATTCAGGGATGTGTAGAAGGGAGGGGATGAATCATCTCTGTCTTCTACCATGGGACCTAGGACAGCTGCAGGACTTTCATCCTAGAGGTTTATGGAGTTTGTGAGAGGGTATGAGGCTTCGAACTTCAACAACTCAGAGAAACATTTTTTGAATTCCCCATGTTTAATTAACTCAGTGAGTGGCACAGGAATTCTGATCTTTTGAATCTCATGTTCGAAATTGAAAGAAGACATGGGCTTTGGGATTTCTCTAATTTTAGGAACATGATTATGGACAACGGGAGAAAGAGGTTGAGATTTCTTACCTCTTTGAGCATTTGCTACTTCATTAGCAGGTCTCTCTGTCCTAGTGGATGGCTCATGAACATCAGGTGTTGCTATCCTTTTGTCGTACCTCAGGTTATATCTGCCTCGGCCACCACTAGCTTTGTCTCCCTTGCTCAATTCATTTAGCTGACTGTTCATGAGAGACTCCTCGTACGCTGACTGAGTCAGATGAGGGAAAGGAGGAGTGACTTCTAAGATGTGTATTTTAGGCTCAGGCTCGTCTGTTTCCCTTTCTTCTTCATCGGCCACAAAATTGTTCTGGAAGGGAGCTTGAATCCTTTGGTCGTCCCTGTCTCTCTCCTTCTCTCTGTGCATAGTTGGAGGAGTAAAATTACTTTGCCTTCTGAAACCTCCTCTATTCTCGGTGGTTTGAGGGCCCTTGTTCATTTGTTTCCTTTCCACCTTTAATCTCTCCATCTCTTCTTTTAGAAAGTTCACCACCTGGGTCAGCTCATTCGCTTGAGGGTGGGGCAGTGATGGTCCGGAAGTTGAGGCTTCTGATTTTCCCTTTCTTCTGTCTGCATTGGCTTGGTTCCTCAGTCTGTCAACTGCTAGTAGGTTGTATTCCACTTCTATATCTGCATCCTGCATCTGAGCTAAAGAGGTGGCTCTTCTTTCTCTTAATAAAATACAGAAATCAGGGTCAAATGCACCAGCATAGGAAATCTGAGAAGATGCTTCAGAGGGCTTTACCTCTGCAGGAATCTTGTTATACATCTTATTGAATCTTTTGGATAAGTCGGAGACCGACTCTCCTTCCTTCTTCTTCATAGACCCAAACTCAGTCATGTAATATATGTAATCTTTTCTATCTCCCCACTGCCTCAGGAAAATAGTATCCAGAGCCTCAATTCCAGCAATAGATCCAGGGGCCAGTCCCCTAAACCATTTTCTAACTTCACCATCCAAGCTCTGAACAAAGACTCTCATCTAGACGTCTTCATTTTCAATGTTCAAATTGTCTGCATAACTATAGAAAGCAGCCAGGTGCTCTTCTGCAGTTATGTCTCCTTCCCCGGTGAACTTGGGCATGTACTTCAAGTAGTCTCCAGTAGGGAGAGGATTCATAAGATGAGGTAGGATTAAAGGAGCATATCTAGCAGTGACTATGGAATCCATTCTGGTCGGAGGGGGATTAGCACCAGCCATAGGGATATTAGGTGGAGGAGATCTAGGAGGAGAAGGAGTGTGACCGGGAGATGTCAGGAAAAAGGCTCTCACAGGAGACGGGGGGGAAAAAAGAGAGAAGTCTAATGGGCCAGAATGCGCAGCTGCTTCTCTCTGTGCAACAGTAGTAATAAATAGAGAGGTAGTGAAACCTTCTGAGAAATGTTGATGTGGAGGCACAACTTCCGAGAAAGGGGGAGTGACAAGGATTTCTCCCTCTGACACTAGACCGGGAGGAGAAAACTCAGCAGGAACACTCCCGAAATTCAGAACACGGGAAACCTCAGAGGGAGGTTGACTAGGAAGTTTAGAGGAAGAAAGTGGAGTTTTTACAGAAGGAGGTGGAGAAATACCTGTTTCGGCGATGGAAACTTCTTTCACAGAGCTCTTTCCCTTTCTGCGCGCTGCTTCTGAGTCGGCTTCAGGTGTCTCCAGAGGCAGGTGTGGATGAGACCGCGTGTTCCTGCTCCTCGAAGCCACAGTTGATAGAGTAGGTTCTCCCCAGCGGAGTCGTCAGAATGGAGTCGCCAGGTGCACAGTAGCAATCTTCAAGTTCTGATATCTGATGCACCTTCAGAATCAGTTGATCTTTGTCGTTCAAATCCAGGGAAAATATTCAACATCGTCCCCGACAACGGTGCCAGAAATGTTGGCGACGGAAGTCACTCCTGGATTGCTTGCAGGAGAAGAGCCTGACACCCATCAGTTTAATGTCACGATTTGTTTTAAAGGGTGATCAGATGGAGGAAAACTCAGAAACGATATCGTATCAACTCAGAAACTAGGCCAGGCATGTGTGGACGAGTGAGGTCTTGATAAACTTCCAACAGTGAGTCGTAGTAAAGGGTGAGTAGGGGGAAGACTTGCATTAGAAGGGTGCGAAGGTCCGTTACAAACATCCGGTTTATAACAGACTAGAGAAGAAAGCATCCAAATGCAAAATCCTTTTACATTCAAACACAGAGGACCAGAGGGCACAACAATATCATAACAAATCCTTTATCATAATAATATTGTTCAATCCACGTGAATCCTTCGAATGTGGACTCCCTGGTATGAGATGGAACATAGATGGAAATAGGAAAATTGTTGGTCATAAACCAAGAAATCTCAAACAGAGAGGCATAACCCGGAAACCAGAATATTTGCTGAAACTTTACAGTCAGGAGCTTAGCTCTACCATCGATAGATACAAAAATGGCGAAAACGCCTACATATACTCAGAACAATCAATCAGCAGTGGAACCAAGACAATACATTGAAATCTTTGCGTCTGCATGGCTTCTGACAGTCAACCTCTGAAGGGTTGTGCAACTTAAGTCAGAGGCAATCTAGTTCTTTTACAGTTCCAACGGTGAATCGACGTGCCTTTAATTCATGGCCGTGCTTTCGCATTATGTCAGAGGTGACATATAATCACCACCAACCGCTTCAATAACTGCTTCACCGAGATCGAGGATAGCCCGGCCAACTCGGAACCTTTAGGACATGGAGGACCTCACCCGCCGGCACCTGGAATAACCGACTGGCTCAAAGGATATGCATGGAGGCCAACTCGAAGGGTGGGGTACGGGAATGGAGTGATGGGGCCGGAATTGTGAGGCCGTGGAAGAAGTGGCGAGGTTTGCGAAGGGTGACAGAGGATGGTTCATGGCGAAATACTTAAGGAGGAAGGAGGGAAGACGAGAGATAAGAGTGGGACACATGGCAAGCGACAAGCAGATGATGAGAAGGAGGGAGGACCATGTGGACCAAAGAGGGGAGGTGGATGGATGACACGCGACAGCAGGAGAAAGGTGGAAAGGAGGATGTGATGATGAGAGAAGGGCCCATGCCAGTTAAACCCAGAGCAGCTTAGAAGGATGGGGTTGTCCAAGCGCCGTTTATCTGGGCGCTGTAATCTCAGCCGTCGAAAGCTGCTTGCTTGATTCTGGACCCCCCCCCTCCGCTTCAAGGCAGAAAGGCAGGGGGGGTCCGGAATGGTCTTGATCGCCGTTGATCCAGGCGCACTAATCTGGACCGTTGGAGAGTTGCGCCTGCGATTTCGGACCCCCCCCCCCCTGCTTATAGGTAGAAAGGCAAGGGGGGTCCAGAATTGCATGTGTGCCGTTGATTTGGGCATGCGAATGCACGCCATCCAGATCCATTCACTGCTTACCACGGGCGCATTTACATTCAAAACTTAGGACAAGTGGGTTTTAACCCATTCTTTTACATTCTAACCCTTTTACAAGAAATATCGCTAACATGTGGTATCCCAGAAATCAATATCTTCAGCTAACTGCTTATTCAGATGTAGATTGGGGAAACTGTGTTGATGAGAGAAAAAGCACCAGTGGAGGAGCATTCTTCCTGGGTGACTCCCTAGTAGCCTGGCTTAGTAAAAATCAAGTTTACATTTCTTTATCAACCACAGAGGCAGAGTACATTAATGCTGCTACCTGTTGCATCCAGGTATTATGGATGATTCAGACACTTGCAGACTTGGAGGTAAAATACACTGCACCGATCCCCATTCATTGTGATAACACTAGTGCCATCAGTGTGTCTAAAAATCCTGTATTCCACTCCAAGACCAAGCATATTCCCATAAAATATCATTTTTTGAGAGAGCAGGTCTCCAATCATATTTTTAAGGTCAATCACATTCCAACCATAGAACAAATTGCAGACATTTTTACTAAACCTCTACCCAAGGCACCATTTGAATATCTCAGACAGAAGCTGGGTGTTATCCCATCTCACATGTAAGAAAGTCCATCTTGTCAGGGGGAGTCTTGTATTGATTGCATATCTGATACCTCATAAAATTACTTCAACATCTCAGGGGGAGCATGTTTTATTTGACGTTGATGTCAAAGGGGGAGAAAAGGAGTTGTCTGGATCGGATGCTACAGTTGGAGGTCCAAACAGATTAGCACAGTCGTTCAAGGTTTCCATCAATGCCAAAGGGGAGATTGTTGGAAGGTTTACAGTTGGGAGTAAGCTTGTCATTGATGGTAAGAACAGTGATGGAAAAGATCATCATGATCAACAACGCAATGATAATGGAAGAGTAAACTCTATTTTAGAATTTCGGATACCGAGAGTTGAAGTGTCGAAACACTTCACCATCAAAGTGGCGAAATCACGAAGTGGAGTTAAAGTGTTGAAACACTTCATAATAGAAGTGGGAAAATGCAAAAAGGTGAAATGATCCTAGCCGTTGGATCAAGGTGTGATATGGACCGTCAGATCCATGAGGTGAATATGGCAGACCACATCAGAAAGGACAGTCATGGACCATTGGATCAAGACGATGCGTGGCGAAAGATCAGAGCTAGTCAAAGACTCCATTTCAGAGTTTCGGGAATCACGACTTGGAGTGACGAGAATCTCCATCTAAGGATCAGCGAGATGCGAGATCATGAAAATATCAGGACTGTCAGATCACCAAGAACGAGGACCGTTGATCTGAGCTGCATCTCAGAGTCTCTCCTATCACGACTTGGAGTGATGAGAATCTCCATCTAAGGATCAGCGAGATGCGAGATCACAAAAAGATTAGGACCGTCAGATCACCAAGAACGAGGACTGTTGATATGAGCTCCATCTTGGAGTCTCTCCTATCGCGACTTGGAGTGACGAGAATCTCCATTTAAGGAACAATGAGATGCGATATCGAGAAAAGATCAGGACCGTCGGATCACCAAGAACATGGACCATTGATCTAAGCTCCATCTCAGAGCTTTGCCCATCATGACTTGGAGTGATGAGAACCTCCATCTTAGGAACAACGATATGCAAAATCATGATTTAATCGCAACCGTCAGATCAAGGTGTGATATGGATCATTGATCTGACTCCATTTCGGAGTTTCGTGAATCGTGATTTGGAGAGGAAAGAAACATAACCACAAGAACATCGAAATCGCGATATGAGAAATTGCGATATGATCTGAGTTGTTGAATCAAGATCAGATCTGAACCATTGAATCATAGGACAAGTGGAAAGCGATTGGAATTTCGCTGACTTGGAGTCAACGGAGCATGGTGTGGAAACTTGCAAAATATGAAGTGCCTTTTTGGCACAGCCTATGGTCACCACTGGTGGTCACGAGAAGGGAAGGAGTCAGTTAAGATAAGCTCCATTTCATGGTTTCGGGGATCGCGACTTGGAGAGTCGAGATGCCTCATCTCTAGATTCACGAAATGCGAAATTGTGAAATCACTTTATCCATAAGCGTGTGGTCACAGCCATTAGGCACATCGATGGAAGATGGAGGAAGAAGTTAGAGGTGATAAGATTCACGACAGGGATCCCAAAATGCTGAATTATGAAATGGCAAAACATGCACAAGATTCTTTATTCTCAATCCAACGGTTGAGGTGAAGTTGAACAAGATTGAAGGGCTAATTTTGCGCTTCTCAGTGTAACAACTAAAACAAATGATGATCTCTGCCAGAGGACTCGAAGAGGACTGAGTGTGATCACCAAAGAAGATGAAGAGTCTTAAGGCATCTCCCAGTGGATTGAGGATTATTGATATAGGCGATTGACAGATGGAAGGGGATTGAAGTCTGTAGCTGAAAAAAGAAAGAATAAGATCATCTAAGACAGAGAAGATGAAGAGTCTCGACTACCAGAGAGGCTAAGGAATATTAGCATGACATCTAGTGATGTTGAACGCATGGGAAAACTGCCAGAGAAGCTGAAGGGTTACCATGATGATCAGATAGAGAACTCAATATGTGGAGGAGATGAACACAGTGTGAGCAGGAAGAGGGATTGCACGCATTGCATGCACAAGTAGCACAGAAGCTATAAGTACACCATATAGAGAAGAGTTGTGGGCGGTTGGTGTAGATGTGATTGTCATTGTTGAAGGTGATTCATGCGTGAAGAAGGAGGGGAGTGCAACAACTGAATTGAATAGAAGAGGAACTGTGCAGTGAATGGACATGGCGCACAGAGCATAAAAGGTAGAAGAACAGAAAGTGCAAGTCATATGTGTAGGAAGGTAATGAGGTAGACAGAGCAACGAAATGCAGCAGAACAGTGATGAGTCTGGTAAGCCATTGTTGAACATTATATCATTGTAATGAGTTTCAGTAGCAAAGTTTCAAGTGAGGGAGGTGCTAGGGAGGACTGTTGTCCTCATAGGTTCAATTGGGTGCTTGAACATAAGGAGTTGTAGCTTCCTTCTAGTTGGTGCTAGAGAAACCAGGGAGTTGGTGCTTCCTTCTAGTTGGTTCTAGAGAAACCAGGGAGTTGGTGCTTCTTTCTAGTGGGTGCTAGAGAAAACAGAGAGTTGGTGCTCTCAACAAGTTGCAACTTGCAAAATAGAGGTTGTAGCCTCACAATGAGTTGGTGCTCATATGTATGATAATGTAAAGAATGTAAATAATACTTATCATATAAAGAAGAAGAGGTTTTTACCCTG